>CM021101.1:781008378-781529956 GCA_007115665.2 Sequoiadendron giganteum | reverse complement strand
GGCCCTGGATCATTCTTAATTGAGTAGCATTTCATAGGTATTTAGAATATCGACCACTTGTATGTTAATGTATTTCTATATTCTTAAATTGGAAGTGAGTTGCATGATGTGATTGAGTTCTCCAACAACATTCACTTTTGTTTTATCAAACTAAACTATCTTTTGGTTTGACTTAGGAGAGCTATCCAGTTTCTAACAAACCAAATAGGGCATTACATCACTTGAAGCTCCTGAAACAACAAGATAGTTGCACAAGTTCTTATCAAATATACTAAATGTTAATAGAAACACAAGAGCTTCAACTTTTTTTGATGCAAAACTAGGTTGGAGTGTCTAATTAAGGACCATGCGACCATGCAACAATATGTAAACTCAACATTTCAGCAACGATATAGCTTTCAAAACACAATGCACAATGAAATTGATTAGAAAATAGCCAATTTTTGAATGATTGATGTAGAAAAACAACAAGTATAGAGAAGCTTCAATGAAATTGCAACATGCTAGGCCTTAGTAGTTTGATTATAAAATAGATCATTTATGATCTTTTAGAATTAAAAAACTCAACTATGCCTGATCTTCTATACTTGTTTTGGCCTTGTCTAGACTTTTTCTTTTATTTCATCATCAATTGATTACTCTTTCTAGCTTGCTGTCCTCAAATGATATTGGACTCTCCCTTATATATGTGGATGTAGAATGATATGTGCCTCATTAAAATGTGGTACTTGACCTAGGGGAATGCAATAAGGATCAAGTTTCATTAGTAAATAATTTGATCATTAGTTGGCTTTGGAATCAAGTGCATCACTGTTTGTTGCATGTAAGTCCAATGGTAACATGTAGGTTTGCCTTTGAATGACGCTCCTCGAGCTAGGAGCCTTCAAATGCAATGCAGTTTTGTATATGATCCCTCTTAGGCATCAAATTTAAATTAGAAAACTTAGGTATTGGCGCAAGATTCAAAAGTTCATTGCAAATCCAAAACAAGGTTTTGTGTGATGTCCCCACTTTTTAATAAGCCCAAGAAGAGAAATTAGATTGATTAATTAAATATTAAAGTTATCTTTATTTGCGTTAAAAGACTTTTTTAGTATTTAATTAATAAATAATATAATGTGACATTATAAAATCATTAATAAACATTATACTCTAATAAAGTCATTATTAATACAAATCAGTTGAACCAACTAGAGGGTGGCGGAGATTAAAAGAGAGTGTTGGCAGACATATTGATGATCACAAAAATTGAATACTGTTTGGATTTTGGTATTGAGTCTGAGAACAAAAACTCTTAGAGGATGAATGCCATGCTTGGACGAAAACCAAGCGTGGCAAGTTTGCAAAAGTCTCATAATTGTTTCTTTATGGCGGATTGATTATAGTATTGTTCAGATTGAATGCTCGGGAAATTTGCGAAGTCTTCTAAGAAGGCAAATTTTAGATACTTACTGAGGTTATAGGTTGAGCATTTGTGGAGTTTCCAGGTTGAATAAGGTATTTTTATTTGTATGCAACCGTAAAATGTTAATGTGCGGTTTCTCTATGCTCCTACCGCCATCTTTATAGAATTGCTAGAATGAAGCAAATATATTTACTAAGTTGGTCCCCATCGATAATTGCACGGGATATGGCTGAAGGCGTCATGTTTGTTTGAGTGGAGTTGTAATGGTCGTGGGTTTCAAGGCCACATATCAGAACCACCCTATGCTGCTGCTTTGATATTGGAAGTTATATTTCACACAGGGCATATCTTATAGTAATATGAAACCATATATGAAAGGATTGAATCGTGGCTTCAAAGACAGTGCAATGCATTGATGCTTGTGGTAGTATTTCCGCCGCAAATACAAGTCTGACGTATGCAGTAAGGGAATCGGGTTGTCTAGAGGACAAAGCAAGACAAATATTATCATATGGTTTATACCTTAATCGCAGGTCAAAGGAAATTCCAAGTTATATAATATTGCGATAAGATTGGAAGACTGCTGCTGCATATAGGAGAGGAGTCGTGTTCTTTCTGGAATAAACTAGTCATCGTGGAAGGAGACATGTCAACTGTCGTGGCATCTAAGAGAAAGTGTTACATTTCTGAAGGAGACCGGTGATATTTATCTAGCTGCAGCACTTTATCTAGCCGCAGCATGAATATCATTCTGCAGTGGATTGGCATCGGACCCAGAAGTCATATTTGGAAAGACAAATGCAGATGCTGAAGACTTTTAAGTAATCAAAGATGGCACATATGCCAGCGTATAAACTCTGAAGGGACCCCGCAGCATATGGGAAAAAGGCATTGGGACTTATGTGCTTGCCATCTTATATGTAGCCGCTAGATATTCAAAGGCTTAGTGGGCGAAGACATTGCATAAGCCTACTCAGTTCAGGTCAGGGATGTAGTTTGAATATTCTGAATTTTATACAATAATTAGTGGAATTCTGAATGTGTGCAACTATGGATATCTATCTGAAATGTGAGTAACACTTGCTCAGCCAAATATACTGATAATTCATTCATATTTTCTCAGTTGCATATCTATTTACTTGCTAGTCTGAATTTATCAGTGTACTCCATTTATGCAAGTTAATTATCTTTCTGAATTTATGAGGATTGTGGGAAAACTATATTACAGAAGGATGGCATAAATATTCATCTTCTAATGGAAACAAATAACCCTGTTTTTTGAAAATTGATTGACAAAATGCCAATATGTCAAACAGGAAATTCGTAAAATATCGCTCAACCCAAGTTGGGGATATTACATTTTGTCATACAATGCATAGTTTGCTTTAGGTCCTCAAGATAGAAAAGCATAGATGTGGTGATTAGATCTTCATGAAAATTGAATGGAAAATGTAAAATTTTCTTTAAAGCTTATCTTCCAAATTACAATCAAAGATATTCAAAGCTGGCTGTTGTACAACTTATTGAATGTTGGCTATGCTTGCGGTGACGTATATGGAGCTTATTTGAAAGAAAAACAAATGTAGTGCTAGAAACTTGCCACACTTTCTTGGAGATCAATCGAAAAACACTTGCAAAACATACATTAACCAAAAATGTTTTGGTGATACAAGATTGCTTTAGGCTAGAGATGCTCTTGCATTAGACACCTTGAGTTACTAGAAAGTGAATCCCTCACTATGGGATGACTGGAGGGAAACTAAAATGGTTCGCCTCCATTGAAGATAACCATGTTGAATATTTAATATGCCTTCCTTTCCTTTTGACCAAATATTCTTTATACTTACTTCTAGTGCTTCTTCCAATTTTGTTTTCTAGTATTTCTTCTATTTGTGGTCTTTGTATTTGCCTTATCCCCTCAATTTCTTCTTTGTTTTCTTTCTCCTTCATAGTACTCATTAAATCTTGCAATGTTAAATATTGGTGATATACAAAGGTCTTTTGATAACTCCACTTCATGTGCATTTCTTGAATCAAACTTCTTAATGGTCTTAAAAGGTCCAAACTTGTTCATTCTCAACATGTTATTTGTTACAACAAGAGATTTCTCTTTTCTTTATCTCCTACCTCATATTCCTTATTTCTTCCTTAGATTTGCATGTTCTTTCTACTTCAAACTCATCTTTTCCAATTGAGCTCTTACTTCCTCATGAAGATTCTCTGTATATTTTGCATAATTTTTTGTCATAAGAAGAGCGCTATGACAATATTTCTTTTCTTAATCTTTGCAATATTAATTTGATCTGCTCCAAATGTTCTTTTTTTACTCCTATTAAAAATCAGAATGTCATCCAAATATGCAACAAATTTACCAAGATATGGTTTCAATACATCATTCATCACCTTCATGAAAGTACTAGGTGCATTTGTTGACCCAAATGACATAACTAACCACTCACACAAACCTTCTTTTGTCTTGAGTGCAGTCCTCCACTCATCTCTTTTATGGTTTTGGTACAATAATATCCACTCTTCAAATCTATCCTGTTAAAGTATTTTGCGTTACTCAAACAATCCATAAAATCATCCATCCTTGGTAATGGAAATCTTTGCTTGAAAATAATCTTGTTTATAACTCTAGAGTTTGTACACATTCTATTAGTACTACACACAGACTTAAACTTTCTCTTATCAATCCTTTCTTCAACAATTCTTCTACTTGCTTATTCAATTCTGCATTTTCAGTTGGTGTCAATTTATAAGTTGCCTTGTTAAGTAAGCTTGCTCTAGGAGCTAGATCCATATGATGACTTATGCTTCTTATTAGTGGCAATCCTTTAGATAAATTATCAGAAATATTATATTCTGCCAACAGCTTAGAAATTTCTAGATGTTGTTTCTCATTAGCCTTTGCAATGCTTTCTACTTGCATACACTTAGGAAGAACAACAAAACAAACTATTTCTTTCTTTAGATCTTTCAAAAATTGCTTAACATTTACCAACAACACTCTTGGAAGACTAATTCTCTCATTCATCTTTTTCTTTTAAGTGCATTAGCACATGTTTCACTTCATCTTTCATCAGTCTATAAGTATTTTCTCTACCATCATGTATGGCTTTTCTATCAAACTGTCATGGTCTACCCAATAAAATATGACAAACATCCATACACATGATATTGCACAAATATTTGCCCATCTCAAATTTCTCAAGACATTCTCTAACCAAAATTCCATGATCTTTTTGCAATCATGAGACTCTATAAGCATTATGATGCTTTAATCTTTTCAAATTCAACTTTTTAACTATTTAACCTAAAACCAAATTGTTAGTACTACCACTATCAATTAGTATCTTGCAACATTTTCTTGCTGATTTGCATATGGTTCTAAACAAGCTTTTCCTTTGCACATGTTCATTCAGATCTCTTATAGGTTTTAACAAGTTTCTTCTCATTAGCAATGGCTCGCCTTTCTCAAGCATATTTACCTTTTCATGTGGTAATTTTTCTTCATCAATATGCACTACTCTTGCAGTTATATCAAATTTTGTCATATCCTCCTTGTGATCGAGTGCATTCAAATGTATTGTGGCCTTTTGCTACACATTTGAAATAAGTTCCTCTAAAGGATCTCATATCACCTCTTTCCTATCTTCCTCTACTCATTTCATATCTTCTATCATTAGCATAATCAGAACTAACTTTGTTTGTGCCATTACCAAAGAAATTAGATCTGTACTTGGTGATGGCTTTCACTATCAGATTTTTCATTTCCTTCATTATTGCATGCTTCTCTACTTTAGCCTTTATATCTTCCTCTTGGGAATCTACCTTCCTTCCTTGCTTTGTTTACTCTGGAATCTGTGATTCAACCTATCATCAGCTGTTAGGGCTAATTGGTATACTTCTTCAACATATTGCACATTCAACATACTAAGCTCTTCTTGAATAGATCCTCTCAAGCCATTTATATATCTAGTCACTTTCTCTTGATTTTCGTCATGATGACTTGCTCTTATGATTAGCCTATAATATACTTCAGTATAATATTTTACAGTCATCTTTTTGCTTCATCTTTTCTCATTTTTCCAACAACTCTAATTGATAATTTGTAGGAATAAACCTTGATTTTAACCTATAACCAATCTATCTAATTATTCAATATAATGTTTATTTTTTCTATTTTTCTCTAACTAAATTTTTTCCACTAAATAGCAACACGACCTTTCAACTTAGTCTTTGTAATGTTCCCCTTTTGGCAGTAATCCTGTCAGTGGCTCATCAGCCTATTCCGGAATCCTGTAGGCTCGTTGAGGTGTTTCAAAGGGTTCCAGTTTTGGAGGTTTTGTGTTCTTTCCTCATTATTTACTATTTATAGTAAATACTATTTTTGGCAGTTAGCAGTTGTTAGCCTTCAGTTCATCATGTCATTGGTAGCAGTTTTCAGAACTAAGCCTTGGCCTTTTGGAAATATTATTCTAATGGTTTTCTTCATTAATTGAGTAGTTGGTTCTAATTTGCAGTTGATCCCTTGGCCTAAGGTATGAACTTAAGTTATTTTAAAAAGGGGACTTTAAGGGTGGCGCCACATGAAGGAGTTAAAAGGTTTTAATATTAATTCTTTATTATCTCAAGTGGGGCATATTTTTGAAGAGTTCTATTCTTTTTGGAAATTTGAAAAGGCTTGGCTTTTGGCGTACCTTCTTGGAGGATTTGAACAGTCTCCTATCTTCCTTTAAAATTGAGGCTTGGCTCCAGCATTTGATCATCCATTATTTTGCTAAAGTTATGCTGTCAAAATGATTTATCATTTTATACTTCGAGGAATGCTGACCTCCTAGTTTTTCCTTCAATTTCGTGTTTGCAAGACAACACCTAGTTGAATTATTGCTGCTTCTCATCCAGACTAGCAGATTGTGTTTCAAGGTGAAATTTTGATGTAATTTCCAGTTTTACAGTTGCTGTTTGCATACAGCTGAATGTTGTTTTTGCTCATGGTTGAATGTACGAATTTTATATTGTTTTGGGCATTTGCTAATAAGATTCCTAAGGTCTAGGCAACCATCTCCAATCAATTTCAGATTTTATTTTGGAGTGTGGATTTTTATATTGAAAAATCGCCCCTCTCAAGGGCTGTACCTTTCAACTTGCATTGGGAAATGTGCCATTAAATATTGCAGGTCTTTTGGAGCTGTTTTTGTGTCTTAACAGGGGCACCTATCTCCCAATTGATCTATGCCTTTGACTTCACGCATTTCAGAGGTATTTTGATTGAGCTGTGAGCAATTTATGAATTTTTGTAGTTGCTGATATACATTTCCAGAATTACAGTTCGTTGATCAGAATTAAAATCAATTGCTGTTTTCCATCTTTCTTCTTCTTTTCTCGTTATATTCTGATAGAGAGATAATGTATAACAAGGTGCTTGAATATTGGTGAAATTGGCATTGTAAATTGCAGCCTTCTCTTTTGTACAAGCTGCTAACAGTAGTACTGTTTCAGTTTTATTATTGCTGCTCTATTTAATTAATTTCACACTAAGCACCCCTGGATGGTTTACCGCCAGTGAGGACAATCTATTTGTAACCTCTTTCATACCCACTTCAAGTGGAGAATTCCAATGTTTCAGTGGATGCCTGCTGCAGCAGAAGAAGTCTTTAATGTTGTAATCTTTTCCCCCCACTGTTTGGTGGTAGCGTGGAAAGTTCATTGGCTGGTTATCCGCCTTGTTGTTATTTCAATTCAGCAGTAGTACTCCACCATATGTTAGCACCTCGCCTGCAAAAGGATCTTGAGTGCACATCCTTAGTGTTGAGTTTAATGTTCCTCTTTCAGTAAACCTCGTACTTGTTGATTTAGTAGATCCTAGGGATCCTCTGACCATATGCTCGCCCCTCCTCCTTAAGTGATTTTAGGGCACATTCTTGGTTAGAGTTCTTTCATGTACGTTTTGGTTATGCTAACCTTAACGGGTGATTGATTCCATTGTAAATGTTGGGTTTAAAAATCAAAAATATTGAGAGAGAATATTTCAGTCTTAGCAAACTTTACTCCATGAAGAAGTACAATATCTTCATACCTAAAATGTTCTTTTAGATTAGTTATCTAGTTAATCAATTCCTTTGGATTCAAGCTACCAACATAATTAGGAATATCAACTTTAATTTTCTTATCGGTATTGGAGATTGCTTTCAACATTCTTTCTTCTCTATCATCTTTTTCAATATGTTCAATTGGATTTGGTTTGCCAACTTCTTGCTCATCATCACTTTTATTAGCTCTAGGGTTAGGACCTTTTTTGCGGTCTTCTTTGATAGCATCTAGTTTGATATGGACATTTTCCCATCACATTAAACATTTATTTAATATGCTTTGCAATATGGAGTACACCTTAGCTTCTATCCATCCTTCTAGGAGGCATTTTCACAATTTGAACTCATCGGCTCTTGTGCGAACTGCCTCATTGTCGGTGGTTTATTCACAACTAACTCACAACTCACGAGGGAATCTTTTGCCCAACAATGCAGTGTTGGACATGCCAAGGAATCTTCTATCCAACAATTCATTGTTGGAAGACTTTCAATTTTCTCCCTTTTGAGATGCAAATTGTCAAGTACAATAACATTTAATTTAAAATCTTCCTTAGATTCACAAAACATGGCTCTAATACTATCTAACATGGTCCTAGGTTGGAGGGTCCAATTAAGGACTATTTAACCATGCAACAATTTGTAAATTCACGATATTTCAATAGCAATATAGCTTTCAAAACACAATGCACAACATAATTGATTAGAAAATAGCCAAATTTTGAATGATTGATACAAAAAATTATAGTTACAAAGAAGCTTCAATGAGTTTGCAACATACTAGACCTCAACCATTTGATTACAAAACAGATCACTTAGGATCTTTTAGAATTCAAAAACTCAACTATGTTTGAATCAATGTTTCATGGAGTTTCCTAATGGGGGGGTGGGTTTCGGGGACAACGGGGGGATGATGGGGGGACTACGACAGGGGGGCAGCACTGATATACATATAGTACTTGAAAAGAGTATTTAAGACAACTAGTGAGCTGATAGAACAAAATTATTATTCTTGAATGTTTCTACTTGAGAAAATAGTTATAAAAAGATGTGTAAGAATTATGATGTTGAATTTGCAAATGAAGCTTTGGCAAATTACTAATTAAAATTTAAAATACTTAATTACTATAATACTATTAATACTACTTAACAAAACCACCATAAAAATAAAAGACATTAGAATGTCAATTAGTCAAACTTGAATGTCATGATATATATTATATATTAAAATTAACTACATTGCTGCATTTCTCCTTGCAAGTAAGCGTTATGGAAGATTGTGCAATTGGATGATCATGACGATGTTATAGATGAAGACTTGTAGGCAAACTTGGAAACTTGGAGAGTACATGGCAAATCTAATGAATTTAATGGGAGTTTGGGGGCAATGCCCTCAATGGGGTTGAAGGGTAGTGCTCCTTGTGGGGGTCTAGGGGCAACACCCTCGGTGAGGTCGAGAGGAAGTGCCCTTCGTGGTCCAAGGGCAACGCCTCAGGCGTGCTCCCTATCACAATACAAGGTAGGGACAAGGGGCAGAGCCCTCGCCACCAAGCCCAAATTAAGACCTCCAAAACCACACAAACCTTCATGGCGTACATCATTTTGTATTCACAATTAGACCCAAATTAAGACCTTCAAAGCCACACAAACCTTCATGGCAGACATCATTTTAGGGTTAGGGGGTGAATTGAACTTTTTAAAGTTAAAAAAAGTAAAAAAAAATGGTGAAAACGCCCAAAGATGCCTTGGGTCCGACACGAACTAGTAACATAGGTTTTTATTTTTTATTTTTCACCTTTTCCAGCCTGTCGGCCACGGGAGACGCCTGGGCGTTGGCGGTGTCCCCGCCGTCTTTGGCTTTCCGAGTGTTCGGACGGTGGCGGTGGAGTGGCAGGGGGACGTCTCCCCCATGTCACCATGTCCCAGAGACGTCCTCGTCCTCAAAACATGGGGATTTTGGGGGGGCACATCCTTGTGGAACACTAGTTTGATCTTTTATACTTGGTTTGGCCTTGTGTAGATTTTTTTCTCTAATTTCCTTATTAGTTCATCACTCTTTCTAGCTTGTTGTGCTTAAATGATATAAGACTCTCATTTATATAGGCAGATGTAGAATGATATGCAGTTCATGAAAATGTAGTACTTGACCTAGGGGAATGCAATATGGATCAATATTCCCATTATTAAATGATTTGATCATTTGTTGACTTTGGAATTGGACGCATCACCTTCTATAGCGTGTAAGTCCAATGATGATGTTGAATTTGTCTTTCAACGATGCAACTCAAGCTAGGAGTTTTCAAGTGCAATGCAGTTTTCTATGTGACCCCTCTTAGGACTCAAATTCAAATCAGGGACCTTAGAAATTGGAGTGAGATTCAAAAGTATATTGTAAGTCCAAAAGAAAGTTTTGTCATACAATGCATAATCAAGCTCATGTCTGAAAGATAGAAAAACATAGATGTGGTGATTAGATCTTCATGAAACTTGGATGGAACATGTAAATTATTTTGTAGAGCTCGTCTTCTAAATTGCAAAAGATGTTCAAAATTTTTTGCCGCATAATTTGCTGAATGTTGACTGTGCTTGCAGTGACAGGTATGAAATTTTACTGAAAGACAAACAAATGTGGAGGAATGTGGTGCTGGAAACCAGCTGTACTTTATTGGAAGTCAACTGGAAAACATGGAAAATACCTGCAAAACAAATAAATGTTTAACATAAAATATTTTGGTGATACAGGATTGCTTTAGGCCAGGGATGCTCATACACCATTTTCTTTTCACAAAGCTACATTAGTGTTAGCAGCCTTATTAGTTTCCCTTTTATTCTGAAGAGACAAGGTTTTAAATAATAATTCTTTCTGTTCTGTCAGCTAAGGTAATACAAACAAAAATAGTTTCTCTGGTTAGATCTTCAATAATCTTGTAACTAGGTTTTCATTGTTCAGGAGAAGTTTTAATCTAAGGAGGATGCATATTATCTCACAACAATGCTAATGGATTGGTTCCCTTAGGAGGAATTTGGTTGTTACTAGCGTTTAGGTTTGAAGGAATGGAGATGTTATTCGGAGGAGTAGTAGTCAACAGTTGTTTACCTTTCCTTTGAAGTGCATAGATGTTGCTTTTTTGGAACTCTTGAAATGCTGAGACTTTTCTTGAACCATCTTTGGGTTCATTATCACTTTCCCCTAGAAACTCATATGATTCTAATACCAAAGCAGCTCTAGGATTCTTGTCAATATGGTTATTATGATTTTCATCAGTTAGGACCAACTCTAATTTTTCCAATTCTTTTTGGACTATGTGTAAAACCAAGCTAAATTTGGGTCAATTTGTTTCCTTGTGTTGTGTATTAGAATGAATCCTACACCAATTAGATAAGGCTAAGTCAGCTAGATTGATTGAAGCTCTTGGATTGGTGTTGGACTAATTTGAATTATTGGCAGAAGTTTTATTACTTCCATTGTTGGGTCAAGTATTCCTTTGTTTCTTTGTTCTTTGGAAATTAAAATTTCTCCCTTTGATTATTATTAGACTTAGGATTTTTGGGGATGCATTTCTTTAAGAATGTCAAAACTCAACTTCTGTACTATCCATTATAGATTGTCTAATTCAAAAATTGAAGTAGAAGGTTGTCTTTGTCCAAGTTGATTAGTGGTAGCGATCATGGAAACATGAGTATTCATGAATGTAGGGATGATTGGTTGATTATTAGCTAAAGTTATTCCCCAACTTAATGGGTTTGCATTCAAGATTTGATTTTGATTAGGGTACAAAGCATCTAGTGCTGGATTTAATATGGGTGGTTGTTGGATGAGGGATTGATGAATCAATGGTATTTGGTTATGAGCACCTGCCTGTCCTAATCAAAGCCTTGAGACATCAGCTGTTTTTCCGCTATCATAGCTTCATTTTAGGCTTTATTTGAAGTTGTTATTAGAGGAGCTCTTCTCACAAACACAGATGCCAATAGGTTCAAACCTTTGAGATGCATTTGTAGAGCAGTTGCAATTGCTGGAGCATAAAGTGCTACTAACATGCTATACAACTTATGGAATTGAGTGTTGAATAATCTCATGGGCTCATTGGGTTCTCTATGGGCCAAGGCAAACTGACGATACATAGTTCCTAGATCAATGGGTAGTCAGAAATGATTAGCAAAAACAATTTCAAGTAGAGCCCAAGAAGTTGTGAAACCTGATGGGTGTATACCAATCATAAGCAAACTTGTGAAAGGTAAATGCAAACATTAGGCAGGCTACATTTTCATGGTCTACTTGAAGGTGTATTTGGGCATCTTTGAAACCTTGAATGTGTTCCTCGGCTAGCTTTATCCCATCATGTTTATATTTTGGGAGAAATCTTTTAGCAGTTTTAGGCAAGTCATGGGTAGGGCCCACAATGTCTAAAGGACTTTGCCCAACTAGCTATGCAATAGGTGAAATGTTTGGTGGAGCTGGGGGAATGGCAAAGGGGTTGACAAAGCGAACAATAGCAGCTCTTGGAGAACTACTAGACTACTAGTAGATTGAGTAGGTTGCGGTTTGGATATTCCTTTGTCTACTCCTGTCTTCCTATGTTGAGTAAGATAAATTTTTTTAAAATCACTCTCAATAGATCTTGACCTTTTGATGATTATCCTACGCTTTAGCTTGGCTGCCCTCCTAGTGTCAACCTATTGATGCACATTTTGACATACCAACTTGAGTGGAATAGACTGTCTCTGCTTGGAAGGTAATTGCTTTCCCCAAGGTTTGTATCACTTTGTCTAGGCATGCATGTGATACCCAGAGGTTTATGTTGTTCTGTTCAAGGGGCCTAAATTGCCGACTAAGGAAAATATGATTCCAAGGCTTAATTCCGATTGTCAAATTGAAAAGCTTATGCTTACTTTCAAAATTAGGTATGATTCAATGTCATTTAATTAACATAAGCTGCTTTAATCATACACAGTTGTAGCCAACACTGGTTAATAAAAAAGACTGTATAATAAGCTCAGGGTTAAGAAACTGGTGATTACATGCAAAGCAAGTTGCAAAATTTAAAGCTTTACTACTTTAATTATTAAATTAACTATAAATCTATCTTCAACTTAATTAGTTTTCACAGAAAATGCAAAATACAGAAGAGGGAAAAAGTTTAGAATGAGCTTGAGTGATCTTGACAGTAATATCTGATTCCGTAGAGCAGACAAACAACACTTAAACCAAACTGATCTTAACCAGTTCTCACACAGTCAAATTCTTAGGGCTATTGTCTAGGGATAAGTCAATCATCAAGACACATGCACATAACTGTCATATTGTGTGTGCAGGTGATATATATATATATATATATTCTCTTAGATTCCAATTCTATAGATATACGATGAAATTCCAACTTTAGATTTATCAAACTCAGATGAATTACAAGTATTTAGTCAAAATCTCACAACTCAGTTTCGAAACTATGAAATGCATGTAATAACAAGTAAAGCATAACATTGAATTCTATTGATGTCTAACACGTAAAAAATGATTTTCCAACCCTTTATTACACACTCAGTTATATATATTCCCAGGGTATCAATGGCATCACAAAATCTGTGGGCCACAACTACATCTACCCAAATTGAATTCAATCCCAGAGAGCAGCCAGTTTCAGATACTTGTGCCCATTTACTTGGTTTATGTCAAGGATTTAAGGTCCCTGGCATACTTTTCAGTTACCTAAGCACCATCGGTGTGTAGGATGGGCAGTTCCATACCTTGGATTCGACTCGCCAAATCCCAAAAATGACAATCAGAACTTCCAAATGTCGTGCCTTCTCCACTTACATGCTCACTATTAATGATCAGCTTCTACTGTGGTCCCAAGAAGAACCTAATCTTGTCTCCAATTAAGATTCTTAGGCTTCTTCACAATTTTGTTGTTGCAGTCATTAATAGCCTGATCACTTCAGGCCCCCGTTGCTCTGCAACTTAGATTCACATCCAAGATATTTAACTCCCGAATTTCTAGGGAAATCTGATTTTGCACCTACATCTAAGTTGCTGGTTTTGGTATAGGGTTGGGTATGGGTACGGGTTTTTGGTATGCTGGTATGGTGAATTTTTTTTCTTGGGTGCGGTACGTTTGGGTATGGCTGTATTATATATATACAGAATTGCAAATACATTTTTCATATAATATTATATTTTATAATAATAATGACATTTGAATCTTTGGTAGTATGACACTTCATCATCGATCAATGATATTATGATAGTCATAAAGATAATTGTCTAAGTTGTTAGTTTTGGTCTCCACTCCCAAACCCCCTCATTGTATTCAAGTTTTTTATGTGACAAGAGATTCTAATAACTAGTGGGGATTGGGAGTGGAAACCCCAATGGGGTTGAGGGGCACCACCCCTCATGGGGGTTTGGGGGCAATGCCTGTAGCAGGGTCAAGGGGCAGCGTCCCTCATGGGGGTTTGAGGGCAACGTCCCTAGTGGGGTTGAGGGGCTGTGCCCCTTGTGGGGGTTTGGGGGCAATGCTCCTAGCGAGGTTGAGAGGTAGCGCCCCTCACAAGGTTTGGGGGCAATGCCCCTGTTGTGATAGAGGGCGGGGTTGAGGGGTAGAGCCCCCACCATCAAGCCCAAATTAAGCCCTTTGAAACCACACAAACTTCATGGCACACACCATTTTCATAATTGTATCACTTAATAGCGAAATTAGGTAGTTTGCAATCGTTTTTTTTATGTTTTAGTGTTTAAAAATACTTTTTTTAATCATTTTTTGGGCGTTTTAATTATTTTCTTCCTATAGGAGCATTTGGGAGTGCCTAGGAGTGGACAAGGAGTGTTTGTGTCATCCTAGTTTCCTTGTGGGTATGCCAACGGTGTACTCACAAGGAACCCAGGGTGGCAAGGACGCTCCTATTGCCGCTCCTGAGCCCGACCCAATTGGGTATGGGAACGGGAACTAGTTCAAAAGGACCCAGTAACTTAGACTTACATCTAACAACCAACATTAAATTCCAAGAAGGCAACATAATAATTTAGTCAAAGAAAATATATTAATCAATATGCACATACCCAATTAAGGAAGTTTCTAACATAAGATTTAATAATTAATTTCATTTTCATCTGGTAGATTCTTTTGTATCAGGTTTGTCACCTAATAAACTTATGTGAAATATGTGTCAAATTTATCTGGGGAGAAGTATCAAGGAATTGTGAAAATATTCCCTGGGGAACAATCAAATTGGGATTTCCATGCAAAAGCGGGTCCCTAGTTCAGGAAGAACTGGGGTGTGTTGTGCAAGCAACAACACCACCATCTTTGTTTTAGACAATCATCTTTTACCCATTCACATTTTTAAGGGGTATTCGGAACTGAAACAATATTGTAGCTCTTTCCCTCCTCCTTTTCTAGCAAACAAAATTGGCCAGTTATAAATTTGAAGTTAAGTAAGTTGTTCTTGTCTGAGAGCAGTGTCCATGAGAAACCTAACAGACCAGGCTTAAAAGTCAGCAGCTAACAGAATGATGCTTTTCTTCAAGGTGTCCATGGTTCCTGTCTCTATGATTTTCTATGAATGCCTCTGGTCCAGTTTTTGGAATGATTCTGTATAGGAGTTAAAGGCTAGGACAGAGGCACATAAAAACAACGAAGACAGAATCCTGGAAACCTTAAAACAAACAGAAAAAATGTGGAAATTGAAGATTTTAACTGATGATGACTTTGTTGTTTATACAGAGCATACTAAATTTAGCAAAGTAACATCTTTGAGGATTTTGAAATTCCTGAGTGAGTCATGTTATATAATTTGGGTATAATATTACTATAGAAGCATACCTTTTTACCAGCTTGAGTAGGTTGTAGAGACAGGTCATTTCTGAAGCTCAGTTTAATTAGAGAGAATTGGGAAATGATATGTTCATCAACACATGATGTTCCACACCTACAGACTCAAAATTTTTTCTTGGCTATGAAGCTTTGTCTGAAGAGTATCTTGCTGTAAAGTACTAAAATCCACCTGGAACTTGCACCCTGTTTCTTCCATTTTTGGGACTCATCGAATTATCTACACTAATACAATTTTTAAGGCAATCCTAGACCTTACCATTAGACTTTGACTTGCTCAATGGTCACTTGGTCAAGTTAATTGTTGACATTTTTGGACTTAATGCCAATATACCTTTTTTGTTGATATGCCATTTAGTTTGCTACAACTTTGTGACCAAACAAACACTGATATTATTCTGCCACTTGCTTAGTCACTTTATGTCATTCCTATTGCATGAATGCATCTGTTTTTATTGTACATAGTAATCCACTGTTGGTTATTCATTAATGAGTTAATCACTTCATCTGTTTATGACATTGTCAATGCCAGATTGCACTATATATATAGCAGCATTGAGTGGTTATTCATACTTTTTTCTCTAAATTTTAATAGTTTCCTTTATAATCCCCTCCTTTTAATAATGTTATTGACTGAAGAATAGAGTAACTATAAAGATGCGACCCGCTTATCTTCCTGTGTCGTGGTGTGATTAGGTTGGTTAGATTATCTGTATATAACTGTTATTTTTGCCTTCATATTATGATTATCCATGGCATATATGTAGGTAGTAATAATTACTTAGATATTATTTGCTTTTACAGTATCAATCTTAGCATTTAAATTTGTATATAGGAATTTTTTTTGGTACTAGCCTGTTAAAGTGAACTAGGATTATAATAATTGGAAGGTCATTGTGTTATATATTGTGCCCTAAATTAATTGTTTTTTTAAAATTGGATCTGACATACCCTTAAAATCATGTAACAGCCATCTTTGAATTCTTTCATGGCAATGGGAAGACCAGCATGGAAGGAGGCAAGGGCAACTATTCAGAAACTTTTATCCAGTAAGCATGAAATTTGATTTTTTGTTGCTGTTTTCTTAAGTGTATCAAGACATCTACAACTTACCTAATAAATGCTGATTGTTGTTCCTATTTATGTTTTACCTCTGATTTGTCTTTATCAGCCTGATTTAGCATATTCCAATGTGGCTTTCAAAATACCATATTAATGTTACCACAAGGATCCAATTGCAGTGGTGTGCATGTGTTCATGCACACACACATCACACATACACACATATTCACCCACACACACACATGTTCATATATATGCAAATGTGTATATTTATAATTACATATGCATGCACACAAACACATGTACTCATGTATGTATATCATAATACAGATACCTACATATTCATGTATGTACATTTGTAAGAATCCTAGGTTTTTTCTTCTCAGAAAATTCAGATCATAGCAATTTATTACTTCACATACAGAATTTGAAAATTACATCCCAAAAGTTCATACAAATTACTGTCGCATCATAGATCACAAGTTTCAGATTTTGACCTTTTTATCAACAATGGATGCATACTATTGATTGCTGGCATGCAAATACAGAGGCTGTGATATCACCATTAACCTGATCTTGAGTAGGCTCTGTGGATGCTAATGGCTGAGTATACAAGAGCGCTGTCATTAATAGGTCTGCCTTCAGTCAATACCCGAAACTCAGAAATTGAGTTGTGAAACCCTCAATTGCAGATCTCCTTACACTTTATTATTTCCTTGCCGCCCTATGTCTGATCTGATCTAGTTGCCAGTGAATGAGAGTTGACTGCTCAGCACAGGCTTCCAGATGTGTGGTGTCCTGAACTTGGACACAACAGAATGCTATGCCTTCCTTAGATCTGAGGTAGTCTGAAACCCTAGTGGTTTGTTGTAATGAGCCAAACTAGATCTGACTCAAAAACCTCCAATTTCTTGCCCTAAATTTTTAGTTTAAAATAAAAACTTCTATAGAATCTATTATGAAGCTATGAAATTCCAGTACAATAATGAACTGCAAAAATAATCCAACTTTTGCATTTATTTAGAAGTAGTTGCAATAATACATCAGCTATGGCAACTTACAGATACAAATATTTTTGCAGCAATACAACAGCTACTGCAAATCTGACAACCCCTCAGAAATAGCTTGAATCTGAAGCATAGAGTGAGATATCTGAATAATGTTGATGTTATAGCAGCTATGGTCTGCACTTCCTTCGCACAAATTACAAGAAGAAGCACATGAATTAAATGAGTAGCCTTCGGCTATTTAATTCATGATTACAATATTTAATAAATGCAAAGGGCCGACCCTTTATGGTTCGCATGTTTTAGTCTTTACTTGGGCCGACCTTATTATAATTAATATTTATTATGGTTCTTTTATGTGGGCCGACCTATCTTGAAGAGGCGCCACACTTGTATAAATACAAGGTCATATTTGTCATTGTAACACATTCATTATTCAAGCAAATTCGCATTTCCTTAAGAGCAAAATTCGCACTTCATAGCAGCAGATCCAATTTCAAGGAAGAACATATTCATTTGTATCTTGTGCATCTTGGAGAGGTGCGACCTCATTGTATTCATTGTTGGCCATTGCTGGGCCTGAGTTGTAAGCAAATTTCTGCCATTGTTCTACTTTATATAAGAGATTCAATTGCTGGGTTTTTCTCCCTCAAGAGGAGGGTTTCCCCAGGGTATCTTTGTGTGTTCATTGTCTTATGTGTTGCAATTCTATTAAGTGCTTTCATTGTTCAATCTGATCTAAGAAACACTAACATGGTATCAGAGTGGGTGTGAAAAAGATCGTGATCAGATTTGTTAGTTTGCAACTCTCACCTTATTCTTTTTCAGTCTATCTTCTAAATTTCTCAAGATGGTGAATGGTCTGAAAATCGAGGATAGACTCGAAGGGATTTCGAACTACACATCATGGAGGTTCAGAATCATGCTCACATTGGAAGAGAATGATTTAGCTGAGTTCGTGAAAACAAAAGTTCCTGAACCTGAGGAGGAAGAAGAGAAGCTGCAGTGGAGGAAGAAAGACACTAGGGCAAAGAAAGTGTTGGTTGATTCCGTCAAGGATCATGTTGTACCGATTGTTTTCAAGTTGGATACAACAAGAGAGATGTTTGCAACCTTGGAAGAGATGTACGAAATCAACAACACTAGTCGAGCTCTTGCACTGAAGCAACAACTTCATCATGTGAAAATTGCAAAAGGAAAATCTGTCATTACATACTTCATGAGGATTTCAGAGATAAGAAATCAGCTCTCCACAATTGGTCACATGATTGACGACAAAGACCTAACTATGCTTGCTCTCAATGGTCTTCCGCTTTCATGGGAGGCGTTCATTCAAGGAATCAGTGCAAGATCTAAACTTCCCAAGTTTGATCGATTAAGAATTGACTGTATCCAAGAGGAGTCAAGACTAACGGCTAGGGGCATTGGTCAAAGTTCAAAGAATGAAGAATTACAAGTTCTTGCCTCTCATTCGTCAAAGAAAGGAAAAGGTTTCAAGAAAGGGTTCTTCAAGAGGAATCGAGAAAACGGAAATGATGGTGCTCCTGCCTTCAAAAGAAAACGAGACATGTCCAAGACTCAATGTTTTCGTTGTGATAAGTATGGTCACTTTGCAAAGGATTGTCCTCAAAGACCTAAGCAACAAGCTGCCACTGCAAATGTTGAAGAAATTGCTCCACAGAAGGACTCCAGTGATTATTTGTTCTATTCAGCCTTGTCAAGCAATGTTTCTACCGACGCCAACACTTGGCTGATTGATAGTGGTGCTTCTAGGCACATCACTGGTTTCAGGGGTCACCTTTCAAACTTAGTGGAGAGCAACTCTAGTGATCAAGTCATTATTGGAGACGATGCCAGATATTCTATGAAAGGAATTGGAAACTCCACTCTTCACTTGGATTCCGGGATTTCATTGGAGTTGAATGATGTACTGTTCGTTCCAGGGATAAAGAGGAATCTTGTCTCAATTTCAGCATTGGAAGACAAGGGTTATCAAATTGCCTTCTCTAAAGGCAAAGTTCTTATATGGGCAAAGAACTCCAGCTTCAAAGCTACTCAAGTGATTGGAGTTAGACATGAATGTCTTTACAGGCTATGTACTCGTCCTCTTCAAGCGCTCGTGCATGATAGCTCTAGCATGTGTGATCTTTGACATCGAAGATTGGCTCACATTCACTATCGTGCTCTACTTATCATGGAGAAGATGGTCACTGGTCTTCCAAAATTCAATCAAGAACACGAAGGTACATGCAAGGGATGCGCCCTAGGCAAGAACACAAAAGGTACGTTTCATTCTAGTGAAAGTAGATCTAAATGTATTCTTGATCTCATTCATTCTGATTTGTGTGGTCCAATGTCTATTGCATCATCTAGTGGTTTCTTGTATTATATTATTTTTATTGATGATTACTCTAGAAAGACTTGGATTTATTTCTTGAGATCTAAAGAATCTGAAGAAGTATTAGAAAGATTCAGAGAATTCAAGGCACAGGTTGAAAACCTGTCTGGAAAAAGGATCAAGGTATTGAGATCCGATAATGGTGGAGAATACACCTCTGGGACATTTCGAGATTTTGAGATCTAAAGAATCTGAAGAAGTATTAGAAAGATTCAGAGAATTCAAGGCACAGGTTGAAAACCTGTCTGGAAAAAGGATCAAGGTATTGAGATCCGATAATGGTGGAGAATACACCTCTGGGACATTTCGAGATTTTTGTATTGAAGCAGGGATTAAGAGGGAGTTCAGTGTTCCCTATAATCCACAACAAAATGGTATTGTTGAAAGAAAGAATAGGTCTATTGTGGAAGCAGTGAAAGCTATGATCCATGATCAAGACCTACAAATCTCTCGTTGGGCTGAAGCATCGAGGACAGCCATCTATGTTCAAAACAGGAGTCCCCACAGGATCTTAGAGAATAAAACTCCTGAAGAAGCATTCTCAGGCGTGAAACCTGAAGTTAGTCATTTGAGGATCTTTGGCTGTCCAGTCTATATTCATATTCCAAAGGAAAAGAGAACAAAGCTAGAACCTTCTGGAAAGAAAGGAATTCTTGTAGGTTACAGTGAGACATCAAAAGCTTACAGGATATACATTCCAGGACAAAAGTCTATTGAGATTAGTAGAGATGTCACATTTGAGGAAGATGTTGCTTTCAGAAGGTCCAAGGGCACTCCTATGGAGATTGATGAAGAAGAACCTCCTCAAGATATGGAAGTTGATCATATTCCAGAGAACCTGAAGGAGGCTCCAGAACCTAAAGAAGATGTTGATCCAGTTGAACCCTTGGATCCCACTGATGGGCCTCTAGATATTGTGGTTGGAAAGAAAAGACCTCTTTGGGCTCGCAGGACAATGCAGGAAGCATAAAGTTTTGCAGCTCTCCAAGAGGAGCTTTTAGAGAAAGCAAGAGACCTCACAAGTTCTCTAGTTATGTCGCCTTAATGAGTCAGAGCCTTCAAGTGTTGAAGAAGCTTCTAGTCAACAAGTATGGAAAGATGCCATGTCTGAGGAACATCAGTCCATACTTAAGAACGATGTTTGGGATATAGTTCCTAGACCCAAAGGCAAATTTGTGGTGTCTTCTAAATGGCTCTTCAAGATCAAGCATGCAGCTGATGGGAGTATTGAGAAGTGCAAGGCAAGATTTGTGGCTAGAGGGTTCTCACAAAAAGAGGGAGTTGACTATGAAGAAACCTTTGCTCCTGTGGCTCGATATACATCTGTCAGAACCATCATTGCTATTGCCGCATCTAGGGGATGGAAGATTCATCAAATGGATGTAAAGACAGCCTTTCTAAATGGTGTAATAGAAGAAGAGGTTTATATTGAGCAACCCGAAGGATTTGAGGTATATGGGAAGGAGTCTCATGTTTGCAAGCTGAAGAAGGCCTTGTACGGTCTTAAGCAAGCTCCTCGTGCTTGGTATGAAAGGATTGATCAGTATCTTTCAAGCCTGGGTTTCTCAAAGAATGATGCAGATTCTAATCTCTACTTCAAGGTGGTAAATGGTGAAGCATTAATTTTGGTTTTATATGTTGATGACTTGATTATCACTGGTGAAGAACATCTAATTCTAAAATGCAAGAAGGAATTAGCCTCAGAGTTTGAGATGAAGAATCTAGGTCTCATGCATTACTTTCTTGGCTTAGAAGTTTGGCAAAAGCCAGATGAGATGATTCTAAGTCAAGGCAAGTATACCATTGACATTTTCAAAAGGTTTGGTATGATTGACTGCAAACCTATGTCTACACCCATGGAGACTAATCTAGATAAGTTGAAAGAGGCTGCAGCTAGTTCAAAACCAGTGGATTCTACGATGTATAGACAGTTGATTGGTTCATTGATGTATCTAGTTAACACTAGACTTGACATCTGCTATGCAGTGAGCGCACTTAGCCAGTTTATGTGTGAATCAAGGCAAATACATCTTGTAGTAGCTAAACATATCCTGAGATATTTATGTGGCACAATTGGATATGGGTTGAGATATTCTTCAGGTGTAGATTTAGAGTTGCATGGTTTTACTGATTCTGATTGGGCAGTATGTGTCTCAGATCGGAAGAGTACCTCTGGTTGTTGTTTTAGTTTAGGTATTGCTATGATTTCTTGGTGTAGCAAGAAACAGTCTTCAGTGGCTTTGAGTACAATCGAGGCAGAATATATAGCAGCTTGTGTGGCAGCTCGTGAGGCAGTGTGGCTTCGTAAGGTCCTTGCAGGATTGTTTGAACAATCAATGGAGCCTACCATTATACACTGTGATAATCAGAGTTGTGTAAAGCTTTCTGTCAATCCCGTGTTTCATGACAGAACAAAGCATGTTGAGATCAAGTACCACTATATTAGAGATATGGTACAAAGGAAAGCTATACAGTTGAGATATATCAGCACTGAAGAGCAAACAACAGACATTCTCACCAAGCCTCTCTCTAGGATTAAGTTTGTGTACTTTCGAGAAAAGCTTGGTATGGTGGAGAATGCAGCCTTGACTGAGAAAGAGTCTCAGCATCAGTGATCCTTAATTGTTAATGCAATTCCCTATTGAGAGAGAGTTGAGGTGCAAGCCCTTGCTAATGCAATTCTCTATTGAGAGAGAGTTGAGGTGCAAGCCCTTGATAATGCAATTCTCTATTGAGAGAGATTTGAGGTGAAAGCCCTTGTTTCCACCCTCTGGGAGAGCCATGGTGGATGTCATGTGTGTGACTCCATGACAGCATCACGTGAGGGAATCCGTGATGATTTATTTGTGCTTGTGTATCACCCTCTGGGAGAGCCATGGTGAAAGTCACATTGAGGTGACAACATCACATTAAGTGATGAGCACTTGTTCATACCATTTGTGGAGGTAGCCACAATGGTTGATATCACGATGAGGTGATATTCTTTTGTTTTCATTCTGATATGATGTGTCTTGTGCAGGTGGAAGTTCATCCCTAGCTGAGAGGGAGTGTTGATGTTATAGCAGCTATGGTCTGCACTTCCTTCGCACAAATTACAAGAAGAAGCACATGAATTAAATGAGTAGCCTTCGGCTATTTAATTCATGATTACAATATTTAATAAATGCAAAGGGCCGACCCTTTATGGTTCGCATGTTTTAGTCTTTACTTGGGCCGACCTTATTATAATTAATATTTATTATGGTTCTTTTATGTGGGCCGACCTATCTTGAAGAGGCGCCACACTTGTATAAATACAAGGTCATATTTGTCATTGTAACACATTCATTATTCAAGCAAGTTCGCATTTCCTTAAGAGCAGAATTCGCACTTCATAGCAGCAGATCCGATTTCAAGGAAGAACATATTCATTTGTATCTTGTGCATCTTGGAGAGGTGCAACCTCATTGTATTCATTGTTGGCCATTGCTGGGACTGAGTTGTAAGCAAATTTCTGCCATTGTTCTACTTTATATAAGAGATTCAATTGCTGGGTTTTTCTCCCTCAAGAGGAGGGTTTTCCCAGGGTATCTTTGTGTGTTCATTGTCTTATGTGTTGCAATTCCATTAAGTGCTTTCATTGTTCAATCTAATCTAAGAAACACTAACAAATAATATCTCCAACAGACAATAGGTTTTCGTCCACTGTCTCCCAGCTCAAGGGTTTTCGTCCTCAAACCTGCTGAAAAGCCAAAGCTTCCCTGAATTCTCCAAGAGAATATATTAACCGAGCATAAAACCAAGCATATCTTCCCCTTTACCCCAACCTCCTTTAAATAAGACCTTAAGGCAAGGCCGCCCTATGGTCTAGTTTCCAGAAGGTTCTTAGCCCTTCTAGAAGATTCTAGTTCTTCTAGAAACATCTTCTAACTTTTCTAGAAGATTCTAGTTCTTTTCTAGAAACATCTTCTAATTTTTCTAGACAATCTTATTCCTTAACATCCCTTTTTATGCCTTCTAACCCACGGGAATGCAGGATGGGTTAGAATTGTGCCACCATGATGTTATACCAAAAGTGGGGACATTACAGTCCTCCCTTCTCGGGATTGCTTGCCCTCAAGCAATCGCCATACAATCCGCTGCTCCACTCTGATTGGAATGTCAATATACCATAATCTGTGAAGTAGTATGATGGAATCCATGTGAAATGTCGCATCCAACCAATCAAGACCTGGATCCCAAACCATTCTATCCAACCTGCTGTAAGAGATGCAACTGAAATCTCTTATGAAGTCTGCATGAAGCACCCATCCATTATGGTAGACCGGTAAGAAGATGTGAGGTTGGACTCTCAATCCATAAGGCCACCAAACGTTGTTGAGATGACTCAAACGAGCATTAAGACCAATGTCAATGGTGTCATCATACCCATGTATAAGCAGATACTTGATCTCATATGCAATGTCCATCAAATAGTTGTGCCTCCACACAATCCCAAGCAACTGAATTGCTGGTGTAATCCATGTCAAATCTGAATGTGTGGTAGAAACCCAAGTCTGATATAAAAAACCAGAATTCTTATGATCTGTATCTATTCCATAGGGCTCATTTTTAACACCCAATTCTTGAGTGCCATCTATAGAAAACTCCATGGTATTATTATCTAAGGGTGTTAGCACATCTATTCCATGAGAATGCAAAACCCTAGGATTGCTGTCCCTAAGCTTCTCATCAATTTCAACATCAACATTCAACCGCTTACCATCAAGTGGCGATTCAACACAATTTTCTTCACCTTCATGATGTATGCCTTCATGAAGCCAATCATGACCCAAAGCTATCATTGACTTGGCTGTTGTTTGATGTGGCAAAGTATATTTGAGAGCTTTCATAATAACGTGCTTCTCGTCATGTATGAAACTCAACTCCATTTCTTGTAAGTCTTGGATGACCCTTTGAAAAGAATGTAGCCATTGCATACCAAGTATAATTTCATTGTCCTTCAAATCAAGAACATAAAAGTCATCACAAAGAGTATATTCACCAAAGGTAATGCTAAGCTTACTTACTTTCTTCTTACAAAGGATAGTAAGTCCTCCTGCTAGAGTCACATCAAAGCCCTCAAAATCATCGCAATGCAAACCTCTTTTCTTTACCAAACCTTCATCAATGTAGTTATGTGTGGCTCCACTATCATATAGTGCCAAAATTTTGTAACCAAACAATTTGCCTTCAAAGATAAAAGGACTGTACCTTGGAGCTCCTGAAAGATAAGAAATCCTAGAACCTTTGATACCATCATTTATTGGTTCTAGTGTTGGCTGTTTATGATCATGCTTCTCCTCTCTTGCTGAATCTGTACTAGGGATCTCTTCATCATCAGATATGACCTCTATAAGGTATGCGTTACCTTTCCCTTCACATTTGTGACTAGGCTCCCATGGTTGCTTACAAGTGAAGCATAGCTTCTTCCTCCTCAGCTCATTCCTTGTTTCAAAATCCATCATGGGTTGCGATGTCTTGGTCTGATTATTTTTTCCTTCATCTTCCTTGTGTTCGGACTTGTTATCCATGAAGTTCTTCTTGGCGGGCTGCAAGGAAGTAGATGCAGTCTCAAGGTCTAAGGCGAGCTGAATAGCATCATGTAATGTGTTAGGCTTGAGTGCCTTAACTATGCCTTTCATCTTGTCATTTAGACCCTCAATGAACAACATAACTACCCTTCTTTCGGACATATTAGGAACCATAACAGCAATTTTTTGGAATTCTTCAATGTATGTTTCCACATGTCCACTCTGCTTAAGCTGTGCCAGCTCTCGATAATATACTTCCACGTCCTTCCTGTCAAACCGTGCTATCAACCTTCGGCTGAACTCATCATAGGAATGGATCAAGCCATGGTTTTGGGTAACCAAACCATGATGCCACTAGTCATATGTAGTACCTTCTAAGTGCATGGTTGCAAATTTGATTGCTTCATCCTTCGCCATAGGTCGTAGAGTCAGAAAGGTATCTAGCTTGTGAATCCATGCTCTTGTTGTGATCTTTCCCTTACCATCAAATGTTGGGAGAGTGAGTTTACTTGTAACCTGTCTTAGATCCTTGTTCTGATTTCTTGGCCTTCTATCTGACCTTGCTATACTGTGCTCCCTCTTTTGGCTCATGTAACGATCAAAGGTCAAATGTTCCTTTACTGGAGGAGGTAACAGATCCCATTCATCATGCAGTGAGATGATATTATCTGTGAATGGTGCATCCTCATTTTCTTCAGCATTCTCCTCTTCATTTCTCGAAAATGTAGGTTGCAAGGGTCTATCACTAGTGCGAGTAGGTGTTCTTCTTGGAGTCCCAACAACACTACCATTGTCTTCATGCTCATGAACTGGTCTTCTAGGAGCATTCATTTGCAGTATGGCTATTGTAAACTGTTGCAAGACATTAGCTACATGTTGCTGCCCTGCTGCAATACCCTTGAAGATATCTCTTGCTTCTCTTTCCTCATCTTGTCTTGGAGGGCTTCCATTTCTTCTATCTCCCATGGTGCCTAGTTGTGTATCAACAGGATTTGCTTGCTGCTCTGCTCTACTGCGTGTGAAATATCTATGTGGACCAATCTCTGATGGCTGCATAAGAAAACCCTAACCCTCCAGGCTGGCAGGAGCAAGGCTCTGATACCACTGTAATGAGCCAAACTAGATCTGACTCAAAAACCTCCAATTTCTTGCCCTAAATTTTTAGTTTAAAATAAAAACTTCTATAGAATCTATTCTGAAGATATGAAATTCCAGTACAATAATGAACTGCAAAAATAATCCAACTTTTGCATTTATTTAGAAGTAGTTGCAATAATACATCAGCTATGGCAACTTACAGATACAAATATTTTTGCAGCAATACAACAGCTACTGCAAATCTGACAACCCCTCAGAAATAGCTTGAATCTGAAGCATAGAGTGAGATGTCTGAATAATATCTCCAACAGACAATAGGTTTTCGTCCACTGTCTCCCAGCTCAAGGGTTTTTGTCTTCAAACCTGCTGAAAAGCCAAAGCTTCCTTGAATTCTCCAAGAGAATATATTAACCAAGAATAAAACCAAGCATATCTTCCCCTTTACCCCAGCCTCCTTTAAATAAGACCTTAAGGCAAGGCCGCCCTATGGTCTAGTTTCCAGAAGGTTCTTAGCCCTTCTAGAAGATTCTAATTCTTCTAGAGACATCTTCTAACCTTTTTAGAAGATTCTAGTTCTTCTAGAAACATCTTCTAACTTTTCTAGAAGATTCTAGTTCTTTTCTAGAAACATCTTCTAATTTTTCTAGACAATCTTATTCCTTAACATCCCTTTTTATGCCTTCTAACCCACGGGAATGCAGGAAGGGCTAGAATTGTGCCACCATGATGTTATACCAAAAGTGGGGACATTACATTTGTTGACTTCCAACGCAGCCCAGCAATAAGCATGCCGGATCTGGATCAGACTTGAGCACTGGAAATGCTTCTTACCAGCTTACTTACTGAGAAAAACAATGTGGTGACCAGGATCTGAAAATGCTCCTCCTTGTGCCCCAAGTGCAGATGTGATGATTCACACAGCCACCCAGACCTGCGATTAAGTTTGAGTGAATAGGTTTGCAAAACTGAATGCAGATGGAATTTAGGATGGTCAAGGTTTTCGTCCTAACCTCGTTAAACATCAGCAGGGGTTTTGTCCTGTTAATGTAGCTGATCAGAAAATTCGTCCTCCAAAAACTGCCTTACTTAGCACCCAACAAGCACAATAAATAGGCTTTCAAATTGAGACGTGTGGTCCAAGAGGCTGGCCCCAAGCCCAAGAGGTCGGCCAAAAAATTAAAAGTTTAAATTTATTTATTTATTCATTTTTTGTGGTGCCCAAAATTCAATTTATTTATTTAACTATGTAAAATTCAAATTTATCTATTTTAAAATATTATTATTATATTTAATTAAAATATCAAAACATAGTGTTCAAAAACACTTTTCCCGCCTTTGCAACATTAAAATTTTCAATTCAAATCAGGGATATGACAATCCTCCCCTCCCAAATGTTGCTTGTCCTCAAGCAACCTCAAATTTGGATGCTCAAAAATCTCCACACCTTCCCATGTTGCATCTTTTAGTGGCAAGTTCTTCCATTTGGCTAAGTATTCCAGAATGACCTTGTCCCTCAACTTTTTTTCCCTCACATCCAAGATTGTCTTAGGCTCAAGAATCAATTTCCCTTCATCATCAAGTGGTGGCAATTCAATAGAAGGAGTGATCTGCTGCCTAAGTGCCCTTTTGAGGCAAGACACACGAAAACTGTTGTGAATTCTGCTGTCCTCAGGAAGTTCCAGCTCATATGCAACCTCCCCAATCTTCCTTAGAATTTTGTATGGTCCATAAAATCGGGGCTTTAACTTTTCTACACCCTTTCTCTTGAGGGTAGATTGCCTATAGGGCTGCAACCTCAAGTAATCCATGTCACCAACCTCAAAAACCCTCTTCGATTAGTGTCGGTCTACATGCATCTTCTTCTGGTTTTGAGCTCTCTACAAGTTTTCCTTAAGGGCATTCAAAATGTCTACACTTTGTTGCATTACATCCCTTGCTCCGGGAACTCTACTATTTAAAAGAATGAAATACATGAATGAAGTAACATCATAACCATAAAGTGCTTTGAAGGGAGTCATACCTATGGACATGTGATGTGTGGTATTGTAGCAGAACTCTCCTAGGTGCAGCCACTTAATCCACGCTGTTTTCTGCCCTATAACATAGTTTTTTAGGTAGCCTTCAATCCAGTTATTTACAATTTCAGTTTGCCCATCAGTTTGTGGATGATAACAGGTGCTTGGAGTTAATTCCGTGTTAGTTAACCGAAAGAGTTCTTGCCAAAACAAGCCGATAAACCTGCTGTCCTTGTCACTTACAATATTCTTTGGCAGCCCATGAAGTCTAAAAATCTCTCTAAAAAACAGATCATCAACTTGTGGAACTTTGTAATCAGAAGAAATGGCATGGAAATGAGCATATTTAGTGAGCCTATCAATCACCACATAGATCCAATCCTTACCTTGCACCTTAGGTAGCTCTGTGATGAAATCCATGGAGATGCTCTCCCATTCTGATTTGGATAGGGCAGGGGCTGCAATAAGCCCGTTGGAAACACATGCTCTGTTTTGTTTTGTTGAAATACCAAACATTCCCTAACTTGCTGCAATACATCATTCTTGAGCCCTTTTCATGAAAAATGTTCCCTCGCTTGTATGTCTTGTAGAACCCTGGATGACCAGCAAGGGTTGTGTCATGATATGCTCTCAAAATTCTCTCCTTCACCTTAGGTCCTGGTACAAGATACACTCTGTCTTTGTAGAAGATGAGCTCATCAATCACCCTATACCTGTCATCTTGCAACTTCCTATCTATAATATCAGTAGCAACCAAATCCTTAGCATACTCAGCTATTATAACAACCCTCCAATCAACAAATATCAGAAATAGAACAAAAATAAGGCTTCTTAGAGAGTGCATCAGCCACCACATTGTTTTTTCCTTTCACGTACTCAATATCAAAATCATTAGCTTGAAGTTTGCGTACCCATTTCTGTTGCCTATCATTCAAATCCTTTTGATGGAGAAAGAACTTGAGGTTGTTATGATCCGTGTTGACCACAAACTTCCCACATACCAAGTATTGCTTGAATTTAGCAAGTGTGTGCATGATGGCCAACATCTCCTTGTCATAAATAGAGAAGCCCTTCTCTGTTTCCTTGAGCTTCCTACTTTCAAATGCTATAGGGTGTCTATTTTGCATCAAGACTGCCCCAATACCCTCTCCTGAAGCATCACATTCTAGAACAAAAGGAAGTGAGAAATCCGGGATAGCCAAAACAGGACATGAACTCATTACCTCCTTAAGCTTATCAAAAGGTTGCTATGCTGTAGGGCTCCAAGAGAATGCCCCCTTCTTTGTCAAATTGGTTAATGGAGTTGCAAGTTGTGAAAACTCTTTCACAAACCTCCTATAGTAGCTGCATAAGCCCACAAATCCTCTCAAATGTGACAAGTTCCTTGGTCTAGGCCAATCTTGGATTGCCTTGATCTTCTCCTCATCAACACTAACCCCTTGAGCACTAATCTTATGCCCCAAATACAAAATTTTCAGTCAAACCAAACTCACATTTTGATACCTTGGCATAGAATTTGCGCTGCTCAAGTATGCCAAACACCTCATCTATGTGCTTCAAGTGATCCTCCCATGTCCTACTATAAATCAAGACGTCATCAAAGAAAACCAAAACAAATTTCCTCAATTGTAGAATGAATACTTGGTTCATACATGACTAGAAGGTAGCAGGGGCATTGGTCAACCCAAATGGCATGACCAAAAACTCATAATGCCCATAGTGACACCTGAAAGTCGTCTTATGCACATCCTCCTCTGTCACTCTTATTTGATGGTACCTCGAGCGCAAGTCAATCTTAGAGAAGTATATTGCACCATGAAGCTCATTTATCATCTCATCGATCTTGGGTATGGGGTAACGATTTTTGATTGTCTTCTTATTGAGTGCTTTATAGTCAATGCACATCCTCATCGTCCCATTGTTTTTCTTGACCAACACTACGGATGAAGCGAAGGGGCTAGGACTTGGATGGATATGCCTCATGTCCAACAACTCCTTGATTGTCTTCTCAATCTCTTCCTTATTCATCCTATGATGTTGATAAGGAATGGTGATGACTGGTTTTTCTCCCTCCTCAAGCTCAATCACATGCTAGAACCCTCTAGCTAGTGGTAATCCTGGAGGAATCTCACTGAACACCTTACTACGCTTGTCCAAAATAGGCTGAATGTCAACATGATAAGACCTCTCCTCCTTGGATGGACCAGTTTCTGTAATCAAGCACTCTGTTGCCCAAGCCTCTTGGTCTCCATGAAAGGCTTGCTCCATCCTCTTGGCTGAAACAACCATGGGACCCCCATTAGATAGGCCATGAAGAACTACCTCCTTCCCATCTGAATTAAATTTCAATTTTAGAGTTTGATAATTCTGAGTGTACTCCCCAAGAGAATGTAACCATTGTACTCCCAAGACCAAATCTGTGTCACCCATGCCAATCACATAGAAATCATCACGCATCTTAAGCCCTCCAAGAGTCAACTCCAACTATTGAATCTTTCTATTACATGGCAAAGTAAACCCGTCAACCATCGTGACTTTGAATCACTCAAATTCCTCGGTCCTCAAACCCAACTTGGCCAATAAACCCTCATCAATGAAGTTATGAGTAGCTCTGCTATCGATCAAAACAGTCACCTTTTGGCCTCGTATTACTCCTCTAACACGGAAAGAATGGTATTTGGTGCTCCTGAAAGAGCTGCAAATGTACCTCCTGGAACATCCTCCTCCTTGTCCTCATGCTCCAACTCCTCTACTATAGGCTTGGTCTCCTCTACCTCTGAATCATCATCAAAAACTACCTCTACATAGTGGATTTGTCCTTTTCCCAAACACTTGTGACCTGGTACTTGTTGGTGTGCATTTTAATACCCACCGAACACAGAATAAAATGCCCAAAGACACTCTATCCTCTCTTGAAAAATCACCGCGTATGCTAAGATTGCGAGAAGATCATATGGCGATTCCAAGGTTTCTTTTGTCAGGTCTTGACGTGTGGATAAGATCAGTGGGCATTGTGATTTGCTGGTAATCACAAGGGGACTTACATTAGAAAGTTTCTATTTTGGTGAAGTCCGCCTTCCAATAGGGAAGCATGTCCAAGCATGTCCAAGCATTGGTGAAGCCCTCCTTCTAGCGCCAATTCTGTTGGTGTGCGTTTTAATACCCACCGAACATAGAATAAAATGCCCAAAGACACTCTATCCTCTCTTGAAAAATCACCGCGTATGCTAAGATTGCGAGAAGATCATATGGCGATTCCAAGGTTTCTTTTGTCAGGTCTTGACGTGTGGATAAGAAACTTTACCAATGCTTGGATTTCCACCAATGCTTGGCAGCTCCGCCCAATGCTTGACGTGTTTAAGTGTCAAGAAATTTCTCTAAGCAATGAGCAGCTCCGCCCAACATGGCCAACCAATCATGAAGTTCGCCAAGGCCAAATTGAAGATGTCCAAGTCCGCCCTTGGACAAGGCAAGGCTAAAGTGCCCCAATGTCAAGGAGAGGCTGAAGTCCGCCCAACTTTGGGAGAGGAAATTTTTCTAAGGCATGGATAAAAAATATGCCTAGAGAGGGGATCAAGCTAGCATGAAATTCACTCCTCGGCATGATAGAATGAAATCCTAAGGCACGAAAGGAAGGATGAATGGCAAGGAAAACATGAAGTCCGCCCAACTCAACATGAAATAAATTTCTAAGGCATGGACATAAATGCAAAATGGTAGAGAAACCTCCAAGTCCGCCCAACCCAGAAAGAGAGAGAAAATTTAAAATTTTTGACTTACGCCATAGGAAAGGAAGTGTCTAAGCATTGGCAAAGTTCACCCAAAGCAATGGCAGGCACAAGGCAAAGTCCGCCTTCCAACAGGGAAGCATGTCCAAGCATTGGTGAAGTCCGCCATGAAGATGTCCAGCCAAAGGATCAAGTACTCCTAGAGGAAAATGCATCTTGTCCAGCCAGCTTCAAAGTCCGCCTTGTCCAAGAGAAGATGAAGTCCGCCCCAGAGCAAGATGGGAATAGCATAAGGAAGACAAACTCCACCTTAACAAATGAGCAAAGTGGCGCAACAACTATGAAGTCCGCCAAGGAAAACTCATAAAATTGGCTAAGTGTGGAATTTTCCTACAATAAAAGGATCAAATTTTTGACTAAGTGTTGGAAAGAAAACAAGAAAAATGAAGAGGAATAAGGAGGAAATGAATAAAATTCTTGCCCAAGGATGGAGTCTGCCCTACTTAGCACAAGCCAAACTCGAAATTAAAGACAAATCCATAGGCAAAGTTCATTTGAGCATAAAGATGGCCAAAATCTTGGCTAAGTGTTGAATGGTCCACATGAAGGTGTTACAAGACGAAATTGAATAGCCAAAATTTGGCTAAGTATGGGAAATACTTCACAAAGAAAGTTCCAATTTCCTCCATTGTCGTGAAAGCACAGGAGAGTTCTTCTCCAAATTCAAGGCACTTGAAGGAATTTCAAAGCAATTAGGAAGGAAAAGTTCAATAACTACTCCAAGGTGAGACTTCCGGACTTCAAATGCAAGTGAGAAGAAGAAATCAACATCTCAAAGGAAATCCAAGATCAAAGCTAGGAAGGAACAAACACAAAGGACAAAGTTGTCGGCAAAGAAAGATATTCGAAGGCGAGTGCATGGAGAAAAAACAAGGAGACCAAGGAGGACATCCAACACGCTGAGGTGGCGCCTCGTCATCTTCCAACCAATAAATTGTTCCAAGTCAACATATCCAGGTTCAATGAACCTGACTTATCTATGGAGTTGGTTTATATTTAGCAAGAGGGACAAGTGTCCCAAAATGTAATTTTCTTATTGGTCGAGAGGTAGTTAATTGTGACAAGCCCTAATTAGGGTTTTATTTTGTAATCTCGACCATTGATTCGAAATCAATCTTGGCCATTGAATTGTAATTGGGGAGCCTATAAGTTGAGCTCGCCCCTCATTTGTAAGGTGTGAAGTGAGTAATATGAAATTGTTGCGTTAGACCATTTCCGTTAATAAAAGCTCTTTTGCATGATTTGCTTTGAATCACTTTTATTTTCAAGTGGTGTGCAAGGTTACGTATCTCCTTCAACACTTAGATTAGAATTAGAGTAGAATTTTATTTGAATGTTTGTTAAATGAATGATAGATCTGATAATGGTGATTGGTGAAATCTAGCTCATACTTTCTTTGGACTTCAGCCTTCTTGTGCCATGGGCGGACTTGGCCTCTTCTCTTGCCATCCACTTCCTCCTTCCTTGGGCGGACTTCTTGCTTCCTCAAGCCATGGGTGGACTTGGAGGCCCCTTGTGCCATGGCGGACTTCAACCTTGGCTTGCCAGTGCCTACCTTTGGCATGCCAAAGGTAGGGCGGACTTCATGTCTTGTCTGTCATTCTTTCCTCATGGGTGCATTTTCAAACTTAGCCATTTTTCTCCAAACTTTTGCCATTTTTTCTTGATTTTCATGATTTCTGGAGGCGTGTTGACTTCATGCTCTGTGGGATCCGAAAATAGAAACTTTTTCCCAAAATAGAAACTTTCCAAAAATAGAAAAAAGCAAAAAGCATCCCTAAAAAATAGGAACTCCAGAATGGCCTAAAAATGCCAAAAATAAAAAAAAAGCAAAAAGCAAAAAAGTAGAATCCCTAAAAAATAGGAAGTGTCAGAATTGGCCGAAAGCAATGGCGTTCCTCGTCTACCGGGCCTTCTGAGCATTTCCATGACGTCTAAGCACAAAAACGGGTTCAAAATATCAACTTGACTGGGACGACTCTCAAAAACTCAAACTCCTCATTGTAAATAAAAAGATGATAAGCAGTTGCGATGCCAAGGCAAGAAACCAAAAGCAAAAAGAAGGGGGTCCCCATTTGCAATGGGGCGATGTGTGAAATAGGTCACAACAGTACCCAAGACTCCCTACAAGTAAAACATAGTTTTTTCCTTTGGAGCTCATTCTTAGACTCGTCCACCTTGCTAGGATTTGGAGGCAAGATCTTTGATTGGGGAACATTCCTGTGAAATGGCTTCCTTTGCTGCCCTATTGGTGCATTCTTGGACATAGATTTATTCTTCAATGCAGAGTCCTCTAGGCTTAAGGCTCTTCGAATAGCATCCTCCAAGGACATTGGCTCAAAAGCCCTCACCAACCCATGGAATGACTTGAATAATCCCTCGATGAACAAGAACATAAATCTCCTATTTGATACATTTGGGACCATAACAGCAAGTCTCTGGAATTCTGTGACATAATCCTCCACTGACCCATGTTGCCTTAACCCTGTCAACTCCTTGAAATACACCTCCGGATCTCTTCTATCGAATCTTTCTATGAGTTTTTGTGTGAAATCAGCATATGTAGCAACGAAGTTAAATCCTTGTGTTATGATGCCACCATTCGTGAGCCACGCCCTCCAAATGTCGAATGGCAAACTTGATTGCTTCATCTTTGGTCATAGGGCTGAGTGAAAAGTATGTATCTAATTTTTGAACCCAAGCTCATGCAATAACATTTCCAGAACCATCAAATGTAGGAAGTGACAAAATTTACTTACTTTGTGCTGGAGGTCTCTATTAAACTGCTGCATAGGTTGCCTCCTGTCATTCCTCGTTCCACTTTTCGATCTGGCACTACTGTATTGTTCAAGGGAATTCTCCCTTCTAGTGATGGGATCTAGCCTTATATATTCATCTACCATAGCAATGAAATCATTTGCAGCCTGATTCTTCTCTTCTTCTTTTTGTGGTGTTTCCACCCCAGGCAAGGAGGTGGGCTGGAAGGGTCTGAGAGGTGATACAGTTGGTGTTCTGTTCTGTTTTCCACCTCCAAACTGATTTGAATTGCTCCCTTAAGCATTGTTTGGTGTAGATCTGCTGTGAGTGATTGTGTTGGTTAAGTTTTGCATCATCTGCATTAGCATTTGGTTCATTTGTTCTTGCCTTTGCAGGAATGCCTTTATATCATTAAGCTATTCAGCCATTTTCTTCTTACCCCTGCCTCCTATTCCACTGTCGTTTCTTTGTGTGGCTGCCTCTATTTTCTTCCTTTCTCTTTCTAAGGCTCTTTGATCTCTTTGACTGAACTGCATACACAAAATCTACCCAGCAGGCTGGGAGGACTGCTGCTCTAGTACCAATGTAAGAATCCTAGGTTTTTTTGTTTTTTGTTTTCAGAAAATTCAGATCATAGCAATATATTACTTCACATACAGAATTTGAAATTACATCCCAGAAATTCATACAAATTACTGTCACATCACATATCACAAGTTTCAGATTTTGACCTTTTTATCAACAATGGATGCATACTATTGATTGCTGGCGTGCAAATACAAAGGCTGTGATATCACCATTAACCTGATCTTGAGTAGGCTCCGTGGATGCTAATGGCTGAGTATACAAGAGCGCTGTCATTAATAGGTTTGCCTTCAGTCAATACCCGAAACTCAGAAATTGAGGTGTGAAACCCTCAATTGCAGATCTCCTTACACTTTATTATTTCCTTGCCGCCATGTGTCCGATCTGATCTGGTTGCCAGTGAATGAGAGTTGACTGCTCAACACAGGCTTCCAGATGTGTGGCGTCCTGAACTTGGACACAACAGAATGCTATGCCTTCCTTAGATCTGAGGTAGTCTGAAACCCTAGCGGTTTGTTGACTTCCAATGCAGCCCAACAATAAGCATGGTGAATCTGGATCAGACTTGAGCACTGGAAATGCTTCCTACCAGCTTCCTTACTGAGAAAACAATGTGGTAATTAGGATCTGAAGATGCTCCTCCTTGTGCCCCAAGTGCAGATGTGATGATTCTCGCAGTCGCCCAGACCTGCAATTAAGTTTGAGTGAATAGGTTTGCAAAACTGAATGCAGATGGAATTTAGGGTGGTCAGGGTTTTCGTCGTAACCTCCTCAAACATCAGTAGGGGTTTCGTCCTGCTAACATAGCTGATCAGAAAATTCATCTTCCAAAAACTGCCTTAGCGCCCAGCAAGCACAATAAATAGGCTTTCAAATTGAGATGTGTGGCCCAAGAGGTCGGCCCAAAAATTAGAAGTTCAAATTTATTTATTTATTCATTTTTTCTGGTGCCCAAAATTCAATTTATTTATTTAAATATATAAAATTCAAATTTATCTATTTTAAAATATTATTATTATTATATTTGATTAAATATCAAAACATAGTGTTCAGAAACACTTTTCCCGCCTTTGCAACATTAAAATTTTCAATTCAAATTGGGGACATGACAACATTACATATGTTCTTACATACATATGCATACAAATGTATTATATATATATATATCATAATACACATACCTACATACAGACATATGCACTGCATATATGTATGCCTTCACACATACATATGTACAGATGTACGTACGTGCATGAATACATACATACTTACATAAAAACATACATCTGCATGTGTGCACCTATGTTTATACATTTTTGGCCTTGATGGTTGTGCATTCTTTATGGTTGGAAGAGTAAAAAGTTAGCTGTGCTGTCTGCAAACAACAAATAAGTTTATTTTAGTCGCCTTTAATGATTGAAAACTACATGCTATTAACAAGAGAGAAGCCATTTTTCAATAAGAACAAGCTATATTTGCCGTTTTTCCATAAAAACAAGCTATTTCTAACTGTTGTTTCATGTATGGGTTGATTTTACTTGTGATTAAACTTTAGTTACATGCTTGCGTTATATTGGGTGAATATGTAACAAAGAAGCTGGACTACTTTAGAATCTCCATCCATGGAGTTAGAAGGTACTTGTTTACTGTGCATAGAACCTTATCAAAACAGAGGAATCATTCTGGCAAGAAGGGTAAAAGAGAGGAACAGAAGAGGTGCAATATGCACATGCCATAAGTACTTTTTCTTTGGCAAAGGAAATTCACCTTTCAGCTTGTCCACAAATTACACGTGATAATTTTTTTTTGAGACGATAAACACATCTTTTGGCATCTTTTACCCTTTAACCTGCATGTTTAGTTGAATGGTGCGTATTGTAGCATTCATTCATTGAGAGTCTGACTTGGATCAGTTGTCAGATTCAATTATTTTTGATATGCTTTAGTTCCCCTTCTGTATAGCCTTGAAGTTGGTATACCGTATAATAATATAATTCCTTGACCTATAGCCTATGTCTGCCAATTTCTGGGTAGTCTAGTTTTACTTCATGTTCTCATTCTTGGGTTTTTTTTTCCTTCTCCTTGATTACATATGGCAGATTTTTATCATTTTACGCATATCATAACTATCATAGCCATAAAAAATAAAAATAATTGTTTAGGGAAAAGTACTAAGTTGAACAGAATTGCTGATAGGGCATAATTGTAATATGGATATTTAATTAGTTTAAAGCAGCTGCTATTTAATTTGAGAAAATTATTAATGCTATGGTTGGCTAGAGCTTGTCTGCTATTTTAATGTTATTGATGCCAATACAAGTTGGAGTAATTGTCAATTCAGCTAGTATGTGTGTGTATGGACACAATCTTATAGTTACATGGTTAAGAGTGGAGTTTTATATGAGCTGTCCTCTGAAATATAGGGAATAGTTGACAACCATGTGCTGTTGACTTATGGTGTAGGGATTCATGAATAAGTTACATAACTTTCTTCACAGGTTTGATCATTGCACATGCTTTGTGCCTGAGCAATTCAGCATTCGTGCTAACCGTGTAATGCTTAGATCATTGCCTTGATGTGTTTCAATTGTGGAAATCGATCTTTAGTCGACTTAGATATTCCAATGTATGACTGAATTTGAAAATATGGCTGCTCTTTAGACAGAAAAATAATTTGTAATAATTGAATTACCATGCTTTTGTCTTATTCCATGGTTAATTAGTGTACTAAATGCATGTTTGATTAGCATTAGGTGGTACAGTTGTGGTCTAGCTGGACACACCCTTGAGAGACAATATGAAATGTGCACTGATGTTGGTCAGGGTAGAGGAGCTTTTATTGATTATTATATCTTCTTGTACTGTCATAGTATGTACCCCACTTTGATATGTGGATAAAAGTTCTATCAATTTGTGTTTTGTGCAATTTCTTTGTGTTTCATATTGTAATATTTTCAATTTGGATAGTTATTGGCATAATATGTTCTACTTCAAGAACTTTGCAAAAGTTGTAGGAATTGCAAAGCCTGCTAAAAAGAGTTTTTAGAATTCAATACAAAATTGGAAATGTATAAAAAACATGATAAAAATGAGACATCAGCAAGTAAAAATCACATGAACACCTTATTGGCTCTGGAGAAGTCCAATGTGGTAAAAATCCAGCATGGAAATAAGCCATGCTTCAGCTTTTCGATTCATTTATGAAGAGTGGCTCCCAATGGGGCAATTAGACTGATGTGGGCTTGGAAAATCCAACGTGGGAAAATTCTGGCATAGAAATGGGCTGTGCCTCTGCTCTAACATTCACTTTTGTAAAGAAGCAATGCAAATTATAAAGAGTATCTCTAATTGGGACAGTTAGACTCATGCAGACTTAACTCATCTTTCCAACATCTTACTCTTGGCTTTGCAATATTACACTCTATGACCCATACTGCTAAAAGTTTCATCTAACTGCTGCAAACTCTCTAAATTGATCACCTATGGATCACATCATGGATTTATATATGCCAAAGGCCCATTTCAGTTTCTAATCTCCCTTGATATGCCATGGGAAGATCCAATGTACCTTCTGGGTGTGTTCTTAACCCTGCCATCACATCCCTGAAAGCTGAAACATATATCAAATATCTATATCCTGCAATTAGTGTAGAAGAAAACATTTACAAGTAGCACTTCCATGTTAACTTTGTCAAGCGTTACCCCATATGTGAAATATTCTTTGAACTTAAAACCATCCTATATGATATCCTTGCAAAAGGAGTATGAAACTTACTCACCCATAGTGGGTTGAGGAAGAATCCTTTGTTATATTGTCTTTCAGATATGAAAGTTAAGTTCCCCAACAAGCTAAGTAATCAGAAATGTCTAAGCGGGTTAGTGTTTTGTGTTTCTAGCTATCTGAAACATCTCAGAAACACAAATGTATTTGAAGCACCTTCGAAGTGCCGAAATTGACATGCCAATTTTGAAATGGCTGGGGTCAACAAAAATGTCATTGGAAAAGGCTCCAGAAAAGGGGTGACAGTGATGTTAAGTTCATTTTTTCTGCCATCCGAGCTATAGGCTGCTTTTTCCATTTGTTATACAATCATAGTTGAGAACATGAAACCTTTAATCAAGAAATGCAAACACAACTTGGAGAATTTTTTTTAAAACTGTACACTCAAGAGAAACAATTTGCAATAACCAAACACAATTTGATAGGTCCCACAAACTACTTTTGTCTCAAGAATATTCAAATTCATCTCTCTTATCTCAGGCTCCTTTATGCATCTTCTTAAGAGCAATAGATTGGGAGCAAAGAAGACAGAGAACTTAGTGTTTTTTTACATGTCAATTCTTGTCTCTTGACACACAAGACCAATGGTGATAAGCAAGGCTCATCCATGCATTGGAATGTTGACCTAGAGCTGATTGACTTGTATGTGTCTTTAACTGTGATTACTTTGATGACACAAGATCAATGGTTATAAGCAAAGGTTGTCCATGCATTGGGATGTTGGCCTAGACCTGACTGACTTGGAAGTGTTTTTGACTGTGGTTATTGATGTCTAAGGAAGAGAGTCAGTCAGGGCAGTTGAATGTAGCATCAAGGGGTGGTAGTGGTAGTTGCACTCTGAATGAAGTCCTTTATCTAGCTCTAATGTTCTTAAAGGGCTGATGACTTCAATGGTTTCGAGTTTCAGTATGATTGTGAATATGCTAATACACTTTTAGGGGTCCAGTCAATAAGCATAATACATTAACATGTATTCTGAGCAGCTAAATATATGCATGCAAACTTTTGAAGTAATCTGAATCGCTTTTCGTACTTCAAAATTATTAGCCTTATCATGTTCCGTTTTTTAATTAAAAAAAGTGTCAAGATTGATCTAAAGACTAAGATGGTACTAGAATTTGATTATCTTGCCACATCATCATGTTAATATTAAATCAAGTGTTGTCACCACAGGATTTATTATCTTCTAAAGAATAATCAGTCAAATCATAGAGCCTAATTCGTCATGTGCAATATACATAGTATTGATAGTGTCAGCTCTGTTCAGAACAGTTGGTCTGTGGTACTGCAGAGAATTACAAAGCATGTAATCTCAATTAAGGGAAGTTGAGCAGTTGCTCGTCGTTTAACTATCAAGCCATCTCTTTGTCTCCTCACTTGTAATAACTATTTTTCAAATAGGTTCCTAGTTAGTTCAGTTCTGATAGATACAGTCTTACAGATATTCAACTTCCCAAATCATTGTACAGAACTTGCAGGTTCTAAATGATGTGACAATTCTAATATGGTGTCCTATTTGTTCATATCTTTCTCTCATTCTCTTTGCATAATACCATTATTTTATTCTTGAGGATGAAAGCTTAAAACTCTATACTAGTTAGTAATTTCCCATTGATTATTAGTGTAAGGATCAAAGCTAATATTACTTATATTATCTTCTCACAGTAGATGAGCCAACGTTGCGAGATAATGTTGAATTGCAGAAAAATGCATTGTTCCCCATGGTGAGAACTTATTTGTCTTTTTTAAAATAAATTTTGGAAAGAGCAATTAAAACTTGCTCTTGATTGTTCATAGGTCTAATGAATTGGGTTCCATTTTGATCAATAGAGTCAGGTACAGATGGCTCTTCCTTGTGTTATAGGGGACTATACAGACTTTTTTGCCTCCATGCATCATACAAAGAACTGTGGCATTATTTTTCGTGGTCCAGAAAATCCCATTCTCCCAAACTGGTAAAAGTATTTTCTTTCTTTTAGGAAGAAATTGACATAAATGTCAAATCCATTATTTCTATTGCTAGGACTCATCTTATGTGTTACTTGTTGGCATTTTAAAGTTATGTGTATGACTATTGTTACATACTTCAATCTGTCTAAGAAATGATGGAATAGGGGACTGAAATATTGTATTTTTATATTTTGCTAGTGTAGATGTAATAAAACTTTTGACACAGAGAAGTTGTTGAAAACAATAACTAGTAATGGATCCGATCCTTCAAAATTTTTTGCATTCAAATTATTTTATGAGAAGAAATTGATCATGCTTTGTGTCAATACACCTGAAGGCTGAAACTATCATCATTTTTTAGTGCAAGAATTGAAATTTATTTGCCTCGTCATATTTTATGTTCTTTTTGCCTTTTGGAATGAAGATACTCGTAGTTCTTTTGTATTATAGGCGATATCTTTAATAATTCTATTTTTGATGAAAAATGGGTTGTGATGGAAACAAATCATTTTTATTTTCAAGGAAAACATCATTACAAGATAATCAATACAAGAAATGATTTTATATAGAATTGACATGACATGTTTAAACGTGTGCAGAAATAAAGTTTTATCTTGCATTTATTAAACTCATAAAAGTGAATAGAATAGTTTTTGACAGCCCTTGAATGAAACCAACAATTAGTCAGAAATGTCCAAGAGTGTACATTTTATGTTGTTATAGGAACTTGAATAATGATAAATCCTTCATAGAACATGGGATGCATGCAAAAGTTTATAAAAGAATGTATTGTGTAGTGTCCCCAAACTAATATTTTTGGATTTTTACAAATAATAGAATGAAATGCAGAACCCTCTCATTTTCTAATCACCCAGATCTTGATGTGTGCAAGGTGAGAGTTTATGGTGATTGGGACACTAACTAATTGGTGGCAAGCCATACAGTTTTTGCAATGATTGTAATGCAGAAAATTTAAACAATTAACCATGTCATGGTAGCATATGTTAGTTTTAGGATCAGAAATGAAATAAGCAGAAATACAGAAATAATGAACAATAAGACACAGCAAATACCCTGGGAAAACCCTCCTTCTCGAGGGAGAAAAACCCAGCCAAAGATATCTCTTATATATTGAATTGAAAGAGCAGAAATCTGCTTACAATCTTAGGCCAAACACAAGGCTGAAATGATGCAATAAAATTCGCACCTCTCTTAGATGCAAAATGCACAATTGTAATGAACTCTCCTCGACATCGATCTGCTCTTAAGCAAACTTATAATCTGCTGTAGAAGTACGAACTCCTTGATAAATTGCGAATGTCTTGAAAATAATAATGGATCTGCTGTAAAATGATGATCTCCTTCTAGGCGTGCGAAGTTGTCTTAAAATAGATTAGATTATCAAAAGAATGTGAAGAGCCTTGCATTTATACTAGACAAGACGAATTTTCATGAAAGGTCGTCCTCTTCACAAAGTGAAATGTCTTTACAAAATGATGCGTCCTTTATCAAGTCGGCTTTGATAAATAAAATATAAAATATTCTTAATGAAGTGACTCTTCACTTGAGCTGGTTTCCTTGAATCATTTATTTATTTCAAATTTTAAGGGAGAAAGAGATCTCCCGCTGCTATAACATCAACAGCATAGTCATTCAGACTTACAAATTCAAGCCAATCTGTTGGCAAACCACAAAGATGATTACAATATGAACGGCAAAGCAATGAATTACACTTCTATTTTCATTTCTAGGAATTTTGACAACATTTGAGCAACAATCTGAAAGTAGACATTTCATCAAACAGTTGACAAACTGCATAAAAAGTAAATTACCTGGATGTGAGTGGCTGATACAAAGATGTTATGATTTCTTTGTACGCAAACTCCAAAATCTGCAAGCCTAATACTTGGGTCAATGCTGCAAATCTGCTATGTGGCAGATTATGGATGGAAATGCTAGCTAGAATAATATTTATGTATGTTGTAGCAGAACTGTACAATTGAAATTGAACTGAAAATTATCCTTTCTGAAGTTGTATAGATGTATAAATCTGCCAAGAAACATTTACCAGAAGATAGTGTTATGATTGGCAATATTGGTACAGCAGTCTATAATTGCATAGCATCTATTAGTAGACTTCAATCTGCTGCATCCAATTACCAATTTTTTTTATCTGTACAGTTCCTCTAATAGAATCTACAGACCAGTCAAATAACAAATAATAAGAAATAAACTGAAACAAGTGTCAGACTTATGTCAGAATTTTCTTTCCTTTATGGCAACTTGCTTTACAAATTGTACAGCTGTTCAAACAAATAATAAACCTTCTTTCTTAAGCAGCAACTGATGTACAGTGGATCCACAAAAACCAATTCTCATTCCTAAAACTATACAATTGAAATTGAACTGAAAATTATCCTTTCTAAAGTTGTATAGATGCATAAATCTGCCAAGAAACATTTACCAGAAGATAGTGTTATGATCGCCAATATTGGTACAGCAGTCTATAATTGCATAGCGTCTATTAGTAGACTTCAATCTGCTGCTTCCAATTACCAATTTTTTTTTCTGTACAGTTCCTCTAATAGAATGAGTCTACAGACCAGTCAAATAAAAAATAATAAGAAATGAACTCAAACAAGTGTCAGACTTATGTCAAAATTTGCCTTCCCTTATGGCAACTTGCTTTACAAATTGTACGGCTGTTCTAACAAATAATAAACCTTCTTTCTTAAGCAATAACTGATGTACGGTGGATCCACAAAAACCAATTCTTATGGCAACTTGGTAGTGCTAGTGGTGATATTCATGTCTCCACAAGAGGGAAGAGGAAGACTATTACTAGTGAGCAGCCAAATACAGTTGCAATTTTGTTCAATGTGCATGCATGAGATGCGGCAGAGTCCTCCATTGCCAAGTTTTTCTATGCCCATGCCATCCCATTCCATGTAGCACGTTCTCCTTACTTCAAACAAATGTTCAAAGATGTAACTGCTGCTGGTTCTTGTCATGTCCCCAAAATAACTTGAATTGATTTTGGAGGGAAATCATAAAAGTGTTTTTAAACACTAGCCTAAATTATCATAAAAGTGTTTTTAAACACTAGCCTAAATTATTAAATACTAATATTTTAATATAATAATAATTAATTAATATTAAAATAAATTTAAATTATTAAATAATAACTTTTAAATTTAATAAACTCTGGCTGACCATTTGGAAGGCGTCTCTATATATGTTGGTGTATTTTCTCTTTGACATCATCACGATTTGGAAAATGCAATTTCTTGTGGACTAACAAGGACGAAAACCCTTGTTGTGTCAACCACCAGGGGAGGCGACAATCTCATTTGGCAGATCGTGATTTCCTAATTCCATCTGTTATCTCTTGGTCCTAACAGTACCTTTTGCTTAGGTGTGACTGGGTGAGGAAGGGAGCAAGGCGATAGGCGATTCTGTGGTCGAGCCTTCAGCTTTGGCCACACTCGTGGCAATATACCTTGTGCATCCAACATTCTGGGCAAGACGACTTGGACCAACAGATTTCAATCCAATCACTAGCATTACTGTTATCGCACCAGAACAATCCCTGCGACTCTCTTGTGTATGCGACCAGGATCGGGGGTAATTCCGTAGCAACCAGAGATTGCTCCACACCAAGTGATTATGGGAGGAACTGAGCCACACCCCTACAAAACCGTGCCTATCGTAGAGGCACCACTCATAAGGTGCTGACCTGCTTGTATAAGACGTCCCATCATTTGCACCAGGGACATTCGAAAGGGCATTAAGAGGCAAGCGACATATTTCATACCTCAATGTTGGGCCTTCTTTGTTCGAGCTCCTTCACATTGCATAGTGGGAAGATTTGGGATTGAGTAACTTTAGTTATTGTTTTGCCACCTGCCGTGCCTGGTACATAATAACATTCGACAGCATAAACATACTGAGTTTTCCAATAATATTGTTGTCGTGTGCCCCCCCCTACAATTGACATTCTTTCTAAACCGAGAGTGTCTCATTCTGACTCTTACCACTGTATAAGAAGGCACAATAAATCCAATACATACCAAAGTTAGTAAGTATGTTGGTAGCTACTGTAATTGAACACATCAATATTCGATACAAATCTAGACGCTGCATTTGTTGATTTGAATAATTCCTGGGTCAACTATAATTGTTAGCGCTGGGTATATTGAGGATCTAAATTAGCTATCACTGGGCATTATTTTTTAATGCTGATTGGAATGAATTGTAGTTTGGATATCAGCTATTTTGTTATTTGTTGTGCAATCGTTATTGGGTGTATTACAGTGGTATTAGAGCCTCAATCCTGCCAGATTGAGGGAATTTTATGTGACCAAGTCAAAGGGATCAGTGTGCTGTTGAGAGGGAAAGGAAGAAAGCGGAAGCTGAGACATTTGGAATAGGAGGCAAAGGTAAGAAGATGTTTGATAAGGGTGATCAGTGGGAAGCCTTCTTGAGGAAAATGGCTCAAATGCAAGAGCAAATGGCCAAACAGTAGGAGCAAACAACACAAATGATGAACATGCTGATGCAGACCATGAATACAATGACTAACACCCTTAGATCTGCACCAAATAATGGTCCAGAAAGCAATCATTAAAATCAGAATGGACCTGAAATTCAGAGCAACAGGGCTACCCGATCCACACAACCATCATTCTTGCCCAAAAATGTACCCACAAATGAAGGAGAGGAGCTGAATCATGTTGGAGATGATGTCAATTCAAGCATAGATGCCTATGCACAGCTAGATCCGGATGTGAAGTCAAATTCTGTTTATACAGTTTCACAATGTAAGGACTGGATCAAGAGGGAGACAACCAGTGCACTTTTCCAATAGAGATCTGCAGCATAGGGTGAGCAAGTTGACTCTCCCAACTTTTGATGGTTCGGGGAAGGTCATGGCACGAGCTTGGGTACAAAAGTTAGATACATACTTTTCACTCAGCCCAATGATGGAAGATGAAGCAGTCAAGTTCGCCATCCTACATTTGGAAGGTGTAGCTCATGAATGGTGGCATCATGGCATCATGACACGAGAGTTTAATCTTGTCACCACATATGCTGATTTCACACAAAAGCTCATAGAAAGATTTGGTAGGAGAGATCCAGAGGTATACTTCAGGGATTTGACACGGCTAAGGCAACATGGAACAGTGGATGATTATATTGCAGAATTTCAAAGGCTTGTTGTGAGGGCTTTAGAGCCGATGTCTTTGGAGGAGGCCATTCAGAGAGCCTTAAGCTTTGAGGATTCCACCATGAAGAATAAACTTATGCTCAAGAATGCATCAATAAGGCAGCCAAAGAAGCCACCTCACCAAATTATTCCTCAATCAACGAATCCACCACCGAGGTCTAAGAATGAGCTTCGAAGGAAAGGGTTATGCTTCACTTTTAAGGAACCTTGGGTATGGGGCCATAGGTGTTTGGGGAAAGGACGCATCTACTATATTGAGGTAGTCTTGGATGATGACATCGAGGAAGGGGAAAATGCAGAGACTTTCAAACACCCAGAGTCGAAGTTGCTTGAGGGCAAGCAACATTCGGGCGAGGACTGTCATGTCCCCAAAATATCTTGAATTGATTTTGGAGGGAAATCATAAAAGTGTTTTTAAACACTAGCCTAAATTATTATAAAGTTTGCTCTAGCACTATCAAACTCTTCACCAACAAATTCCAATGCCCAAGAGTGATGAAAAGGAGTCAACTAAATGCAATTTCAGACTTGATACAAACCAAACATGCCTGAGATGAATGATACGAAGTCCTGGGAGGGCGACCAACCCCTTTAAAAACACAATTACATTGAATATGCTGAATGAGCAATCTATTTGGAACGCCCAGCAATATGGAACACTCAAAAATAATGCCTAGAATAATAGCAATCCGCCCTTAGAGATATGGGCATGAAATGGATGACTTTTACCTCTTAAAAAGAACACACAACACGTAGGAAATTCGCTCTAGCACTTTGAAAATTGCTAAAACTTCTTCAAACTCACTCCACACACCAAAAATGCACACACCACACCAAACCCAAGAAACCCATATCAAAAAACTGAGAATAACTTCATTTTATCAAAGACCAAAACACACAACCAGCAAGCCAAAATTCTGAAAAGTCTTCAATCCGAGCACCAACCAGCTAGGGTGGGTCTTGCACCACTGAAACCAGCTACCTAGTGAAGGGTTTTCGTCTTCCAACTAGCAAAGAAAATTTTTGGAAGCATTCCAACAACATAACTTTACGTTGCCAAATCCAAGATATCCAAATGAGAGCCCAAAATGAGAATTTATAGAGTGAGGGACAGATTAGGGCAACTCTCATTTCATTTCCCTCCATTTCACCTTTATGAAAATAACATGAAATTAACCCAAGAGGGGCGTCCAACTTTTTGCCTCCAAAAATTTCTCTTTTCTCTTCTTTTAAAAAATAACATTAAGTCCCAACTAGGCATCCCACCTTATGAGGCACAACATTAGCCTTAAAAAATTGATAAACAACCACCCTTCTAGGTGCCAAACAAGGAAGAACACTGACCCTCTTTTAAAAACGTCACCGTACTAGGCCAAGGGTTCATGAACCCACGCCCACCCTCACTTAAGTTATAAAGCAACATTATAAACTTAATTGGTAAAATAAAATATTCCTTTGAAAACATTAGAACTCACCAAGGCTATAATTGGAAAGCACTACATTGATTGAAAGAGAAATAGAGGACAAACTAGGTGCTAAAAATAACACTTACTAAAAATAGCAATTTGCTAAATATAGTAAGTGAGTCCAATCTCCCAATCCAACCAAAACGGAGCCCAAATGGAACTTACTAAAAATAGCCACTGCTAAAAATAACAACTTTGCTGGAAAAGATCCAAACAAAACCTAGAAAAACCCACAAAAGCTCCCTAGTAACATCAATTTACTCATTTGAACAAGCTGACACAAACCCAAAAAGTTAGCGTCAACTGCAAAGCAAGAGAACCCGAAAAAGGAGACATTACATTTTACTTCAACATCTTCTTTTTCTTCTTCCTCTTCTTCTTTAGGAACCCATCTATCTAAGAAAGCTTGTTCTAGTTCATCTAAAGAAGAAATATCCTTACGTAATGATAAATAGCATTTGTTAGCTTCACCTCTTAATAAACACCTAAAGCTTATTTTCCATGATATAGTTTTACCATCGGATACTTTTACCACCATTCTAATTTAATCTCCACTTCTGTCAAAAGTAGGAACCTCCATTGAAACTAGGGTTTAAGAAGAAATGCTTTCAATAGAAAACCATTCTATCAAATCCAATTGACATAATTTTGATCGGACCAATAAATGATGTGGTTAGCCTCAAATTAAAAAATTAAATTAATAGACCCTTGATGAATTTGTATGAGCTTTCTAGAAATGTAAAAATATAATTTTTTTTTTCTTGATTTGCAGCCTAGAAACTGAATTTATGAAAAATTATAAAATTGCAATAACTCGCTAAATATTGATGATAGAAACCTGATTTTTGGACTATAGCTTCCTTATATTATCTTCAAACTTCAGTAAAACAATTGCAGAAAAAATCACGTCCATTTGTAAATTATAGGCGAATCTTCAAAAACTAGGGTTTTGTCCACTTTTGCCCAAATCGTAGCTTTGATACCACTTCATATGAACCACACATATAATAATGGAATCATTATAATGTAGAATATAGGTTATAGTGTTACACACAACACGAGATGTTTGTGGGCCAATATGCCCTAATATCCGATATATACTGAAATAGAGTATACTCTCAAGGTAGGGTAACACCATACAATACTCCTTATGGAAAAAGCCACTCCAAGAGATCCCAAATACAATATAATAATTCACACATATCCTTACAATGATAATGACCTCCTTTATATAGACCTCCTCCTAATAATACAATGGAGGGGTAATCCTAATGAAGGCCTACTCATCACCTAATATAATTAACTACACAAGTTATCCACATGAACCAATATAACTAATCTAAGGGATGTGTGCCACATGTCGGCATCTCCATCCACCTAAATATATTATAATATCATATCCCTAGTTACATAACATGCCATCCCTCCTTGACATGTTTCGTCCTCAAAACATGAGAAGAAGCCAAATAGTATGACTGTCACAAGTTAAGGATAGACATAACCATAAGGATCTATGACTGACTAACATGATAACGTGCTTTAAAATAGACCTACACAACTTATACATTTTGTCTCTTCCTACATAAAATAAAACCCTAATGACTTGTTGCTACAATAATTTGAACTTTGAACTTCGAGGGGATGAGAATAAAGATTTAGGATGTATATATATTTTCATAGATGACTAACTGAAATCCAAAGACACAAATCAGGGAAAGGACAAGCAAAGATAAGTCAATAACTTAAACCCAAACTTAGTATACTCAAGAATCATAAAAACCTGGGACAGTTTTTAACTTTTTAATTCTCATGGCATCCCTAGTTAGGAAGAATTGGGGCGTGTTGAGGCATTGACATGTCCCTTTTTCAGTGGGACTTGCCTCTGCTTTGATTAGTCTCTTTAAGCACTTCCTTGTGTGCCTTGAATGTATTGGAGGCATTCTTTTGTGTAAAGTTTCAATTGGAAAACACCAGCCTTTAATGGCCATGGGTGGCAGAGGAACCAGGGATAGATGTTTGTATTGTGGGGGAGAAACTTTGATTGTTTGGAGGTATCTGATAGGAGACTGAAACTTCATTTTGATATAGGGTTTAGCAAATCAAATATAAGTTATATTTTAGAAACTTCAGTATCACAAGAAAGCACTCATTTACTCTGCAATATCTACTGTTAACAGTTTTTTATTTTGTGCACTCCCTTGCTTAAATCAAATATAAGTCTCAAATTTCTGCTACTTCTGTATTTTCGTTTATAAAAGTATTTGCAAAATCTAAATTTTGGGAATAAATGAATATATATTTTTTGACTTGTTATATCTTCCACGCCATTCATCTTTGATTGCTTAACAATTCCTGTATCCAAGCCTCTGTGTTGACAGTTGTTAGGGATTTTATCTGAGTTATTTAATATTTTAATTTTTTCTAACTGGAACCTCCATCGCTATATAATTTGGTTGAATATATTGTTTTAAATATTGCACGTGGTTATTGTCAATTAGAATTTATATTGTTTTTCCCATAAAACTGTTTTGAAACAGAATAATTCTCCTTTGTAATTAATGTGGCTCCACCACAAATATTCTCAATCAAAATATTAGCGTCTTCATTCTATAATTTGTTAAACATCTTAATTTTCAAGTTTTATTTATATCCATGCTTTGCAATCTATATTTTAGGGCCTAGGCATCAAATATGAAACTTTTAGCAACCCTAGAATGGGGAGGGGTAAAACCCCTTACTGTTGGCCAACACATTCAGTGTGGTCAACAGAAGCCAAGACTCAAAAAATATAAAAAGTGAAGGGAATAAATTAAAATCACATTTGTCACTAGCATTTACCCTTTGTAGCTAGCTAGGTTTCATGGATACTGAGGAGAGCCAAAGCAACAGTTATATTCTCTAAAAGCTTATGTTACATATATATTTTATGTTGGTTGTTATCTGGGACATTTTATGTTTGTAACTATGACTATCTTGAGAAGATTGTGGTTGAAAACTTTCACATAATCAATATATAGTAACGTTAGATGTGCCTCAGTTTAAATATATTGTCACGATGCAGGTTCCATCTTCCTGTTGCCTATCATGGAAGAGCATCTTCTGTTGTTATATCTGGAACAGATATTATCAGACCCAGGTAATAAGGTTTCTCAGTTTCATCTTTTTGAAAGTTCTTTGAAGTTTAATTCTAAAAACAATGCATGGAAACAAACCGTGATTTTTAGCTTTTCATCCATAATTTAAAAATCATATTAGATTATGTTAGTAAAAGCAAAGAAATGAGATGAGAGAAATTGGCTAGAATGGATTACTCCACAAAGAGTGGTAGTAACATTATATAGAATTAGAATTGTTTCAGCTTGCACATGTTTGAAAATTCGTCTATTTCCTAAGGTTGTCTGATTGGGGACATTGCACCATGATAATTCTATTTGTTTTCTTTATCACCCCATTTTGTTGAAAGGCGTATGAGACTATCTGTTTTTGAATGCCTTCCTTCTTATAGTAGTATTGAAATCTCTTGGACATGATTTCATCTCCATTATTAGACCGTAAGGTCTTAATTTGTCTACCTTTATGATTTTCAACTAATGCGTTGAATTTGATAAAGGATCCAAAGTAATTAATTCTTCGAAATATATACTGTCATTCAATATTTGATGATATGGGAGAGAATTTTCCTTATTTATAGGGATAACTATATAGGGACACACCTCTTCATTCTAGTTAAGAGGGGTTAGGGTATTAATTAAGACTAATGTTAAGGTTAAGCATGCCACAATTGCTTATCTTTAATATACTTAGGAATATATGATATTAAAATCATAACATTCCCATCCCCTTCAGAAAAGTGTTGCCATCAACACTTAGCAACTCTAAAATCTTTCATATGAATTGTTCATCATTCCATGTTGCATCTTCAATTGGCAAAGTCTTCCACTTGATTAGGAATTTTGATATGGTTCTTATTTGCAATATGATTTTGAGAAGTCCATTAGGTTTTTGTATATTCCTTAAATCCTTTTGCCACAGTACTAGCATGAAATAGATGAGAGTTCACAAAAATGAGCATACTTAAATAAGTTTGTCCACAGCAACAAAAACTACATCAAGATGATTTGACCTTGGCAACCCTATAATGAATTCCATTAGTATTTCCTCCCAACATTGTGTTGGAATGCCTATTAGTTGTAAGAGACAAGGAATCTTTATTGTTTCCCCTTTATTTTTTTGTCATATCAAAAATTGGCCTTCCCAAAAGAAATCTTTCTTTATATAATCATAGGTACAAAAAAATCTTCTAAAGTATCTTGTTAGGTCCCAAAATCCTCTCAAACCTTTAATGTTTTTAGGTTTTGTCCACATTTTTATTGCTGCAATCTTCTTAGGGTCTTTAACACCTTTAGGTGACATCAGATGTCCTACTTCTTTCACCCTAAAGACACATTTGGATTGTTTTGCATAAATTTATCATCTTCCAATTCATTAACAATAGGAATATGAAACTTGTTTTTATGAGTGATCTTTAGTTCCTTGTAATGTGAGCACATTCTCCATGGATTATCCTTTTTGTTAAGCATAATCACAAGGGATAAATAGGCACTTTCTTTGGGCTGAACAATGCTTCTTGATAGTAATTCAATGTCATGACCATGGTCTCTTATTAGAGGTACAACCTTGGATTCTTGAAATATTTTTTTATGGTGTTGAATAATCTCTTGAATTTTTGATCGATCTTGAGTTGCAACTTCTATAAAATATAATTGTGCCCCTATATTATAGGAACCTTTTTTGAACAATTCTTCCATCCTATGGGAGCTAATAATTTCTCTTGGTGGTTATTGTATTACCAAAAGTATAAATTTTTTCCCATATGTACTAAAAGCCATGGAAAGAAAGATCTTGAAAATTGAAGGACATTGTTCTCAACTGTTTAAGTCATTGTACCCCTAAAACTACATCTACTCCAATAGGAATAGCAAACATTTCTGAATCTAGATGGTAATCTCCCATTGAAAGTTTTATACAATGGCATTTACCACCACAAGGGAGCTGTTTTCCATCAGCTATCATGACTCGGAAGTTAGAGACTAGATACACGAAACAATTGAGCTCATTAGCTAATCTTTTATCAATAAAGTTGTGTGCTACTTGTATCAACCAACACTGCCACCTCTTTTTTTTTAATATAACCAAACACTTTGAAGTGTTTGTGGTTTGCTTGTTCCATTCAATGCATGTAAGGAAATAGTTGAACTTTCTTTTTCCTTTAATTTTTCATGTCTAAGTTACATATTGGGTTCTTCTGTAGTGATGTCTTCAAGTGTTTGGGTTCTTTCATATAACCTCATTCTCAATAATCATTAATCTCTTCTCATTATTACCACATTTATGACCCCTAGACCGTTTGGCATTTGCTATTACAATGCCAACATAAACCTTTTTCTCTTTTCTCTACGTCTTGTTGAGGAGAGAGCTTAGTTATTTCTCCTAGTATAGAGAAGTTAGCCTCATTTTTGTTAATATAATTAGCGATATTTCCATTTTTCCATTCTATGGTTTGGTCTTGTGTGGATCTTTTAGTGGTAGTGTTTTGTTGCTCAATATGTAATGCATATTGCCTAGCTTTTCTAACCATACAAGGCTCTAACAAATGGACATCATGTTGAATTTGGTTATTAAGTCCATTGATGTACAAAATTTGGTAAGGTGTCACTTCTGGAGCTCGAATCGTTAATCTCAAATGTTCAACATTATATTCAGCTACAAACTTGGATTGTTTTAAATTTTTTAATTGGGTAAAATACCTTCCAATACATGGTTGCTCATTGAAGGTTTTTAATTCATTACTAAATTCTTTCCAACTAAACATATGTCTTTGCTTGTCACTCATCTTCCATTGGTAAGGTCCTAATTCTAAAAATAGTACGTCTATGTCAACCATGACATTATCTGGTATATTATGAAGTTTAAATTTCTGTTCCATGAGGCTTATCCATGAAATTACATTTATGCCATCGAAATAATGGATGTCTATTCTTGGTAGGTGTTGTACTCCAAATTAAAATTTTCGCTACACTTAGACATTTTGAAGATATGAGTGAAAATACTGTTAAATCTGTCAAAAAGGTCAAAATTGGGATTTGCATGTCTTGCATGGGGGTCAAAAACTTGAAATTTTCAAAATCCGACAATTTGGGTCAGTTCAGAACGATCAAACCAACAATACCCAGATTTCAGTTTTTCATCCCTAAATTTTAGGAAAATTTCTATTTTTAGCAGTTTTCTAAAAATAGAAACTTTTTTTGGGTTTTTTTGGGTTTCTTAAGAAACAAATACTTGTAAAATTTTCTAAAAATAGAAAATTTCTAAAAATAGAAAGTTTGGCTTCTAGGGTTGAGATTGATTTTGATTGGCTTAAAATACTTCCTCATCAGGTTGGTGCAGTCAGAATCACAAAAAGATCAATTTTACCCTACTGGGTCTATTTTGCTTTTTCAGAAGTTTTTTTCGGAGATCCAAGGTCATCAATGGAGGTCATGTCAGCTGCCATGTGTTAGAATCAGACGTTCAAGCGTCAAACAGAAGCTGTCAACGAGTAACGTGCACGGAAAAATGAAGAATGGAGAAAGGAAGATTGAAAAATTGAAAAATGCAAAATTTTGTCTAAGGTTGGTGAAACCAGACGCCCCTGCTCAGTTTGGGCGCCCATACTTCAATGCCTTAGAAAATTTTTCAATTCCTGCAGTCAGCAACAGTTAAGGCATGTTAGACGAGGTAGAAGTTGAAAATTGCATAAAAATGGCTAAGTCTGCCAGCCATGGGCGCCCCTGAAAGAGAATGGTGCCCAGTTTTTCAAGGGATCAAATGTCAGAGTTAGGGTTTCTGCCTCCAGGCCATTGTTGCTCAGAATCCTCTTGGCTCCGCAGCGAATCAATCAGCACGATCATCCGACCACACAATCATTCGGAATCTCAGATCAAACGAAGGAGTTTTAACTAAAGGACATAATGCAAATCACAAAAAATAATTTTTTTTTTGAGTCTGGTAACTCTGGGCGCCCTAGGTGGCCAGGGGCGCCCAGCTTTTTGGATGACCTAATCTAGCAGTTAGGGTTTGCGAGTATGCTCAATCTCTTCAGTTTCCTCCCAGCTTCACAACAGATGTCATCATCAACTCGTTAGATTACCCGATCGTTGGCAAATCCAGATCAAACAGGGGTCACGGAGAGAGGTGTTTTGAACTCTGAAGGTGAAAAACATTAAAAAATGGCTAAGTTTGGTGAATCTGGGCGCCCTTGAAGGAGAAGGGCGCCCAAATTTTTGAGGTGTCAAATGAGTGAATTTGCTGAAGGTGCCTCCAACATAACTTCGTCAGACTAGATCAAGCTTTCCAACGCAATCATCAGCACATCCGTCGGAGTTGTTAGTCATCAGATGTCACAGGTTGAACAAAGGAGAAAAAGTGAGTAAAACAACCAAAGACGAAAGCAACAGTGAAAAAATCAGAATAAAAACTATCTTTGGAAGAGATGGGCACCCCTGAAGGAGAAGGGCGCCTAGGGTTTAGACCCATCAAAAGTCAGTTTTTGAAGACGAAATGTCCAGAAGACCCCTTCCAGAATCTTCTTAGCTATCCAGTGAATCCGTCAATCAGTTAATATGATCAGTACAACACCCAGAATCATGAATTCATCTGAAGGTCAGAAGACGAGCAATGTTTGAAAATCATTAAAATGGCTAACATTGGAGAAAATGGGTGCCCCTAGTAGAGATAGGCACCTGACAATTTGAAGGGTCAAATGAAGTTTTTGTTAGAAGACATCTCCAGAACAATGTCGTCAGATTCGATCAGGCTCTGTGATGAAATGTTCAGCTCGTCCGTCGGATCAATCTGGAAGCCGGGAGTCAGGATCAAATTAGGGTCGAAAATTGAAGAGAAGTTGAAAATGATGAAAAATTGGTTAAGTCTGCGGAGATTGGGCGCCTCACCTCAAGAAGGGCACCCAACTTTTCATGCCTTAGTGAAATTTTTGGAAATTTCAGAAATTTTGAAAGAAGGAAAAAACGCCTAAGTTCATTGCATGAACTAAATTTAGGGTTTCAAAGAATTAGGGTTTGAGAGCTGTTTCTCAAGGCAAAACTTTTTCAGAAATTTTGAAAGAAGGAAAAAATGCCTAAGTTCATTGCATGAACTAAATTTAGGGTTTCAAAGAATTAGGGTTTGAGAGCTGTTTCTCAAGGCAAAACTTATTTAAAGGCATCTCTATGTTTTATTTTTCATATTTTCTTGTAGGTGGATTCAAGGAGAAACAAAGCAGCAACTTCAAACGCTTATTTTTAAGATTCAAGAACATAAACTTGCTGGTTTTTCATCAATTTTCAGATCAACACTCAAAGAAGGCTTGCTTTTTCATATTTCTTCATCCAAAACATCAAATTTGTGAAGGAGGTTATTATTTTCAATTTTCAGCAAGCTGGTTCACATTTGTTCTATCTTCTGGACAAATTTTTGAAGGATTTTCTCAAGGTTGCAACAGCTGCTTTTTATCTTGCATGCCAGAAAAAACTTCAAAATTTACAACTTACAATCTTCTTGGCCTATCTCAAATATTCTTCTGGACAAAACCCATATCACAGTTTTTTCAGTGAAACTTCGAGGTTTTCAAAATCTAATCAAACGGGTTCATCCAGAATGTTTTTCTGAACAAAACCCAGATGGCAGTTTTTTTCGGAGAAAATTAGGGTTTGCTGTTTTTTCAGTCTTCACTCCAAATTTTCAAAAACGGACGATCTAGGTTGGCTTGTAACAAAATTCTAATCAAAACCCATATCTCAGAATTTTTTTCAAAATTTCGTCTGTTTGACGAAGAAAAATCAGCAAGCTAAAATTAGAAAGTTTGCCAAACTTGTCAGAACCTAGGTGTGTTTACAGTCAATCTTTAAGTTTTGCATAATGGAGTACATACCTATAGAGTTTAAGACCAAATCAACATTGTACCATGATTTCATAGAAACAGCTGAGACTGACTTACATCATATCAAGCCAGTATTCAATCTACGTCCTTTGGAAAATGCAGGCAACGCCACCATCAGGCATCTTGGCCATTCAGGTCTTCTCGCAGCAACATCCATACCTTTCTCAGTATAGAGCTTAGAATTCATAATTGCTTGTATCAAGCATTATAATCCTGCCACAAGGGAAATCTAGTCAGTAGATGGAAGAATCATATGCAGCTTAAAGCCAGACATGATCGAGAAATGCTTCTCAATTCCACCATGGACTGGAAATGTTACCATCAACATAGAATAATGTGAAAGGATATGGGAAGAGCACCAAGAAAAGTATAGCAAGAAGATTGCACATAGGTGGCTGAAAGAAAAACACAGTACATTGCCAAAGAACATTGGGAGAGGAGAGTTCAAGGATGAATTTGCCATAATAATCACCTTACTCAACCAGATTACTGGTCAAGCAGATGCAACGAAGTTTCAGCCTTGGATGTTCTACGTGATACCTCACAGCATGAAGAAGACAGAGTTCTATGATTGGCCTACATTAATCAGTGATTGCCTCCACCATCAGTGATTGCCTCCACCATCAAATCACTGAATATTTCAATAGACATACATTCCACATGATCTCCTACCTAGTCTACTTGGTTGCCTTTCAAGGTAAATTCAGAGGGTTAAACACAGAGGGTTCTTTAAATGCTCAACATGTCTACAATTACTACACTCAGTTGGAGTTCACTGCGACATCACATCATTATAAAAGAGTGAATGAAGCATTCCTAATATATACAGTGCGTGACCTGGACAACGAGCTACATGTTCGCATTTCATCTATTGCTAGGACAACAATGTCATAATGGGCGGATTGGTTTATTCAGTTTGCCACTTTCACTTACCTAAGGGTTTATGGCTATTCAGGTGCTCCTCTTATGTTGCCAAGGTATCCGTTAGATGAAGTTGTGTCTATGGAATTTCTTAGACAAGTATCAGATGTTCACACTCGCCTGCGCAACAAAAAGAAACCAGCCTTCAACTTCCCTTTTGCTTTAGGTATTTACAGGTGCAGATCATCCGCAAATGCTAAAATAATGGGTAATGAGTTAGATAAACTTGGTATCAAGCCTTTTAGCGAGAGACGATCTTATGATCCCCATGGTGTCTATGCAACTCGACTTGGTCAAAACTACGATCATGTGCCCACTTGAAGACTTTTGGGCTAACTGCAGAGATGAGTATGAGGTTCGAAGGTGAAGCAATAGTAGACTCACCCTTCATCAAATGAAAGATTGTTTATCCTAAGACATTGAAGGGTTATCAGATGATGATGGGGATGTAATTCTCCCAGCCTATACTAGAAATCAGATTGAACAACAACCTTTTTCACAGCTTAACTGGGCTAACAGAGAATGCATTACAGTGGAAGAAAGGACTCGCTAGGTTGTTGATTATAGCAAGACCTTCTTGACACTCAAAAGAATGAAGTCCATTCCAGTAGCAGAGTCGCCAAGGGTTCATCCATTGCCTCCTTCTTCTAAAGCTCAGTCAAAGACAAAAGGAAAAGGTCAAGAAGTTGTGAAGGGTAGTAGGTCTACAAAGAGTGCAAAGAAGAGGTTGGACTTCACAGGAATTGTCATGCAGGAGCAGCCAATGAATGAAACAAAAGTTCCATCACATGAGCCCATACCGCAAGAGGAAACAACAAATGTGCCTTTGATACAAGACCCTTTGCTATCTTCGAGGTCTTCACCAATTCACATTGATTTGGAAGACGAGGAGATAGAGGAAGATATTACAGTTATTCCTCCCATGGATGTTAGTAAGAGATACCACATCTTAGCTTGAGAGCTCCTTGGGAAGGACAAGACGAAGGCCTTCTTATCAGTTGAACTTTGATTATGTTTATCAAGAAGCACCCAAGAAGAAGGCAAAGAAACAAATCCACTTTGAGAGAAATCCTGATGGTGAAATGGTCATGGAGATAGCTATGCCTCTTGAAGATAGAATCAGGGATGAGGTGGATGTTGATGATTTTATAATGGTCAAAGTAAATCTTGGTAAAAGTACCCGACATGCTGACATGAGTTTGTTCAAGATGGTAATAGAAAATATTCAAGAAGGAGTGCAAAAGGATGGAGAAGACAAGGCAGCCCTCGTAAGGCTGAAAATCGTCAACTCCGGTTGTGTATATCTAATCTCGTCCATGGCACCTCACAAACAACACAATTGCTGCCCCATGTTTTAGAGACACCAGCTGATCAACAACAGTCAAGGCAGTTAGTTATTTGTGGAAAACAAACTCAAGAATGGATTGAAGAGTTCATTATCAGAGGAGAAGAGATTCTAGCACAGGTCTTCCAGCTGAGATACAAGGCTCATGACTTACGTGAAGGTATCTAGGATTTTGCGCAGTTGATAGCCGAGTTCAAGCCTATGCATGAAAACATAATTACAGATTTAGATATGGCTTATGGCTCTACAATGGCAAGAGAACACAAAAGACAGATCCTGGAGTGGAAAGAAGGTCACCTTTTCAAGGTTAATACATATATGAGAATATTTGAGGAGTTTGTTGTGTATAAGCAAAGGGTTATTGATACTCTTAAGTTCATCAGAGAATTTGTTGCAGCAATTCCTTGTCAGTATTGCCTTGAAGATGGTTCATACATTGGGCTTGACGTAGTCCAAGTAGAGTTTCAGAGTATCATGCATGACAGCGATGGCATTGTTGGAAGAATGAAGATGATTTCCATGATGTCAGCAAGGTTCGAAAAAGCGGCTAATGAGAGCGAAGATTTCTTGAGATCTATTGTAGATGGTGAAGAAATCTTGGAAAAGCAGCATTTTGCTATTAATAGTATTGGCACTCCCACCAAGGATGAAGTTGCCTGCTTTTTAGCAGATGTGATTGAGATTAAAATCAGCTTTCTTCTAGAAGCTTCTTCCACGCTTTCTTTCTATTCTTGTCTCAATTCTTATCCATTATTTGAGAATATAAAGAAAACAGTTGTAACAACTTGGTACTTTCCAGTTTTAGATGCTTTCTAGGTTTTAGATGTTTTATCTTTTCTAGGATTAAAAATAAAGCTTGCATGTTGGCAAGCAGTAGTTGTAAAAGTAAGGAGATTTTAGGGTTCCCTACTCCTCTGCTTGTGTATAAATAAGAGTAGTGTTTGCTCATTTTAGTTTAACTGTGCTTGTGATAACATAATCGCTGAGCTTATGCCTTCATGTTTGCTATCAATTAGTATCAGTTCACTTTGTGTAAAGAGCAAGTTTGCATGCCTCCTTAGCTGCAAATCCTTGTTTAGTGCATGTGTTATGTGTCAATTGTAATCTGGTTTTGATCGCATGTTTCAAGTATTTTGCTACAACTTCTTGCCCCGGAATTGTAATATTTGTGCTCGAAGTGTGGGAAAATAAAGTCTTGAAGCTTGCTTTGCTGCCCTTGATATAAAGTCTCATATTTCCGTTATTGTGTAATACTTTTATGATCTCCTTTTTCAGCTTGCATTGAAATTCAGTAGATGTGTGTTGAGGAAAGTTTATTTAAGTATCTTTGTCAGAAAATCAATCTCCTCCATTTCTAAACTCTCTTGCTCTGTGTCTACTTGAGAGGATAGAAACGTTTTAGTGTAAGTATAGTTGTAGTTGTTAAGTTTCATTTAAGGGAAAACCTCAGCTGCAACATGTAGAGTTCTATAACCTTGTGTTCTCGTAGCTGAACCAAAAAGATAGGCAAAATTAGTTTAGTTTACTTTCTTTATGCAACTCAGCAAAAGAGGGAGCTTCCCCTCTTAATTCGAAGAGCATTTTACTGCACATAGCTGTCCGTTTCCAAAACGCATTCCAGAGGTGCGATTTGAAACGCCAACAGTAGGTTCAATCATTGACTTTGAAGAGTTGCTCCTATCCCTTGATATTGTTTGTTAGGGTTGTACCCACCTTGGTGGTTTTGTTCAAGCTTTAATTCTAACAATAATTCCTTCTTAAACCTATCTAAACTCTCATTTAAGGATGTTAAAAATGGATCAAATAATTTATCCTTAATGAAATGTACGACTGTTTCATGTCCTTGTGGAATTCTTTCCTCAATTTTAGGTGGTGGACATAAAAGGTGTCGTTGAATTTAGTATTCATAGAAACATCCTTTGGTCCTAAAGATGACATGGCTTTAAGTGTGTTTTTATTTTTAACTCTAGATTTTTGTTTTCAATACGGGCAACTCAAGGTTGCTTGTATTAGAAAGATAGCAAAAGAATTACATCTTTATTGCTTAAAATGCTAGTTTCTATCATTTGAAATCTTCATTTCCTAACTACCCTACCTTAGAAATTACAAAGGGGAGTGAACCCAGCCCACCCATCAACATTGTTGTGCTGCAGAATCATCATCTTGCAATGCACTTGAATCCATCTACAAAGAGAGAATTGGGTTGAGACCTTTAACACAGAAAGGTGACGACCACAACTAGTTACCAAAAGAGAAGACTACCGTTGTTGAGTGGAGGTCAAGCACAACAGAGGTGCTATAAACAACAGCCAAAGAGGATCCACACCCTGCCAATACAAGGAAGCCGCGTTGTGGAGAGCCCGAAGGGCTTATCTACCCATCCTCGACCTAGGCAAGGATCTAGAGGAAGAGCCCGCATAGGGAAGTGTTAGAATAATATATTCTTATGTTTTAATGGTCAATTATCTACTGTAGTTTCTACAGTAGGCAGTAGGTAGATAGTAGATAGATACATTAATATCTACAGTGTTCTGTATTTTCTTTATATTGTATCTTCCTTTTTTTGTTAATAGAATGAATGCTTTACCATTCACATGGTATCGGAGCAGCTAGGGTTTCTGGGCGTTTTTTTTTTAAAGTTTGTAATTCGTGAAATTTTTTTCATGTGAGACTTTTGTAATTTTTGTGGCTGCTTGGTCTGAGATTGTTGAGGGTTTTCTTTTAGGAGTTTTTTAAACAAAAACGTCTTCGTCTGGCCGCGTCTTTGGGAGTTCCTAGTCTGGGCGTGGATTTTCTGTGCTTTTTGAGCGCCGTTTTTTTCAGACCGCGCGTTTTTTTGGTGTGCATTTTTTGCAAGTTTGCGCATCTCTGTTGTTGCTGCCCGCGCGACCTCCCTATTTTCGCTTGCATCAATGTCGCGATTTTATTTGTCTAGGCGTCGCACCCATTGATCTCTGTGATTCACATCATTCTTGGCAGTTCGTTTTTTTTCTTTATCTCCTTTGGACGCGTTTTTTTGAGATTTTTGGGCTGCGTTTTTATATTCATCTTGGACCTTTTTTGTGTGCTCTAGCTTGCATTTGTGCTCGACGTGCCATTTTCTGCATTTTTTAAGCTTTAATGGCGGCCAAGGGTTTCTGAAACTCGATTAGGGTTTTTGACTTGTTTTTTCAACTCAAAATTTTTTCTGATTGCAGATTCCTTGTGGGTTTTTCGAGAGCTGAACTGGGTTGTCTTTAGTTTTTTTTGGGTACCTCGATTTTTGTGCTTTGAAATTTGTGCCTCGAAATTTGTGCAACTGGGTGTTGACGATTTTTTCTAGTTATTCAGAAAATTTTCTGGGTTTTCAACATCCTTTTCTGGGTACTCTTTAAATCTTCTGGGTTTTGTCTTCAAAGTGCCTCGAAATTCGTGTTAGGGTTTCTACTTTGAATTTGTACTGTTTCAGTTTTCGTTTTGCCTTCACCAGTTTGACCTCAGGGTACGTGATGGCATCTCTGACAAATATAATGCTCGAAAGCAGCCAAAAGTTCAACGGGAAGAATTACAACACCCGGAAGCAGCGCATGATTACAATCTTCGAATATCTTTGCCTTGATCAGATCATTTTGGGGAACTCAACTCGTCCCACTGTAGTTGGAAAGGACCAGGACAAATGGGATGAATGCAACCGGGAAGCCGTCATGCTCATCAAACTCTCAGTCACAAATGAGCAGCTACCTCAGGTACCCTCTGGCAAAACTGCTCTGGAAATCTGGGATCATTTGAAGGCCCTTCATAAAACCTCTGACAAAAGCAGAGCGTTCTTTCTCAAGAACATGCTCTTTTCCATCATGATGGATGAGAAAATGTCCTTACAGGAACATCTCACGAAGATTAAGGACATTCGTGATCAGTTGGAGGCGATTGGTCGAACAATGGAGGAAGAAGACATGGTCGTCATTACTCTGAAGAGTCTTCCGCGTTCGTATGAGCATTTCATCGAGACGCTGAATATCACCTCCACCAATGTTGATCTCAAATTTGAAGATCTTTGCAACAAGCTCTTGCAGCAGGATCGATAGCGACAACAGTTTGGAAGCAGTACCAGTTCCATCTCCACAGAGCAAGTGTTCTCTACCAAATCTTCTGATTAGAACAAAAGGAAGGCTCAATCTTCTTAGCCGAAAGGCTCTGGTTCTTCTGAGGACAGCAAGAAGAAAAAGAACGTTCAAAGCAATAATTGCCATAAATATGGTCACATAAAGGCTGATTGTCGAATTCGGATGGCTTCTGAACAAAAGAAGCAGGGAGGGTCTCAACAAAAGGCAAATGTCGTGGAGCACACTGAGCAGAAAGAGTCTGCATTCTATGCTTTTATGGCCAAGAGAATTGCAGATCCAATCCAATCTTCTGCCTGGTATATTGATTCAGGGGCTTCTCGGCATTTTACTCATCGTCAAGATTGGTTCACCAAATATGAACCATTCACTGATTCAGTGATCTTTGGAGGTGGCGAAGAGTATACAGTTGTCGGTAAGGGCAATGTTCAGATTCACTCTGGAGGAAGAAATTTACTCTTTCTTGATGTCTATTACGTTCCAGGTATGGAACTTAATCTTCTTTCCGTTAGCCAGATCATGAAGCATTCTCCCTAGTTGGATGTTATTTTTAGTTCGTCCACCTGCAACATTGTTGATAAGGAGACACGTACTACGATTGCTATGGGACTTGAGGATCATGGTCTGTATAGACTTGCTGATTCTGGTGATTCTCAGGAGCACGCTCTAGCAACCCGGAGTACTTCCATCAGCAAACTTTGGCATCAGCGTTATGGGCACTTGAATGTGCACTATCTCTCTTAACTGTCTCGGGAGGGTTTGGTTGCTAGTCTTCTTGAGATCCAAACTCAAAATCATGGAGTTTTTGGAGCCTGTCAAGTTGGAAAGCAGCATCAGACACCATTCTCGGATGGTGATTCTTTGCGTGCCTCCAAGGTACTTCAATTGGTTCACGTTGATGTATGTGGACCAATGAATACTCCATCTGTTATTGGGTCTAGGTACTTATTATTTGTTGATGATTTCAGTCGCAAAATGTGGGTGTACTTTTTGAAACATAAATCAGATGTGTTCAGTACATTTCAGCAGTATAAGGCCTTAGTTGAGAAGGAATAAGGTTCTCACATTGTTACTCTAAGGTCAGATAATGGGGGGAGTTTTGTTCAGCTGACTTCTCTTCGTTTTGTGCTCAACATGGCATCAAACGACAACTCACCACACCATACACCCCTCAGCAGAATGGTGTCGTTGAATGTAGGAATCTCACCATTACTGAAATGGCTTGTTCTATGTTGGAGTACATAAATGTCCCCAAGAAATACTAGGTTGAAGCCGTTTATACTGCAATCTACCTCCTGAATCGGTCACCTACACAAGCCGTTAAGAAGATGACTCTAGAAGAAGCCCGGTCAGGACGTAAGCCTAAGGTGGGCCATCTGAAAGTCTTTGGTTCTACAACTCATGTATGGATTCCAGAAGCCAAGCGTGCCAAGTTGGACTCCAAGAGCTAGAAACTTATGTTTACTGGTTACAGTGACAATCACAAGGCATACAGGTTGATTGATGTGGAGACGGATCGTCTCATATTTAGTCGTGATGTTGTGATTGATAAGACTACTGGTCCATTTGTTCTTACTACCAGTCCTGAGGATCAGCCTATGAAGGTTCCTGATGATGGTGTTCGTCTTCCTCTTGGTTCTCCTGATGGGAGGGCTTCAGAGCATTCTGACTCTGAAGATGAGGAGTCTACCAGTCATGATATAGCACCACCTGATCTTCCTCAGGATTGACATCTAGATGAATTTGTTCTAGAAATCCCAGAAGCTGCTGTTTCTCCTACTCCAAATGTTGGTACTTCTACTTGTCGGTCTAAGTGGTGGCTCAAGACTATCGGAGATCTTCATAATGATGAACTCATTGAGGGTAGATCAGCTCGCAGAAAGAGCAAGCAGCCAGACACAGTCAATTTTGCTCTTATGGCCAACATACACAACATGTATGAGCCTCAGACATATTCAGAGGCTAAAGGAATTCCAGAGTGGGAAAAGGCTATGGAGATCGAATACCATAGTCTTCTAAAGAATCACACTTAGGTTCTTTCTGATCTTCCTCTTGGGAAGAAACCTATCAGTTGCAAATGGGTTTATAAGGTCAAGTATCATGCAGATGGCACTTTGGATAAATACAAGGCCGGATTAGTTGCTCGGGGATTCACACCGCAGGAGGGCATTGACTATGAGGAGACTTTTGCTCCTACTGCCAAGATGAGCACAATTCGTCTTCTTCTCGCTATTGCAGCCCAATTCGGATGGACAGTTCATCAGATGGATGTTAAGAGTGCCTTCCTCAATGGTGAGTTGCAGGAAGAGGTCTACATGACGTAGCCTCCTGGTTTCAAGGTTGCCGGCAAAGAACATCGGGTTTGTAGGCTCATGAAAGCACTCTATGGACTGAAATAGGCTCCTCGTGCATGGTACATCAAGATTGATCAGTACTTGGTTGATCATTGTTTTCAGCGCAACCCTTCTGACACTAATCTCTATGTCAAACACTCTGGTGATGATATTCTCTTTCTTGTTGTCTATGTTGATGATTTGATCATTACTAGCAGTTCGACACATTTGATTGCAACAATCAAACAAGACTTGTGTTAGGCTTTTGACATGATAGATTTGGGGCTTCTCCATTATTGTTTGGGTATTGAAGTTTGGCAGACCGCTGATGGTATCTTTATCTCTCAGTCTAAATACACTCGGAGTCTGCTTGACAAATTTCGGATGCAGGATTGCAAACTTGCCTCCACACCTATGGAGAAGGGGCTGAAGTTATCAGGCAACTTTGATTCACCTCCGGTTGATGAAACGACATTTAGGCAACTAGTGGGCAGTCTCATCTACCTCACTGCCACTAGACCTGACATCAATTTTGTAGTGAGCTACATTTCTCGCTTCATGACAGCTCCAAAAGCTGATCATTGGCTTGTAGCAAAGCGAGTGCTGAGATATGTTAATGACACTTCCGATTTTGGCATACTGTATGGCAGATGCAATGATCCAAAACTGATTGGTTATACAGATTCAGATTGGGCAGGATTAATGGATGATCGAAAATCTACTTTTGGATATGTATTCAGTTTGGGTACTGGTGTTGTAACATGGACCGGCAAGAAGCAACAGGCAGTGGCTCTTTCCTCGACTGAAGCAGAATATCGAGGAACAGTTAAGGCAGCATGTGAGGCAGTTTGGCTTTGTAGGATGCTTTCTGACATGCACATGTCACAAGTTGGTCCTTCTCCCTTGTACACTGATAACCAAGGGGTGCTCAAATTGGCCAAAAATCTAGTCTTCCATGAACGTACCAAGCATGTCGAGCTTCATTGTCACTACATCCACAAGTTGGTAGAAGACGGATCAGTTCAGCTGCAGTATGTTCCAACAGCGGATCAGACTGCAGATATTCTCACCAAGTCTCTGAGCCCGGATAAGTTTGTCAAATTTAGGGGGCAACTTGGTGTTTTTGACCGATTGACCATTAAGGGAGGGTGTTAGAATAATATATTCTTATGTTTTAATGGTCAATTATCTACTGTAGCTTCTATAGTAAGCAGTAGGTAGATAGTAGATAGATACATTAATATCTACAGTGTTCTGTATTTTCTTTATATTTGTATCTTCCTTTTTTGTTAATAGAATGAATGCTTTACCATTCACAGGAAGATGCATCCTCCCGCAGTCTTAGCACTGATGTCGACCTCTGCCAATCACAGGAAGAAGGGCTCCAAACCAGCAAAAGGTGAGTGTGGTAATTGCCTCCAATTCTGCAAGGAGGCCTGTAAAAGGCCACAACCCAGTCCTTACATCTGCCCGAGTTCATCTTCCATCCCAAGCATTGATATTCTTAGCTCTTCCCCATCTGCTGCAACTCTAGATTATTATTTTTATTATGTAATGGGGATAATATCTAGTCTGTTGTAACTATAAAATTTTAGAATAGTGGACTATGATAAAATTCGATGTTTCTGTTTTGACCGAACTTTGACCACTAAATTAAGGAATATATTTGATGTCTAAAAATAAATCTCAAAGAACTAACCTAACCTAATTTTTCATAAACTTTCCAAAAATGTAAATATTTTTTTAAAATTCTGAATTTTGCGGCCTGTAGAGCAAATTAATTGAAAATCACAAAATTCGAATAAATTTCACAAAACTTATCACAAACCTCTGATTTTTTTACTGAAGCTTTATGATATGCATCCCTCAAAACCTAGAAAAAATCAGGTCTAAATTCGCAATGGTTTGAAAGTTGTGGTGGAAACAAAAATATTGGCCTAAATTTTATCTTTGATACCACTTGCTATGATATTTTTAAAAAATATTTATAAAAATCAGAAATATAGAAGACCACTTTGAAGGGGTGACCTGCAATAATCAAATAATAATATGTGAATTCAATATTTGGTGATGATATGGGAGAGAGTTCTGTTCCTTATTTATAGGGATAACTATATAGGGACACACCCCTTTATTCTAGCTAAGAGAGGTTAGGGTATTAATTAAGACTAATGTTAAGGTTAAGCATGCTACAAGTGCTCATCCTTATTGTACTTAGGAGTATATAATATATACTTAAGAATATACAATATTAGAATCATAACAACCTATATCTTGCTTCTCTTGGATAGATGACAATTTGTGAACCATACAAATTTTGTTCAGTTTGGCTAAATACTGAATATTGAAATGTCTATATCTCTTATGCCACATAATGTTGATGTTGTCCTTCACAACTAAGACGCTATGTAATTATGACATGATCGACTAGCTTTTACAAATTACATTATCCAATGCCTAGAGCATCCCATTATGTCCTGCTTCACATTAATTACAATATACATCTTTTTACAAAAATTCATAGCAATTTTAGGATTTTTCAATTGACAGACTAACAGAAAATAGATTTTTTTCATCTTTGGAAAAAAATTATCATTCCTTACTTTGAATTTTATTGCATCTTTGAGAACAATTCAAACATCCCCTATCCCTTCCACTGCCTGTGCTTTAAATTACCCAAAGAAATAGAATCTATAGAACTCAAATCAGTAGTAAACTTGACATACTAGTCACTGTGGCATGTGACATGTTGAGATGCACCATAGTCAAAGAGCCAACAACTCATTGCATCATTGTTATCTTGGGAAGATGATGCAGGCAGGACCTGGGTACCCATTGAAGGACAGCCAAGGCCTGTAGCTAACTGCATTTAACAAGACATAAATATTGAGCACATTGAGAATGACTGAAAATAAAAACTTTAAAATCGAACTCTATAATTGTTCACAAACTACAATTAAATTAACAACAGCTCAAATGTAGAGCCACAACCCATACAAGCTTGGTGGCCAAAATAATAGGAAGACATCACGACTTCTCTACACACTCTGAATTCCTACACTACTGATTACTGATTTCTGTCTCCCTTAATACTATACTCCTCTCTCTAACTTAAAAGATTACGTTTTTTTTTATTGTTTTTACAATCTCAATAAAACTACAATCAGACATATCATCAAGGCCATCACCACGATTAAGGTATATATGCAAGCAGCGACCCACTCTGTAGTATCCCACGCCAAAATGGAACAATCTTTTTTGCGATTTCACTTGATTATTCAGTTTAGCATATGGGACATTTTGTCAAACTTAAACATATTCATCATAAACTCAATAAAGAAGTGCAAGATGCAATTCATTAACAATTCCCACAAATAGTTCTGATATATTTATCACAGAAACTTGACTGATTGGACAATGCAACTACTCAGAATTTTGCATCAGCCTTGTGCACACTCAGAAAGTTAACTATAGAAATCATAGAAGAACGCCTAGCACCCCTTTGTATGTTTACAATGATTATTACTGAATGATAAGGGGAAATTACAACACATTCAATACCCAGACCAATCACCAATAAGGCTTACAATGCATAAAGAACTCAGATTACGAACAGCAGAAGTAATGTGATCAGATTATTCATGAACCTGGATATATGTGTGATACTGGACTGTTATAGCAGCGTTTGATATATTCAGATTAACTATAACAGCAAATGGCAATGAACGTTGGTTTATTCTCAGACCTGGAGACTTCTCAGACCCCGCGCAGGCTTTTGAATGCTTGTATACAAATAATGACAGCAGTAAATAAGTCCCTGGAACTGTTACCACAGACTGATAATGAGCAGCAGCAACCTGGGACTATGTGCAGGTCTGGAAAAGATAGCAGCAGCCTGGTAAATGCCTTAAACACTGATATCTGCCCACTTCTAGTTTCTTGAGCTTCATATGATTCCCACATATGCAACATATATTCCCAAAATCCCCATGTTTTTATCAAAAATACTTTCCAAACCCTAGCATTGTAGCAAATCACTGTAGCGCAGGCACTGTAGCGTTACTGTTCACGTCACTGTAGCAGCAGTGCATTAACTTCTGATTTTCTTCAATCTTCTAACAAACCCTTGAATAATCTGTTGATATTCTCTCCCAACAAGAATGATATAACTCCCATGTGCCAGAGAAGTGAAGGCACAATCAGCAACAAAGAAATTCAACAATATTTATCTTCAATCTTCTGATTTTCTGGGAACAAACCCTTGTGTAATCCTTTGAGAATTCCATCAATGAAGCACAAATGTGACCTCCGATTGAAGCCACCAATCAGCAAACCTCAGATGATCTTTCACACCCTCGGTAAGCTCGATTCAAGAAAATGATCAAGAATAATAATGAAATGCTTTTCAAAAGCCTCTATATAACTTCAATTTGCATTTGACTTCATCTCATATAATTTACTTTAATTTCATCTCCTTTTCCCTCCTTTTTGGTGCACAACATTAAAATATAAAGTGTACTTTTAACCACTTATATCTCCCCTTTTTAATAACACTTTAACACTTAAAATAAAAGTATACTTAAAAATCATTAAAATACCTTTTTAATAAAATCCCTATGTCTCCCTTTATGTTCTTTAATAATGACTTTATTATTGACTTTATAATCATTAAATATCCCTTTCATAATAAAGTCAATAAAACATTTGATGTAGTGCACTTTATAATAATAATTAATTATTATTAAAGCATCACTTTAATAATAATTAAAACTTCATAACTCCAATATTAAACCTCATAAATGAATTCCGTCTATGCTAGAAGGTAGCCCACTGCATTCTCTGTCCATCTGGATGCCTTACTAAAAATAGTAAGGTGGGTCTCTAACATCCAACTGACTTACTATAAATATTAAGTGTATACACATAAGGCCAGAAACCCCTGAATAACAATGCCTCAGAACATACCAAAGATCTGGAGATGAAAACATTGTCAACTACCAACTGGAGAGCCAGGTAACTCCACAACAGGGTCCTCAAATCACCATCATTAGCCTATGAGGACCCAGTGATAGGTTAAACCATCAAACTCTGATGCTTGCTCAAAAATGGGGACATTACACACTCCTCCTTCAAATGCTACCAACTGCTATATTTTTAATCAACTTTAATATTTCCTATTACTTTCCCCATCTATGACTACTATCAAGACTCTACTGAGTCTACTCTAAAACCAAAACCGACATATTTCTCCTAAAATGTTTTCTCTAGAAATCTTTGAATCTCTTCCTGCCCAGCCCAAACACCATCAACATAATAAAGGATAAGAATCTCTATTTTTAGCAATAAGAGAGTGGAAGCCATCATGGACAGGTGCATTAAAGTGCTGGAAACTGCCAGAACTAAATAAGGAATGCTGATGTTAGATAAGGATAATCACCAATCAAGAGCCACCAACAGTTATTATGCTGATATATTAAGGAATTCATCAATAAGAAATTTTCCATTCAGCTGCCCTTCACTCACCATTAATCTCCACAACTTGCCCTTTTAAAATGCCAAGACAAAACCGCCAATAATTACTTTATTCCATGATTAAATAGAAAAGTCGCCTCTTCACTCCATGCCAAAGCTAAATAAAGGAGATTTGTTAGCCACTGCCCAGGAATAGGATGTCAGTTAATCAAGCCTGCCACGATTCAAATACAAGTCGCCTCCATCCAGAAAGAAACGCTAATTTCATATGGAATTAATTGTCCGATTTGTCCCGTGGTTCCTAGCTAGGAACGGTGCTAGATGCTTCTACATCAGAAGATGCCATAAAAGCATACTCTTCCTCCTTGTAGTCTTGCTCTGCTTCAATTGTCATATTGTAGGATACATCATATTGTTGGTTTTGACATTCTTTTCTGATATTCTCAAAACTTATGATAATAATAACACTTCACTTTGAGTTTGGATTATGAATCAAAAGTTGGAAGCTTTCTTTGCTTTTCCCTTATATTGTGCAACAAGTGCACTCTCAGATTGTCTAGAACTACCTCAGCTATTTGCATTTGTTTTTTTCTTTTTGCAACAAACAGAAACTAATTTTTTCAAAGGCGAGTGTCTGACTTTCTGCCAACAAATGCAAAGATTTAAAAAAGCTTCAAATGGTAGTAGTAAGTTATTGATGACGAAAGCAACAATATTATTTTTATCTACTAGTTTATTGACAACAAATAATTGATCCCTTAGGTCTTTCATCCTCACGTAAATGCTTTGACAGTGGCCCACCTTCACCCAATGTTGTGGAAAATAATATGTTTTTTAAATACAAGACTTCTTCAAAAGTTTTGATATATATATTTTTTATACGCTCCCAAAGATCACTAGTGGAAGTGGCATTCCAAACTTCTGGGACAAAGTCATTAGAAATGAACAATTTTAATTATAAGTCTAAGGTCTTTTTAATAACAGTTTTTAAAATCTGCAAGATTTGAAACTGTTCTGTTTTCTGTTTTTAGAATTATTCTATCACAATTCTTATACTCAGCAATGGTGAGTTTTTTTTACTTCAAAAATTAAAGTTTGGTGTGTCAACTTTTGGGCATTAGGCAAAATAAGATTTTGTATATTGGCCATGATAATGCAACTTTGCATTTACAGTAAAAATTTCAGACCTTGTTAAATAATTGCAAAACAATGCATAATTTTTCACAAATGTCGAAAAATACTACAAACTTTGAATGTTTGCAACAAACAATTGCAAGGGACTTCAAAAACTCAGTACCCAGGCACTTCCTTGTGAAAATCATCTTTTTATAGCAGTCTCTTTTTCTTCAATTGGCCTTTGACAGCAAACATTTAGCCCTTATCAGCAGACTTTAACAGCAAATTACAATTGGCTGTTAATCAGGGAAAAGAAGAAAAACAGATTTACAAATCAGATTTGGTTTGGGGAAAAATGTACTAAATCACTGTTCAAGTGTTCATCTGTATGGTACTCTTTGTCTGTGCCGTACCAAATCATTAATGTTCATCCATACCCAATCATGGTTCATCTGAATGACCACTGTTTATCCATACTGCCACAGTTCATCCATATAGCCACTGTGGAAATCTGATAACATTAATTCATACTGCTACTGTTCATCCATACCATTTTTTCACTTTGGGCACCACAGATTTTGATGGCAAATTTCCTTTCTCCCTTCAATCTTCTTCTCAATATGTATACCCTTCCAAGCGCTTCCTCACTTTGGATCAGCATACCCTTCCTAGGTCTTCCTTGTTTTGTACATCGTACCCTTCCTAGGGTATCCTTTTGCTTTGATATCAAATGTTGGAACAATGAGTGCATGAAGTCTGAGATAACTAGATGACACACACTTCAATGAGAGAGGCTTATATTTGTTATTGAATGGGGAGGTTAGAAGGTGGTTGTAACTTAATTGGAAATTATTATTTAGACATAATTAATCTGATGTTATTACATTTATAACATAAACAATAAAATGCCTATGTCTATATAAGTGTATTCTAATTTCTAACATTATATCGTATCTAATACTCTCCAAGTAATCTTTGTAACTTTATTAAAATGTTCTCTAGGCATCTTGATTCTAAATACATAATTATCATTCTTATCAAATTGTGTTGTTCAAAGCCCAACATTTGATAATAGGTGTGTAAGGAAACGTAGGTAAACTTCATAAACTCTTCTTAAACAAGCTCCTTAGCCTATTCACAAACCTTTGCTGTTTTAGCTAATCCCAATGGGCTTTTCTTACGAACTAAATTCAGCATTCTCCAATTATAGTTTCTAATTGACTCCCCGTCTTCCTATTACAGGCCTAGAAGATCATTGTAAGTTTTGGCATCTGTATTCCACTCTTTTGAATTCTCTGATGGACATTATAATATCTTGCATTTGTCTTTTCATGGTTTTGGATAATGTACCATTGGTTCATCTGGCACAAATCTTGCTGCAAACATGTGATGTCACATCCCACTCTGGGCCTCCAGCCTAGATCTTCTCCAGCTCCTTCTTTCATTGAAGGATCCTTACTTTCACACAAATTTTAAATTGTAGTCAGGTCTGTTGGTCCTTAGTTTGCTGAAGTTTCTTTCCCAGTCCTAGAGTTATAGTGTTTAATTTCAAATTTCTTACCTGGTCTTAATTGCTTTTGGTTTTACCATTTATTTTATTTACATGCTCCTAGCAACATCCATCAAGGTAGTTTTAGGTTTTACCATGACCAAAATTGAATCTTTTGTGTGAAGGTTTCCTTGGGTGGTTAAATCATGATCATGGTATTGGTGTCAGTATTTCTGATATAATATCAAAAACACCAATTTTATCTTAGAAAAGTAAAATTTAATAAGGTAGATAGCATTTATTATTTTATATGGTGAATAAAGTGCTAAGATATTTGATTGATTTAATGGACTTTCGAGAAATAATTTTAAATGAACCTTCCAATTGTGAGTTAAAAGTTATGTTCTGTTCTTGGCTATTCTACGACTTGTCTTTATCAAAATACCTCTTAAAAAGGCATCTTCTTTATTTGATTTTTACAGAGGGCAAAAGCGTCCAGTTGGTAATTCTCCACCAGGTTTTGGACCAAGTGTAAAAATTGATTTTGAGCTTGAAATGGTAAAGTTCTTGGCAATCTTCCAGTAAGTGAAATCTAGTAGCCATAACAAAATCTATGTCACAGCTTACATTTTATTTGTTTGGAAATTCAAATTTTAATCATCAAAGCGAAAGGAAGAGGATAGAGTTTAGCTTTTGAAAATAATATTTTTTTGGTATATGTGGAGTACAACAGAAAATTATAGCAGAATTAATGCTCTTACTCAAAAACTCGCAACAAATGGCAATTGGATGTCATTATAGTATACTAGAGCAGAACTTGATCTTTTGATTAAAAAATTGAAAGCACGGACAGCTGAAAGGCTCAAAAGGGTTATAACAGATTTCTGAAACTGAAGGCAGGGAATATATGGATTTGGCCTTTGGGTTCATAGGTCAAAACTTATATTTGGTTGTCTGGAGTCATTCTATACTTGGTCTGAGCTCTCTGTATTGTCTTAACTTTTCCTCATAATTGTAACAAGGATATAGGTTTTGTCCCTTATTCGAATATATAAGTTTCATGCTTTATTCAATATATGTTGGTTGATGATTTGGGGATTTTTCTTTCAGGCTATGCTAGTTGGTCCTGGAAATGAGCTGGGTACATCTGTGAACATTGATGATGCAGCTGATCATATCTTTGGATTGGTTTTAATGAATGATTGGAGTGGTAGTTATTCATGACAAATTCACACCTTTTGACCTTTTTGAATTTTTCTGAAAGCCTTCAGATTGTGGCAATAAAATAGATGAAAAATAGAAACTATTTATTGGAATAATAATGCCATCTCTTTCACAATTTTATAGATAGTTTCTTTAATGTGAATAGATTTTCTAGGCCAATTTTGTTAGGAAAAGTTATTAATGCATAGTCTTACTCAGAAAATGGCATTTGCAGCAAGAGATATACAAGCATGGGAAGCTCAACCTCTTGGGCCTTTTTTAGGAAAGAGCTTTGGTATGTTTAGCTGTTGTTTAATTTGCTGATGTAGGAGAATAGAGTACCTTTTAATTAAGAACCAAATGGCTGCCAAATAGCTTATGCTAGTCTCACAATGCTGTAACTGAATATTGTAAAATCTAGCTTATTTGATTGTTTATGATTGTAGGAACAACCATCTCACCTTGGATTGTCACTCTAGAGGCATTAGAACCATTCGCCTGTGAAGCTCCAACCCAGGTGACATGGGTGCCCTTTTCTTTATTCTCTATAGTTGAAGCTTTGAAATACTTTCAAATTATTATTTTTCAGAGCTGATTCTTCTCTTGAATATGGCGGCCCTGCATCATATATTTTTGGCATGTGAAGAATCCTTTCCTTTGAAGAAGAATTTTCTCAGGAATTTTCTGGCCCTGCATCATACATTAAAAAATCCTCTTCATTGAAGACTATCTACTTTCATATTTATTTAAAAAAAGTGTACTGATTGATGCTTAAGTCTCATGGAGGATGCTTGTTAAAAAGAATAACTATTAAGAAAATTGAAAATAGAGTTGGAAACATTAAAAAGTTTGTTTTACACGACTCCGTTCTTTTTTCCTACATGGGCTTTTTATGAGAATTATTATATGCTGTATATCAAAGTGCCAAACTTTTTATCTCCAAACTCCAATACACACTTTTGATTAGAAAATGTTTATGTTCCATGTTCAACTGACCTTTTGACATTTGAAACTGACATTAAAAGTGGTTTTTTCTTTATCATTGGTGCCATTTGGAATGAAGCAAAATTATTAGCATATCAGCAAATAACCAAAAGCATTAAATGTAACTGTAGAAATATCTCAATAAAATATAAATGCAAGGGAGTGCCTAAAGCATATTCATCACAAACGTAAATCTGGAAGTAAAATGAACAGGGCCATTGAAATGTTCTAGACTCTAGTTTTGATGCCAACAAGGTTCTTACCTATTCTATTACGGTCTAAGGTCCTTTAGCCCTTCTATGTTATATTATTACTATTGAAAAGGTCTAGTATTAGATCATGGGAGCCTGCTTACCATTTATTCGGCACATGCTTTGTGTCCTGTTGTGACCTTTTCACACATCACCCTATTCAAGATGGGGACCCTATAAATTTTGCTCCATTCTGGTCTTTTGGGCTTTGGTTCTCTCTCTCTGGTCTTCTGTCCTTCCGGGGATGTCCCATTATTTGACCTAAGTTGGAAACTTTGGCTAAGTCTGTGAAATTAGGGTTTTTATTCTTCAGGCTTGTTTGAGGTCAAATTGAATTGTCAAAGTGAAATCTGAGCTTAATACTGTGATCACAACGCTTCACGCAGAGTCCCACTAAATTTTCATTGAGTTTTGACAACTTACTATTTTTAGTAAGTACTCAATCTGGGACCTTTTTATCAGGATTTTGGAATTTTGACTGTTCCATCACATTCAGGGTACTTTTAGGTACTCGCACATAAAATTTGAGCATATTTGGACAACGTGCTATTCTTAGCAATTTAGGCTTCAAGAGCTAGTTCGAGGGTGCACATGTATGATTTTTCAATGCATGTCTGGAGCATGTTTCTGGGTTTTTCAAGACCTTCGCGATGATATTACATGCAAGCCAGGATGAGGACTTTCAACAATTCAGGCTTCAGAGGTATTTTTAGGCTTTGCATGCAGGATTTCTCGATGCATGTCAGGATATTCTTAATGGGTTTTTCAAGAGCTTCGTAGTGATGTGACATACAAGTAGAGTTGGTCATTTTTCAGAAACTTACTATTTTTAGCCAGTGCCTGCATGTGGACCAGTTTTTTGGGTTTTTTGAGATCCCTCGGGCAGTTTGACATGCAAACTCATCCAACAGTCGGTTGGTCACTTTTCAAACACTTACTATTTTTAGCAGGCACACTCCAGCAACTCCCCAGTGCTCCAGCTTCATAGGCAGAACTACACGCAACAGGAATCCAGTCAAACAAAGGTCATTTGAGGCGCGTGCAAGTCAAATTAGGCTTTCCACTTTTATGCCTAAAAATAGGGGGGTGAAATACAAAAGTTGTCAAAGAAAAGTACCCCATCAGGATCTGCATCTTTCAGGCAACCTACTGGCAAGATTTGAACGAAATCGAAATACTTACTATTTTTAGTAAGTCACTTCATGGCTATAAATAGCAGGTCTGTGCTGGAGGCAGGTGTGAACAGGACACTTAAATCGTCAAGATCATGTGGAGCAAATTTTAGGTCAAACAGAGCTGCAAAAGTCAACCAATTTTAGGGTTTGCTAAAATAGCAGGAGGGCTAAATATAGTAGATGAGCTTGGGCAACAGGTATAAACAGGGTAGCAAGGTCACAAAGGGTGTGTCACACCAGCTCTGGGTTCAATACGGGTAAAAGGCCATGGAGATTCACACTTCTCCAAAATTTACTAAAAATAGAGTGGCAAGACATAGCCAAGGCGTTGAAAATTTCTAAGTCCATGAATGGAAACTGGCAAGAGAGGAGGTGAAATGCGCCCTTGGCATCGAGGAGGCTTTAAAAAAATTCTAAGTGTTGGGAAATTCCTTCTCCCTACCTCAAATGCGCCCAAGATATGAGAGGGTATTGATAAAAAAATGCTAAGCATAAAAATTCCTCCTCATACCCTCATATGCGCCCAAGGCACAAGAAAGTTCCCTCACATACATGGAAATGTGCCCACAAGGAGAGAAGACATGGCAAAAAGTTTCTAAGGCGTGGGAATTCCCTCACACACCCTCAAATGCGCCCAAGGCTCAAGCAAATTCCTTCACCACATAGCAAATGCGCCCAAGGCTACAAGGAAGGCGTGGTTTGAAAAAGTTTCTAAGTATGGGAGATTTCCTCCTCATACCCCTATATGCGCTCTTGGCATGAGGCCTAGTAAAATGCGCCAAGGCTTGAGGAAAGTTCCTCCTCTCTATGTGATATGCGCCCAAGGTGTGGGCAAGGTTGTAGAAAATTTCTAAGGCACAAACAAGTTCCTCCTCATGGGGTGAAATGCGCCCAAGGAAGATATGAATACAAGGTAAAGTTTTGGCGGATTTTCTTTTCCACCCCCTAAATGCGCCCTTAAGTGAAAGTTGACACATGAGAATGCGCCCTTGTTGGTGGTAAAGGTAAGGTAGAAGTTTGGGCGTGGGAAATGCCCAGGGGTTAAGATGGAAGTTGATACATAGAAATGCGCCCTTGTTTGTGGAGGGAATAATATAAGCTTCTAGGCTTGGAAAATGCTTAGGGAGTGAAGGTAAAATGAAGTGCGCCCAAGGTAAGTTGATTGAATTAAAAAGTTTCTAAGGCATTTTCTAAGGTAAAATGAGAAATACGCCTAGAGGAGATAATATTAAAATTTCCAAGTACAAGATGAAATGCGCCCATGAGCAGGAGGGGAATTTCTTTAGGGAAACAGGAAAAATGCCAAGGCATGAAAAGTGAAGATTGTTGGTGTGGAGTACGTCCAAAATTAAATGGAATAAACCTTAGCAATTTTATTATTTTCAAAAATAATAAAAAATTAAACTTACCCCTTCGTCTGGACACATAAAAAAATGATTTTTGAAGGGAACTTTTTTCTGGGTCTTGGATATTTCCCACTGGGAATGGATTTCTAAATTTTCCACACTTTGCTCAAGATGTTTCGACAAAGATTTTAGCCTGGCGCCTGTTTAATGAATTTCCTAGGCAAAATTCAAGTTTTTCTAAGGCAAATAAGAGAAATGTTTTTACAAAAATGCCTTAGCTTGTGAATTGAGCCCGGATGTCTGGAATAATTTTGCCAGAGCAAACATGAAATCAAATGCCTTGGCCAGTTGAGATAATTTTATGAGGAATACTTGATTTAATATTTTAAATCTCAAAATGCAAACATGATGAAGCACGCTTGTGTAGGAGTGATGAAATTTTCAAAGTTAGAGAAGTGAAATATTCTGATGCTTCAAGTGACAAGTGTTGCGACTGGTAGAGGAGGGAAAATGGAAATTCAAATGTTTGCTAAGATTAGCCTCTTCTAGAATTCGACTTGGCTATAAGAATTCAAGTTCTTTTCATCTTCTTCATCAGTTGCTGGAAGTGCGAACTTGAGAGGAAATATTTCTAAGTGCTGGAAGTGCGAACTTGAGAAGAAATATTTTTAAGTGGCTGGAAGTGTGAACTTGAGAGGAAATATTTCTAAGTGCTAGAAGTGTGAACTTGAGAAAAAATAGTTCTAAGTGCTGGAAGTGCGAACTTGAGAAGAAATATTTCTAAGTGCTGGATGTGAGTTGCTGCAACTAATTATTTCTAAGTGCTGGAGGTTGTGTTGTTGCAAGTAATTATTTCTAAGTGCTGGAGGTTGTGTTGCTGCAAGTAGAAATTTCTAAGTGTTGAAGTGTGACCTTGCTGAAAGGCGTTGAGGTTTGAAGTTAGAAATTTCAAATGCTGAAGCATCTTATTTTTCAGAGCTCTGCTGGCACCCTCAAAGTGATGTCATTTTCTAAGTCTTATTTTCTAATGAATATCTTTTTATTGCTGCAAGATGGCTGAAGCAAATAGAAGAGCTGTTGGAAGGGGAAATCATGCTGAATCCAGCAGGGCAAGTGCATTGAGGCAAGCTGTAATTAAGAAATTGAGCAAGTCTTTCCTGCCGGAGTCAAAGTTTTCTTCGAAGCTAAGCAAATTAAGTGATACAAATCTTGGCTCCTTCAACTTGGAGACTTTCAGAAGACGAATGTTGGGAATTAGAAGTCATCACCCATCAGTCACTTCACACAACATTGTCATAAGTGGACTTTATGCAGCTGTTGGTTTTCCGCCAACAATCCGGTGCTTGGAGCTGATTATGGAATGCGCAAATTGCTACAACACGGAGCAGAGAACTATCATCTCACCTGATGGCAAGCTGTTGGCCAATCTTACGCTTGAAGCAATTGGGGAGGCATTTGGAATTCCCGCCTACGAAAAGATGATTTACAAAACAAGAGAGAGGGCTGAGAAAATGTTTGCATTCACATTTGATTGATGTGCTGACATGATAAACTCTAGGTGGATGAACAAGCCTAAGCCAACTCGCACGAAGCTGCCAAAGCAAATAATCTCAAAAGACTTAAAGCAGGAGTTTTGTGACTTGATCCTGATGCTTAGCAGAGTTGGAGGGTGCCCCCAAGCGTTCATCTTTGAACCTTGGATTTTCTACTATATCACCCTTGTGCTAGAAGGCAAAGAGCACGTGGACTGGGCGTTGATGATCAGTGATAATTTGCATGAGCAACTCGGAAGCCTAAGGAGAACGAAAACATTTTATATGAGCTCATATATTGTCTACATGCTGGCCCAGATGACAAAATATAGAGGGATATTATACAAGGAGTCGATTGGGTGTGGTTCTCAGCAATTCAAGATTCATGAGGCTTGTCCGCAGTTGCATTTGACAAGCACTTCAAATTACAAGAGGGTCAATGATGCCTTCACAATGCATATAACGAGGACGCTGCAGCAAAGAACTCATCACAGAATATCTAAAGAGGCACAGGAGTTGATTGAAAAATACGGATGTTGGTTTATCTAGTTTCCGAAGTTTACTTACATCAGGTTGCAGGGGTTCTCATCTTACCCGTACAGATTGCCCTGATATCCCACGAACAAGATTGTGATGCTAGAGATATCTAGACAACTCATTGCCTACGATAAGATTCAGAAGAAAAAGAAGAAGGGTGGACTTGAATTCCCTATCACCATGGGGAATTCAGATGAAGTCTATGCATCACTGCAGGCAGCTAGGGAAGCAGAGAATGAGCTTCAATTCTTCCACCTCTCTTATCATACCAGCAGACAGTGTTATGATCCTCAAAGAAATATCAGATGGATATTGTCCGAGGAATTCAGGCATAAGGCACAGATTGAAGACTTCTGGGCGAGTGCAGTGGATGAGTTTGAAGTTAGGAAAATGATGTTTTCAAGGATACCACTGGACATGATCAGAGAATGTGAGATTGTCCCGGTGCTAGACCAGGTGGAAGAAGATATAAATGTCATACAGGCTGATTATGAAACAATAAGGAATACGCCACTCCGGCTTCCAGATTGGTTAGAGCCAGAAATTACAAATTTGGATACGCTCTGCATTCCAGTCTTGACATTCACACGGAGTTGGGTGGAGAGGCGTGTGAACCGGCTTAAGGGTAGGTCAATTCCCCTTACAATTTAATGGGAGATCATAGATCACTAGCTGCTAGGAAAAGGAGGCAGGCTGCTTAAGCTCGAGAGCCACGAGGAAAAGAGCCAGTCCAGCCTGAGCCTCAAGGAGTTGAGGTGGCATCACATACGCCATTAGGGGCACATTCTCCGAGCATGCAGGAGGTTTTGCTGTTTGTTGATCAGAGAGCAAAATTGAATGAAGAACAGAGGATAGAAGAGACAAATCAACCACCTCTTAGGGAGTTAGTTGGCCAGAGCATCGATATGCCTAGAGAAGAAAATCAGCGAGAAATGGAGGAAGAAACGACCACTGACACTCATATCCAGCGTGAGATCGAGGCGGCTCTCGAGGATGATACTACTACAAAGCAGGAGGCCCAAAGCTCAGGAGATATCGAGCCTATAGAGATTGATGGGCCTTGTCAGGATGAAGGCATAAAAGAAGTTCGTGAAGTAGAAGCCAGGAATGAACAACCCTTCATTATTTCTGACTTGCAGCAGGAAGTGCCAGAATGGCTAAGGGACAGGATGAGACGTGATCCTGTTGAAGAAACTGATCCAACAGTTGAGATGGAGGAGTTCTTAAGTAGGATTAGTGCACCTCCAACGAAGAAGAAGGCCAAAAAGTTTTCTAAGATTACAACTGATGAGGATGGCTCTCGTACGCTTCATGTGGCTATACCTAGGATGGAATGTGATTGGGATGAAGCTGTTCCGGAAAACTATGTGATCACTACTATGGAGCTTGGCCGCCCAATGGGAGCACAGGTGATTGAGGAGTGCGATAATTCATATTAGGCACTCAAGGACAGATTGCTCCGTACTGAAGGCGAGTACAACAGATTGAAGATGGAGCACAAAACGTTGATTGGTTATGTACAACACTTGTCCCGTCCTTGTGGGCAAGAAAATCCAGCAATTGAGCTCCTAATTGAATTTCCTAGAGAGTCAGTTAGTGGTTTGGAGGATTTGAGAAGGATGGCATAAGAGGCATATAAGTGGGTTGTCAGTGTTTGTACTGAGACAAAAAAATTTATGGAGGATCTTGCACATGCCTATTGATAGGCCTCCGATATTATGGCACAGATGGAGGCAGTTAATCAAGCTTGGGGTGAGTCTCGTTTCTATCAGACCAGGGTTGTTCTTCGCTTGGAGGCTTTGATGCACATGCCTTTGCAGACTTTGGTTGGGGGAGGCGTGATTCAGGAAGGTGATAGATATGACTTCATTGGCTAGTACTCTTTAGTGGTCACAGGGCGAGGATTCTATGATGCAACACAAGCGGATTCAATCAAGGTTAGAAAGGCCATGACAAATATTTTTGATGGAGTCCTCAATACGTTGGAGGCTATCTTTGCCAGGAGGCTGGCTTATGAGGAAATAACTGCAAATGATTTGAGGAGTAGGCTGATACCTTTCTTTTCGGAGGTAAAGACCTTTGTTCAGGATGATTTTGAGAACACCTCCACCTTCTCCAGCATTGTTCAGAATACCCAGGATGCTCTAGTTGCCTGGAAGAAATCTTGTGCTTGACATGGACAAACAGTTATAGTGCTAGAATTTCAGCTTGATCACATCCTGCCTATTTCTGATCAGGAGGTTGAAGCTGTGCTGACCAGGTTCATTGATTTTGCAGCCAGGGAAAAAGAGAAAGGAAACGCCCTTCTGGATGATGATCTCCTGGAGGAAGATGATGTGCATTAATTGCTTGTAGTGGTTCCTGCGGAGGAGTGGAGAATCTTCTGTGCATTCATTGCCCCACTCCTCTCGGTGGCGGTTTTTAGGGTAGAGCCTTGATTAGGGCATATGTGGCTCAATCTGAGCCCTTCACTGTATTTGAATCCGAGCCGTCCACTGGATTGAGCTAGATATAAAAGGGGCATCCCCCCTCATTTGTAATATAGTTAGACATTAGATCAGAGATAGAGTTGAGCTAGAGAGTAGAGAAGGCATATAGTGAATAGCTTAGAAGTTAGCTTAGTTTGAAAAGGAAAGAAAGCTTTCCCTTTGAAAATTTTGTAAGAAGTTGTTGTGGAAAACTCTCATAATACAAAGATTTATCATTGCTTAGTGGTTCTATCTTTTGTTGTGAGTAGCTAGCGAGGCTTTTTCGTCTTTCCAATTCAAGTAGATTAGAGTAAAGTAGATTTTATTTCATGCAAGTAGCTGTTAGCTATGGAATGCGTTGTTTAGTTTGAGCAAGTTTCATTCATCCATACCACTAGCGGGCTCGCTGATGGTGAGCTCGCCCTGTGTGGTCAACTGGATTATTTTGCACTTAACTTCGATTGTGATTCATATGTCCATATGCATCGTTGTGATGGTATGTGCATGTCGTGTCATAGTTTGAATATCCTTCCCATCCTTTGAAGATTGCATAGGTTTTGTAGAAGCTGTCCGACGAGAGGCAAAGCAGAATCTGGTTAGAAGCTTGCTGAAATTGATCCTCGTATCCCGCCTTTAGGAGTAGAATGTAGAGTCTCTATCCTTATCCCATTTAATTTCAGTATTTCCCTGATTAGTCTAGGAATCTAAACATCATCGCCAAATCATTTGTATCTTGTAATTGCTTCAAGTTGAACAACTGCATAAGTCCCCTTGAAATACCCAGCAAAATCACATCAAGCCAACTGAGACTATCCGCTGCATAAGGAACCTTGGAGTTGAATGTATGATCTTTCTAGCAATCTTAGCATGCATAATACTTTGTTCAAGAGAGGATAGAGTAACCGTTGGGAAACTTTATTTTGTGTTGGTGCGGTCATAAAACACCCGTCAACATGTCCATTTGTTGATGACTTGGTCTTCTCTTCTAAGTTAACACAATGTTTGGTTACAAAAATCTACGAGTTTCTACAAATTGTTTTATTCTGCTTTAGTTCTGAATTTTGCAATGTTCCATGGAGTTTCCTAATGCGGGGACGAGGGGACCCTAAGTTTGGGGACGGTGGCAAGAGGGTAGCAGGGGAGTGGTGCTGAAATACATATAGTACTTGAAAAATTAGTTATAAAAAGATGCATAACTGTAGAAGCCTAAGCAATAAGTAAAGTTTAAAAACATAGCAATGATTGCATTGAATTAGTAGTAGTTTTTAAAATTTTAAAATTATATTTTAATAGTGAACATTGAAAATAAAAAACGAGAAATAGAAGTTTCGAAATTTCATAATCATGATTCATAATTACAATCAACAATGTTCAAAGTTCAAAGTTCAAAGTTCAAAAACAAAATAGTAAATACTAGATAGCAACACTAATGAGTAATGACTCATGACTCATGAGTCAATGGCTAATGGCTTGATGCCTCTAATCATCCCCAAGCTCCATTTCAATCTCCTCACCACTGAAACTGTTGGACCCCACATGCTCAAGCTCATCTAAACCAATACCAACCAACCTAGTCTGTGTAGCATCATCATCAATCTGTGGTGGCTTTTTTGGCTCTACATCCCATCTGGCTGCTAGACTCTCCTTGTACATAAATGTGTTGCGGTCAATGATACGCAAGGTGCCATGTACAACCACAAGCTTCTCTGCCCTCCTAGAAGTAAGCCTGTTCCTCTTAACAGATTGGATGAAGCTATAAGTAGACCAGTTCCTCTCAGTGAAAAAAGAACTAGAAACCTAGGACATCAAACGAATGGCTAGAGTAGTAGTCAAAGATCTAGGCCCATGCATAGTCCACCACAACTTGGGGTCCTCCTATGACATAGTCTCCAAATCTATCTTGGCCACCTCTAAATATCCCCAAAGAGTGGAAAATTTTGTCCACTCAGTACGAATCAAGCCGACCTCTATAGGATCATACATTTTCTCAATGGCCTTCATGAACCCATCCTTCACCTCAACATGCTCTATAGGTGTAATTCTGTCGAGCCTTTGCATGTACCACTTCAGGTTCAATGCATAGGCAGCCATGTGTAAGGGAGTCTTGAGCTTCTCCCATCTATGTTGAATGATCAGATGAATATGCTCGGTGTAGAATTGCATTGTGGGGTCCTCTCGCACAACCTTCATTTGATCAAGCATAGAGTCAATGCACTCATACAACTCTCCAAGGGAAGGTGCATTAGAATCCCCATATCTAATAACTGTGAAGATTGGAGTAATGATGGAGATAATATATTTGGTATCAACCCAAAAGACATCATTTTTCACCACCTCCTTCACCCTCAACCCCTGTTGTGTCTTCGACTCAGGCCACCTGTTCCATTTTGCTATCATTACCAGTAGTTGCAATGCCTCTTGCAACTCAAGTATCCTCTCCAAGAGAATAAAGTATGATGCATATCGAGTCTCTATAGGTTTTAGGAATTCCTTCTTGGAGAAGGACCTGAAGAGTGCATGTGAAGTGTGGTGGTTGTAGATAAACATCTGCACATCTCTAGCATCACTAACAATTGTTTTGATCCAGTTGATTTTACCCATGTCCTTAAGTGCATTATTCATGGCATGCACACAACAAGGAGTCCACCAAATATGTGTATAGGCTGCCTCAATCAACTTCCTTGCAGCTCTCCACACATGGGCCACATCTATCACTACCTACACCACATTTAGTGGCCCAACTTCCTCTATAGCATCCTTTAGGATCTGAAACTGATAATGAGCATCCTTACTATGCCGTGAATAATTAATAGCCCTAAGGAAATAAGGGCCCGTTGTAGATGTAACCATGATATTGATGAGTGGACGATGCCTAATGTCCGTCCATCCATCCATGACTATGCTGCATCCACTTGTGAAAGGTTCTTTTCATCTTCTCCATCAAAATATGAATCTTGGAATAGTTCTGATCCAAGATTGTTGCCCTCAATTTAGTCTCCCCTGCCCTTTATTCTTTGACACAACTTCTTTATAATAAGGAGAGCGAGCCACATGGAATGGAATGCCATTGACAAAGAAGAATTTTCCAATAGCATCATCTGCCTCATCCTTTGCTTGCACATTGAATAAGTCTGCCAATGGTTGTGAAGATGGACTAGCCATCTTACGTTTCCCCTTAGGCTTTGTTGCACTTGAACTGGATGGATTTGGTGGCCTCAGACTCTGTAAAGTAGAGTTAGAAACTATAGAAATCTGATTACCCCTAGTCCTTTGTGGCAAAGTAGCAAATACAAGTACTTCATCTTCATTACAACCCCATAATTTTAATATTTCAGACCTGTACTTCAAGTTCCTTTCCACCTTTTTGCATACATCTACACCTTTGCCTTGAACAAGAAGGAAGTGAGCATTAGTTCTAGTAATGCTGCCAAACCATTCAAAATTACACGTGGCACTTCCACTTTCTAGTGACTCCAGCTGTACTAGGCTTTGTTGGTGCCTTAGATGCAAACTGTTTTAAAGGCGATTTTGGATCAAAGGGGCCCTTGGCCCATTTTTTGAGGATTTGAGAAGGGCGGCCATAATTTTTACTCCCAATAGAACTTGTTTTAGTTTGAGTATTAGAGTCATGGTCAACCCCCACTCCTATGCCAGGATCATCAGATGATTAATTTTCACTTTGAATATCTACTTCAACCTCTTGACCCTCATCCTCACTTCTGCTGTAAGAACTCATTATGATAATGATGTTGCAAAAACCAATATTGAAAAAAAAATCAAAAAACCTATATGCTGCTGTCCTAGTTTATTAATTCAAAAATTGTCAAATTAAGAACATTGCAATGAGTTTTGAAGTAGACATTGAAGTTTTGAACAATGAATTTGAACATTGAAATTAAAAACAGCAATGAAATTCATGATTTCAAGTTTTCTAAGTTTCTAACAGCAGGGTTTTAACTTTTAAATTTAAACTTTTAAGTTTCAATGTTGAGCTTTTGCCTTTCAATGACAATCACTCATAAATTTAAATGAAAAAATCACGATTTCTAAGTTCTAACAGCTGCATTGTGCAATGAACCATTTGAAATTTGATTCTTGAATGATCAATGAACAAAAATAAAATCAAAATCAAAATGTTTTGAAAGAATGGAAAATGCCTACCTTTAATCTTGCTGCCCTCTTCCTCTTGCAAGAATGAAGAAGCTCCTTTTGGTTTGCTCTCTCCTAAGCTTGCTCTTATCTTCGTAAGTCTCCTTGCAAGTTGCAGCTCAAACTCAGCCTTTCACTTCACTCTTCCTCTTTAAGTTCAGACTGTAGCAATGAATTTGTGAATAAGAATTAGACAAGATGTCTCTCTTATAACTTTTTTGAGAGGCCTTGGGGGTTGGGGTCGACTTAGGGTTAGGGTTAACCCTTTGAAGTGACCTTTTTCCTTTAAAAAAATAAATCAACAAAATAAACTTTGCACTGTGGGAGTCTTCTGTGTGCTTCCTAGGGTGTCGAGGGATGTTTGGGAGTCTCGGGGATGTCCCAAAGTTCCCTTTTGGCATTTCCTTGGAAGAAACGTCTGGGAGACGGTGGAGGAAACTTGGAGGCGGTGAAGGGATGGCGGGGGGACGTTCCCTAGGCGTTCCCACCTCTTGGGAGTGTCCCTATCTCGGAGATGCCTGCTTTTGCAGGGGGGACGCGTCCCCGTGGAACACTGGAATTTTGTGATCACAAGACTAAATTCTGGTAATTTAGTTCTGATATTCCTCTACAATTAATTAATTAAATTGGAAGTTGATTATCAAGTGAACAACTATTATAATTGATGCAAGCAAATTGAATGAGGGATAGCTTGAGGAGCTGCAACAAGTAGATGAGGAGCAGGATGTGTAGTTAGGATTGGTGGGGTTCACATTGTAGGATATAGCTCAGTCCAACAGTACCATCCAAGTTTTAACAATGAGGAGTTTCTTAGATATCCATTAGATGATGACTCTGATTTTTGAGCTTGTTGCTCAAATGGAGACTAGCTATGAAAATCTCTTTTTGGCAATTCCCATTTTGTCATTTTGATTGTCCTTCTTAGATTGTAGTTGTGATTCCGAAGTCATTCTTACTTATCAATTTTGTAACTTTCATTGATAGAAATAAAACTGAAAAATCAATGATCATATTATCAATGATTTATGTCATTATGGTTATCAAATGGATTATTGGATCTCTTCTATTCACTTGTGCTATTTTTAAATCTTAAATGTTATTTAATTAATCAGCTCCTTCCCTCCCCAAAATTTAGGAATTTTTTTGCCATCCTGAAAATGTCATTCTCACGTCCTCCTTGAAACATTGGTTTTAACATAGGTCCTCATGAACTTTTGATAAACTTCCATTAAGGCTTGCTAGGAGGACATCCAGGAACATTCCTACATTGGCTCTTAGTAAGTGTCTAAATAGTTTGCAACACCACATGCCAATTGTTACTCTTAAGATGGGAAATTATCAGCATAATTTTTTTTGAAGACACAAGAGGCCAAGTCAATTTCTTAGACAATGGGATGAAAAGGGAAGCGCCCACACCATATTATTATCAGATATATGAGGGATGAAAAACCAGTCTCTAGTTAACAAAAAATTGTCAAGCCTCAAATATATTCTAATAGCCCCTCTTCTGTTGTCACACTATGTATACCAGATCTCCTTGTTGTAATTCCCCCCCCTCCAAATAAGATCATTAATTTTCAGAATTCTTCTCATTTTACACTTAAACAGAAAAAACCCATTACCCTTCCATTCAAATTTAGCTCTAATTTTTCTTCTTTGTTCTCAATCATATTGAAGTGCATTCCAACCACCTAGGGAACTTTCTTAATATTGTAGTCATCCAATTCCACCTTGCAAACTTCACCCTTTAGTCATTAGAGGCATAGACTAACGACAAGTCAAACTTAACCTCTCCCCCCACAGTAATCACCCAAGCAAATCAAGCACAAGGTGAAGTCACTTTCTAAGACCTTCCCTTCCAAGTTCTTATCAAGAAAGATCACAACAGACTCCCCCTTCTCACCTCTCTCATGAAATGTGGAAAAATGGACTACATTTCGCTAAATATTTTTGAGAGACAAATTCCAATAATTCAGATTAGTCTGATCTCTTGTAAAAGGAGAAATTGAATATTATCTTTGGACACCCTAAACATCTTAACTAATGCTCTACTATATTGAGCCTCTAATCCCTATACATACCAACTAATAATTCTCCAACATTTTTGGGAGATGGGAACTTAAGACCATGCTTAAAGTAAGACAACCTCTAAGAACAATCAGTACTCTTTTCATCCTCCCTCTCTCACCACCTCTTGATTCAAATAATGTAGAGGAAGGTTTTGTCTTTCTAGCCTCCTCAACCACCATCAAGTTAGGAACAACAATAGGAATAACGTCACATCACAAAGCATTGTCTTAACTCTAAAAGAGTCATCCAAGATTCAAGTGCAATCTTCTTCTACTCCACTATACAATTTGTCTCCCTTGGCTCTATTTCTAGTGAGCAGAGGACCAACTTTGGGCCTAATATCTGACCCTCAGCAGGTTTAGTAATCATTTGTTCTCAATAGAAAGGAAGAAGTTGTTAAGTACCCGAGTAATTTTTACAACATCAAATTCAAAAATCCCTTCAGTGAGGGTTTTCTCTAAAGAAGCTTAGAAATTGTAATGTTCCCCTTTTGGCAGTGATCATGTCAGTAGCTCATCAACCTATTCCGGAGTCCTGTAGGTTCGTAGAGGTGAATCAAAGGGTTCTAGTTTTGGAGGTTTTGTGGTCTTTCTTTAATATTTACTATTTATAGTAAATACTATTTTTGGTAGTTAGCAGTTGTCAATCTTCAGTTCATCATGTCCTCTGGAGCAGTTATTCAGAATTAAGCTTTGGCCTTTTGAAAATACTATTTTAATGAAATTCTTCATTAAAAGGCAAATTGTTCTTATTTTCAGTTGACCCCTTGGCCTAAGGTGTTAATTTAGAGTTGTGTTAAAAGAGGGACTTGAAGGGTGGCGCCTCATGAAGGAATTTAAATGTTTTATTTAATTCTCTCTTGTCTCAAGTTGGACGCCTTTGTGAGAGGATTATGTCTTTTTAAAAAAAAGAAATGTGAGATGGCTTTTGGCGTCCCATCTGAGGGAATTGAACAGTCATCCCTCTTTCTTTAAAAGTGTGGCTTTGCTCTAGCATTTGGTTATCTCATGTTTATGCTAAACTTATACTGTCGAAATGACTTCTCATTTTGCACTTCGAGGAATGCTGACCTCCTAGTACCTTTCTCAATTTCGTGTTTGCAAGATAACACCTAATTGAATTATTGCTGCTTCTCAATCAGACTAGCAGATAGAGTTTAAAGATGAAATTTTGGAGTGATTTACCAGTTTTGCAGTTGCTGTTTTACACACAGCTGAAAGTCGAATTCACTCACAGCTGAGTGAATGATTTTTGTTTTGTTTTGGGCATTTGGCCAATTCATTCCTAAGGTCTGGGTGACCATCTTCACCAATTTCCAGATTTTAATTTGAAGTGTGGATTTTTTAAGAGCAAAATCACCCCTCAAGGAGGGTTGTTTGCATTGGGATTCGTGCCATAAATAATTGTTGGTGTTTTGGAGCTGTTTCTTCATCTCAACAGGGGCGCCTATCTTCTAGTGGATCATTGCACTTGGTTTCACGCAATTCAGAGGTATTTCGGTTGAGTTATGAGCATTTGATGTTTTTTTGTAGTTGCTGATTATCATTTCCAGAATTGCAGATTTCTGAAACAGAGTTAATTCATTTGCTGTTTCCATCTTTCTTCTTCATTTCTCATTATGTTCTGACATGGAAACATTGTATAACTTGGTGCTTGAAAAAATGTCGAAAAACATTGTAATTTGCAGCTTTCTTATTTGTACAAACTGTTAATAGTAGTGCTGTTTCAGTTTTAACATTGCTGCAATATCTATTTACTTTCACATTAAGCACCCCTGGATGGTATACCGCCAGTGAGGATAAATTGAATTGTAATCTCTTTCATACCCACTTTTCAAGTGGTGAATTCCCACTCTTCAATGGATGCCTGCCACAGCAGAAGAAGTATTTTAAGATGTAATATTTTCCCTCCACTGTTTGGTGGTAGCGTGGAAAGTTCCTTTGGCTGGTTATTCGCCTTTGTTACATTTCAATTCAGCATTAGTACTCCACCATATGTTAGCACCTCGCTTGTCAAAGGATCTTGAGTGCACATTCTTGGTGTCGAGTTTAATCTCTCTCTTTCAGTGTAATTTTGTAATATTTGATTCAGTAGATCCTAGGGATCCTCTGACCATATGCCTGCCCCTCCTCCTTAAGTGGTTTTAGGGCACATTCTTGGTTAGAGTTCTTTCATGCACGTTTTGGGTTATGCTAACCTTAATGGGTGCTTGGTTACATTGTAAATGTTCATTTCAAAATAAAAAAAATTGAGAGTGTATATTTCAGAAATAGAATCATTCATATTTAACAAATTACTAACAAGTCCAGAGGTGGCTTGAGATAGAGTTTTTGATGATTTGGTAAATTATCAGATAAATATTATTAAAGAAGAGCCTTGCTCTTATAGACTTTACAAACCCTACAAATTAGGGAGAAGATTTAGTTAACTGAAAGAGTTAATTAAACGTTAACAAAAGCAAACGAAAGCAAAAGAGTAAGTTAACTACAGGTTAACTTACGACTAATTGAAGAGTAAATAAAGCTAAGATGACCATTAATATTACATTTAATATTTAATACCCTCCCTTAATTGTCATCATACAACCAAAAAACTAAGTCTACCCATATTGTGTTGGTCATCAAAATGCATAGTGTGCAGACTCCTCCTGCTCAGTCCGCTCCGCTACGTGAGCACTTTGTTGAGATGCTTCTTGGTTGGACTTCTCATCAGCCAACCGCTTTCTGCAATACCTCTGTATATGACCAATCTTCACACAGTAATGGCAAGTAAAAGACTTCTTGGAGCTCTCTTCCGAATCGCCTCGTCCATTTTGTTGAGTGGATTTGCCTTTGCCAACATCCCTGGTGGTAAATGCTTGTTCAACACTTGGAGACTCATTGCTGCTCCCAAATTGCTTCTTCCACCGATCCTGCTGTAAAAGCTTGTTGCACATCTCATCAAACTTTAAGTCAACATTGGTGGATGTAATGTTGAGCGTTTCGATGAAGTGCTCGTTAGGAATGTGGAAAACTTTTCAAAGTGATCACCACCATATCCTCATCTTCTATCTTACGACCAATGGCCTCCAATTGATCGTGAATATTGTTTACTTTCATCAAGTGCTCCTGCAAAGACACTTGGTAATCCATCATAATAGAAAAGAGCATATTCTTCAGAAAGAAAGCCCTTCCCTTGTCCGAGGTCTCATGAAGATCTTTTAGATGCTTTCAGATCTCCGCAGCAGATTTACCAGATGGTATTTCTGGTAACATCTCATCGGAGATAGATAATTTAGGAAGCATGACTACCTCCCTATTACTTCCATCATACTTGTCCTGATCCTTCCCAGCAGCAGTGGGATGAACTTTTGTGCCAAAAACAAGCTCATCCAGACACCGGTACTCAAAGATGGTAAGCATCCTCTGCTTCCACGTGTGTAATTCTTTCCATTGAACTTCTGCAAACTTTCCAACATAATATTGGACAAAGATGCCATCCCTCCCGTTTTCCAAAGCAAAAAAAACGAGGTAACTCTGTGATCGACTGGCAAAACACTGGGCAGTCAGCTGGCACAACACCCGATAACTCTATAAATTTTTTTAAGAAAATTTTTCGAAAACTCTACATAAATTTTATTTTTCCCATAATTTCTATCAAAATTGGCTTAAAAACTTTTTAGGCTGCCATGAAATATTAGAAAATCATGCGAACCTGACACAAAACCAGAGGCACGGATCCTAAGGTACCCAAAAAAATAGTGACGACCCAAAAAACGTCTTGAAAAACCCACCGAGAATCTGCAATCAGAATAAAAAATAGGCTTGAACCGGAGGGTTAAAATCCTTGGCCGAGTTCTAGAAACCCTAGATGCCAAGAGAAATAGAAAATCACGAACAAAAGCACCTAGATCAAAAAAATGCGAGCAAAAAATTGTGTCTAAATGCCACAGCAAACCAGCTCCAAGTGAAGATTAAAAACTTGAGCCAAAAAAGAGGTGAAAATCGCTTTTTAGTCGTCCAAAAAATGTGAGCAGAAAAGAAGAATGAACACGTTCAGGAAAGAACTAGAAAAACGCGACCACAGTCCCTTAAAAAAATGCATCCAAGAATCTTCAAATCATGCCAGAACGCGTGGCCAGAAGCTCCTCACACAACCCAGAAAACACTTTATAAAATGTGCCCAAATGAAGGTAAACATGCGGCTCAAAAAAGAAGAAAATCGCGACAGAAAACTTCTTCACAGTCGCACCAGAAAACTTCTTCACAATCGCGATTTAAGCAAAACACAGGTGCGAAAAATATAAACCCTCACGCGATTTCCTTAGATCCATCGCACAAAAGAAACATGTAGAGAAAGGGCACGATTTGCCTTTAAAAATCCGCGAATTTCCTCTTCAAAAAAATAATGCTATTTTTCAGTTTTGAAACCCTCGATTTTTGCTTTAAAAAATCTCGAATTTTTCCTAACTCTTGAAAATAATTCTGCTAATACTACCCAGGGTCGAGCCTGTGCTTTGATAGCATGATGATTTGATAAATAATCAGATAAATATTATTAAAGAAGAGCCTTTCTCTTATAGACTTTACAAACCCTACAAATTAGGGAGAAGATTTAGTTAACTGAAAGAGTTAGCTAAACAATAACAGAAACAAACTAAAGCTAAACTGAAAGAGTTAACTAAATGTTAACAGAAGCAAACGAAAGCAAAAGAGTAAGTTAACTACTACAGGTTAACTTACGACTAACTGAAGAGTAAATAAAGCTAAGATGACCATTAATATTACATTTAATATTTAATAGTTTTGGGCATATACTTTTGCAGGAATAATAGCATATTCTTTTGATGGTCTATTATACAAAGCATGTTCTTCAAGCAAGGGAGACAAATGTTCAAAGGGCACATGTTTGACAAGTTTACTATGAACAAATTTAAGAGCAATAATTTCAGCTTGCAAGCTATCACTTTGATGTTTTTTATACTGAGATATACCGACCAAAAGACCTTTTTCAGGAACAGACAGTCCTTCCTTAATCAAACATCTCTTTTGCATAGAAAGTATGCATAAAGCCCTGCAATGCCATGAATTTTACAAACTTCTTTTTTTTGAAGCAAAATTCTAGCATTCAAATGGAGAAGGGTAATCTTAGCCTCTTTCACTTTTGATACTTCTCCAATAGGTTTGAAGGCCTGAGGTAAAAAAGACCAAATCTGCAAGGGCAAATTACAAAGCTCAATCCATTGAGGCATAGAAAACTTAATAATCTGATCAAAATTCGTAACTGGGTCCCCTAGAATAGCTTGAAATAGAGATATTGCTATTTTAAAAATTTTCTGTCTAGATCTCTTTTAATCATACCTGTATTTTTTTTTTAAAGTAACAAAAACACCTCTTTGAACTGTTTTCCTAAAATTTACTAGGATGCTCATTCATTTTCCCTAAACATTGATTATCCATTTATCAAACTATTTGAAATCCAGACAAACAAAAATCCTCTTATTTTTTTCAACCTAACCTGTGTTAGTGTTTTAAAGATCAGATAATACAATTAAAAGCACTCAGAAAATTGCAACACATAAGACAATAAACACAACAAGATACCCTGGGAAAACCCTTCTCTTGAGGGAGAAAAACCCAACAAATATTTCTCTTCTATAATGAAGGAACAAGAGCAGAAATCTGCTTACAACTCAGGCCCAGCACAAGGCCGAATTTGATACAATGAATACTAGCACCTCTCCTAGATGTGAATATGTTTCTCCTTGAAATCGGTTTGCTGCTGCAAGATGAATAGCTGCTGCTCAAGTGCGAAGTTCTGCTTGTATGCGAATTATGCTTGATAAACTTGATGTGCAAATGAACAACCATGACCTTGTATTTATAGAAAATGTGGTGACTCTTCAAGTAGGTCGGCCACCTTTAATAAATAAAGAATTACAAAATAGCAAGGTAGGTCGGCCTCACTTGGAATAATAAATTACAAAATAATCTCAATGAGGGTCGGCCTCATACATTAAAACAAACATGTATAAATTAAATAGCCGTAGGCTATCATTTAATTTAATATAACTTGATGTCATCGCTGGAAGAAGTAGCCCGATGTTGCTAATAACATCAACACTCCCTCTCAGCTAGGGATGATAATTCCAGCTGCACAAAACATATCACCTCATTGTGATAAAGGAGCTTATCACCTTCATCGGGAAAGCATATAAGATATCACCTCATCGTGATATCGGATATCACCTCATCGTGATATCAACCATCATGACTACCTCCATAGATGGTATGTACAAGTGCTCATCACTCAATGTGATGTTGTCACCTCACCGTGACTTTCACCATGGCTCTCCCAGAGGGTGAAACACAAGTACAAGAAAATCATCATGTACTCCCTCACGCGATGCTGTCATGGAGTCACACACATGACATCCACCATGGCTCTCCCAGAGGGTGGAAACAAGGGATTTCACCTCGAACTTCTCTTGAGAGAAGAATTCATAGCTAAGGGATTTCACCTCGAACTTCTCTCAGAGAAGAACTCATTACCAAGGGATTTCACCTCAAACTTTTCTCACAGAGAAGAACTCATTAAAGAGGATCACTGATACTGAGACTCCTTCTCAGTCAAGGCTGCATTCTCCACCATACCAAGCTTTTCTCGAAAGTACACAAACTTTATCTTGGAGAGGGGCTTGGTGAGAATGTCTGCCGTCTGCTCATTAGTGTTGATATACCTCAACTGTATAGCTTTCCTCAGTAGCATATCTTTGATATAATGGTATTTGATCTCAACATGCTTTGTTCTGTCATGAAACACAGGATTGACAGAAAGCTTCACACAACTCTGGTTATCACAATGAATGATAGTGGGCTCCATTGATTGTCCAAACAATCCTGCTAGGAGCTTACGAAGCCACACTGCTTCACGAGCTACCAAACAAACTGCAATATACTCTGCCTCGGCTATACTTAATGCTACTGAAGACTGCTTCCTGCTGCACCAAGATATCATAGCAGATCCCAAACTGAAGCAACAACCAAAGGTACTTTTTCGATTAGTAACACTCCCTACCCAATCAGAATTAGTAAAACCATGCAGCTCCAAATCCACACTTGTAGAATATCTCAACCCATATCCAACTGTGCCATGCAAGTATCTCAGGATATGTTTAGCTGCAACAAGATGTATCTGCCTTGGTTCACACATAAACTGGCTAAGTGCACTCATTGCATAACAAATGTCTGGTCTAGTGTTAACTAGATACATCAATGAACCAATCAGCTGCCTATACATCGTAGAATCCACCAGTTCTGAACTAGCTGCAGCCTCCTTCAACTTGTGTAAGTTAGTCTCCATAGGTGTAGACATAGGTTTGCAATCAATCATTCCAAACCTCTTCAGAATGTCAATGGTATACTTGCCTTGACTTAGAATCATCTCATCTGGCTTTCGCCAAACTTCTAAGCCAAGAAAGTAATGCATGAGACCAAGATTCTTCATTTCAAATTCAAAAGCTAACTCCTTCTTGCATTTGAGAATGAGGTGTTCTTCTCCAGTAAGAATCAGATCATCAACATACAAAACCAAAATCAATGCTTCACCATTAATTACCTTGAAGTAGAGGTTAGAATCTGCATCATTCTTTGAGAAACCCAGACTCAATAGGTAACGATCAATCCTTTCGTACCAAGCACGAGGAGCTTGCTTAAGACCATACAAGGCCTTCTTCAGCTTGTAAACATGAGACTCCTTCCCATGTACCTCAAATCCATCGGGTTGCTCAATGTAGACCTCTTCTTCTATTACACCATTCAGAAAGGCTGTCTTTACATCCATTTGGTGAATCTTCCATCCTCTAGATGCAACAATAGCAATAATGGTTCTAATAGAAGTATAACGATTCACAGGAGCAAAGGTTTCTTCATAGTCAACTCCCTCTTTTTGTGAGAACCCTCTTGCCACAAATCTTGCCTTGTACTTCTCAATGCTCCCATCTGCCGCATGCTTGATCTTGAAGAGCCATTTAGAAGATACCATAGATTTGCTTTTGGGTCTAGGAACGATATCCCAAACATCATTCTTAAGTATGGATTGATACTCCTCAGTCATAGCATCTTTCCATACTTGTTGACTAGAAGCTTCCTCAACATTGGAAGGCTTTGACTCAATAATCTGACTCATCGGTGCCACATAACCAGAGAACTTATTAGGTCTCTTACTTTCTCTGAAAGTTCCTCTTGGGGCTGCAAAACTTTCTACATCCTGCATTATTTTCCTTGCCCAAAGAGCATTATTTTCCTTGCCCAAAGAGGTCTCTTCCTTCCAATCACAATATCTGTAGGCCCGTCAGTCGGCTCCAAGGGTTCAGCTAGATCATCATCTTCTTTAGGTTCTGGAACCTCCCTCTGATTCTTAGGATGATGATCAACTTCCATATCCTGAGGAGGCTCTTCTTCATCGATCTCCATATGAGTGCCCTTGGATCTTCTGAATGCAACATTTTCCTCAAATGTGACATCTCTACTGATCTCAATAGTCTTCTGACCCGGGATGTAGATTTTGTAGGCTTTTGATGTTTCACTGTAGCCCACCAGAATTCCCTTCTTCCCAGAAGGTTCCAACTTTGTTCTGTTTTCCTTTGGAATATGAGCATACACTGGACACCCAATGATCCTCAAATGACTGACTTTAGGCTTCACCCTTGAGAATGCTTCTTCAGGAGTTATATTCTCCAAAATTCTTTGGGGACTTCTGTTCTGCACATAGACGGCTGTCCTAGATGCCTCAGCCCAAAGTGAGGTTTGTAGGTCTTGATTATGTATCATTGCTTTGACTGCTTCCACAATAGACCCTTTCTTTCTTTCAACAACACCGTTCTGTTGAGGATTATAAGGAACACTAAACTCCCTCTTAATCCCTGCTTCAATGCAAAAATCACGGAAGATACCGGAAGTGTACCCTCCTCCGTTATCGGATCTCAAAACCTTGATATTTTTCCCTGACAAATTTTCCACCTGTGCTTTGAATTCTCCGAATCTTTCAAATACCTCCTCAGATTCTTTAGATCTCAAGAAATAAATCCAAGTCTTTCTAGAGTAGTCATCAATAAAAATAATGTAATACAAGAAACCACTAGAAGATGCAACAGACATTGGACCACATAAATCAGAATGAATGAGATCAATAATACATTTAGATCTACTTTCTCTACTATGAAACGTACCTTTTGTATTCTTACCTAAGGCGCAACCTTTGCATATACCTTCATGTTCCTAGTTGAATTTCAAAAGGCCGGTGAACATCTTCTCCATGATAGGTAACGCTCGAAAGTGAATGTGAGCCAATCTTCGATGCCAAAGGTCACACACACTAGAAGAGTCATGCACTAGAGCCTGAAGGGGACAAGTGTATAGCCTGTAGAGACACTCATGTCTAACTCCAATTACCCGAGTTGACTTGATGTTGGAGTTCTTTGCCCATATAAGAACTTTGCCTTCTGAAAAAACAACTTGATAACCGTTGTCTTCCAAAGCTGAAATGGAAACAAGATTTCTTTTTATGCTTGGAACAAATAGTACATCATTCAACTCCAATGAAATGCCGGAATCCAAGTGAAGAGAGGAGTTCCCAACTCCTTTCACAGAGTACCTAGCATCATCTCCAATAATGACTTGTTCACTGGAATCTATCTTAATCAAATTAGATAGATGCTCCCTAAATCCAGTGATGTGGCGAGAGGCACCACTATCTATCAGGCAAGTGTTGGTGTCGGTGGTTACATTGCTTGACAAGGCGGAATAGAATAGATATTCACATGAGTCCTTTTGCGGAGAGATTTCTTCAACATTTCCAATGACAACCTGCTGCTTAGGCTTGGAAGGACATTCCTTTGCAAAGTGACCATACTTGTCACAACGAAAACATTGTACTTTGGACAAGTCTCTCTTCTTCTTGAAAGCGGGAGCACCATCATTTCCATTATCTCGATTCCTCTTGAAGAATCCTTTCTTCCAATCTTTTCCTTTCTTCTTCGTCGAGTGATAGGCGAGAACATGAATATCTTCATTAGTTGAACTTTGACCAATGCCTCTAGCCGCCAACCTTGACTCCTCTTGAATGCAGTCGGCCTCAACCGATCGAACTTGGGAAGTTTAGATCTTGCACTGATCCCCTGAATGTAGGACTCCCATGATAACAGAAGACCATTGAGAGCAAGCATGGTCAAGTCTTTGTCATCAATTATGTGACCAATTGTAGAGAGCTGGTCTCTCAATTCTGAAATCCTCATGAAATAAGCAATCACTGTTTCTCCTTTCGCCATCTTCACATGGTGAAGTTGTTGCTTCAGTGCAAGTGCCCGGCTGGTGTTGTTGATTTCGTACATCTCTTCCAATGATTTGAACATGTCCCTTGCCGCCTTCAGCTTGGAAACAATCAGAACAATATGATCTTTAACGAAATCAACCAACATTTTCTTTGCCTTGGTGTCTTTCTTCCTCCACTGCAACTTCTCTTCTTCCTCCTCAGGTTTGGGGACTTTGGTTTCCACAAACTGAGCGAAATCATTCTCTTCCAAGGTGAGCATGATTCTGAACCTCCATGATGTGTAGTTAGAAGCTCCTTCGAGTATATGCTCAATTTTTAGACCATTTACCATTTTGACTAAAATAGAGATAGACAAAAAAAGAGATTAAGGAGAATGCTGCAAAACAAATCTGATCACGATCTTCTTCAAACCCGCACTGATACCATGTTAGTGTTTTAAAGATCAGATAATACAACTGAAAGCACTCAGAAAATTGCAACACATAAGACAATAAACACAGCAAGATACCCTGTGAAAACCCTCCTCTTGAGGGAGAAAACCCAGCAAATATTTCTCTTCTATAATGAAGAAACAAGAGCAGAAATCTGCTTACAACTCAGGCCCAACACAAGGCTGAATTTGATACAATGAATACTAGCACCTCTCCTAGATGCGAATATGTTTCTCCTTGAAATCGGCCTGCTGCTGCAAGATGAATAGCTGCTGCTCAAGTGTGAAATTCTGCTTGTATGCGAATTATGCTTGATAAACTTGACGTGCAAATGAACAACCATGACCTTGTATTTATAGAAAATGTGGTGACTCTTCAAGTAGATCGGCCACCTTTAATAAATAAAGAATTACAAAATAGCAAGGTAGGTCGGCCTCACTTGGAATAATAAATTACAAAATAATCTCAATGAGGGTCGGCCTCATACATTAAATCAAACATGTATAAATTAAATAGCCGTAGGCTATCATTTAATTTAATATAACTTGATGTCATCGCTGGAAGAAGCAGCCCGATGCTGCTAATAACATCAACAACCTTTTCATCAAACACTCTTATCATTGATCATTGGGAGAAAGAGAGAAGAGTTTAGGAGGTCTGTCATTTCCTCTAACTCCCACTAGAGTTTCAACACCATTCAGTTTGACCTCAAACTCCTTTTCGTATGACTACAATAGATGTCGTACCCTCTGCAAGCACCACTCTTTCTCCTCCAGCATTTTCGTTGAAAGATTCTTCCCCAGAATTCCCTCTCCTTCAACCTCCTTTCCAGCAATCAAACAATTGAGATTTTCAGATGGAGCTGTGTGAGTTCCTCAGGTCACAATTCTAAATGTATTTTTGAATCCAATCTCAACCCTATTTATTGTAGCATGCAAAGTCATTCGCATCCTTAGCATGAATAATTATATCCCAGAATTTGTAGCCATCCTTCCTCACACACACCGTTTCAACACAATACATTTTGTTATGTTCCTAAGGGGATGTGTTCCCAAGGTCTAGGCACCCATTTGGGATGTTCTAGGGAGAGGGACAAGACATCCCATTCCTGGTCCCCCCTTTATGTAATGTCCCCTTTTAAATTTTCCTTGTTTTCTTTAAATATAATAAATCCTAACTCACAATAGTAGTTGCGCCATTAATTATAAGTATGAAATTAACCTAGAAATTGTAGGTTAACAATTAATTATATAATTCAGATTTAATACTTAGAATATATCTCAGTAAATATAGAACGTATCCTCTTATCTCTGCTGTAAATCTTCCTCCAATCTGCAGTGATCTCTTTTCATCCTTATCCTTTCTGGAGGAAATAAATTATAACTGTTCAAACTTAGTTTCTTCATTTTTCGCTTAAACGATGTTTTCAATGTGTCTATGAGACTAGACAAACTTTTATTGAGTGAGGTTAATTCACTAACATCATAATTGAATCTATTTGAAACTGGCATTGACATAGACACCAACATGGTTGCTTCTTTTCAAATGTAGAGAAGTTTCATGAATTAATTTATATACTTTGTATGGGCTCATGTTTATATTTTTAGTAGATATCTTAAATGTCCACGGTATCTAAATTTCAACTTCTTTTGGTTTGTTTAAGTGTTTTTTAGGTAATTTTAATTTATTTGTATTTTAAATATTCTAATATAATTTTTATATATTATTTTAATAGCTGACCCCTTGCCATCCCTACTCCATCCCTAAAATCTAGAAAATTTTGCTGTCCATAAGACTGTCCCTGCCATCCCCAAACCTTGGAGAAACATTGACTTTTTATCCTTTTTTATGCCCCTCAACACACCAATCCCCATACAACTTACCAAAAACAGGACTAAAAGGCTTAGCACAGAATCCAAGACCAACACACAAAACCAAAAAGGAGCACAAACATTAAATGTCAAATAAAGTGTTTAACAATATACATTAACATCTAGCACTATCATTAAACCAAAATTGACAAGGAGAAGTCCTCATGGAGAAGACTTTTTGTCTCCCCTCACAGTTAGAGCTCTTCTCACATGCACTCTTCTTGACTCATTTGTACAGCTTAACTACTAATATTCACAATGCTCCACTCATTTCCTTACTCATCAAGCAGCTTGTCAGTTCCTCAATTTGTCTATGATGTTCTATGTGCTAGCATTTTGGACCCTAGGGTTGCAAACTGCTCTGTAACCCCTTAATAATCTCTCCAGGTCCCGAGAAGGAAGCTCTAGTTCACTTAGAAAACCTGACCCTGCACTTGGAGATGTAATCTTTATCACTTCTCTGCAAAACATTGATGCAAATATTCAGAATTTTAGTGACAAAATTCAGTGAGCATGGAATTCAAAATCTCAAGATCAAAAAATGCTTTTACCAGTTGGTAATTTCCCATCAACATTAGCAGAAAACACGTTACTACCATAGAAGAAATGTTATTTTGAGAACCTATCAACAAAACATTTAGAAATTATTTAAGAATGTGAAGTCTAGAATCTCCTTGATTCATAAGTATCCAAGGGGGGTATGATCCAATAAGGGATGGTGTTGACGGGTGTTTTATGACCGTACCAACACAGAATAAAGTTTCCAACGGCTACTCTATCCTCTCTCGATCAAAATATCTTGCATGCTAAGATTGCGAAAGATAATGCATTCAACTCCAAGGTTCCTTCATGCAGTGGACGTAGACTCGGTTGGCTCAATGTGATTTGCTGGTATTTCAAGGGGACTTATGTGATTGCTTACTCGAAAATGACTTTCAAGACTCGAAAGATTTATCAATGAAGCTCGATTTTCCTAAACTAACCAAAAAATGCTGAATTTAAATGGATGCAAGGATAAGAAATGCTACTGTCTACCCTAAGAGTGGGACGTGGAGATCAACTCTTGCAAACTTAAACCAAGCTCTGCTTTGCCTCACCTTGGATAGCTTCCACAAAACTGGTGCAATCTTCAAAGGAGTAACTTGAGATATTCAAATCACAACTTAACATGAAGATACCATCACAATGATGCATACCAACATATAAGTTATAATCAAAGTTAAGTACATAATATTCCAGTTGACCACACAAGGCGAACCCACCATCAGTGAGCTGCTAGTGGTATGGATTAATGAAGCCTGCTCAATTTGACAACCACATTCCACAACTATCTATGTGCATGAAATAAAATTTATTTTACTCTAAGCTCTACTTTAAAATTCTACGCGAATTGGAAGGATGAAGAAATCTCGCTAGCTACCTGTTGTGACCTTTTCACACATCACCCCATCCAAGATGGGGACCCCCTAATTTTTGCTCCATTATGGTCTTTTGGCTTTGGTTCTCTCTGTCTCCAATCTTTTGTCCTTCCGAGGGTGTCCCGTCATTTGACCTAGGTTGAAATGATTGCCAAGTCTGCGAAATTAGGGTTTCTATCCTTCAGGCTTGTTTGAGGTCAAATAGAGTTATCAAGGTAAAATCTGAGTGCAGCAGTACAGTCAGAAGGCTCAAGGCAGGATCCCACTGAAATCTGATAAGTTACTATTTTTAGTAAGTACCTAATATGGAGGCCTTTTCCTCAGGATTTCGGGATTCTAACTACTTCAGCACATCCGGGCAACTTCAAGGTGCCTACACATGAAATTTGAACAGATTCAGTCAACTGGCTATTTTTAGCAGTTCAGCCTTCAGATGTTGTTTTCAGGGTTTAAACATATGATTTTCCAATGCATGATTGGAGAATGGATCTGGATTTTTCAAGACCTTTGCGATGGTATAACATGCAAACCGAGATGGTGACTTTCAGCGGTACAGCCTTCAAAGGTTATTTTTAGGGTTTGCATACAGTGTTTTTCAGTGCATGTCCGGATATTCCTCATGGGTTTTGCGAGGGCTCCGCAGTGGTGTGACATGCAACCAAAATGGATCAGTTTTCAGGGACTTACTATTTTTAGCCAGTGCTCGCATGTTGACCAGTTTTCTGGGTTTTTTGAGATCCCAAGAGCACTGTGACATGCAAACTCATCCGACATCAGATTAGCCACTTTCTGGACATTTACTATAAATAGCAGTTTCACCTCAGTAGCTACCCAACACTTCAGTTCAGCAAGCAGAATGATGGGCAACAAAAATCGAGCCAAGTGGAAACAGTTCAGGGCACATGCAAGTCAGATTAGGGTTTCCACTGCTATGCCTAAAAATAGAGGGAATGAAATGCAGAGTTGTTGAAACGAAGCACACCAACATGATCAGCATCTTCCAGGCTGCCTACTGGAAAAATTTGAGCGCAATCTGAATACTTACTAGTTTTAGTAAGTCACATCATGGCTATAAATAGCACATACTGTGCCCGAGGCAGGTGTGAACAAGTCACTTACAACATCAAGATCAGGTGAAGCGAATTTCAGGTCAATCGGAGCTACAAAGATCAATCAATTTTAAGGTTTGCTAAAAATAGCAAATGGCTAAAAATAGCATACTAGTGTGGACAGAGGGTATAAACAAGGTAGCAAGGTCAGTGGAAGCACAACCACGCCTGCTCCAGCTCAGAACAGATGAAATGCAAGGAAACCCTAATTTCTCCAAATTTGCTAAAAATAGAGAGCCAAGGCATGGCTAGGGCATTGGGAACTCATAGATAAAAGCTGGCCTGAACAATCATGAAGTACGCCCAGAAGGTGAAGAGGTTGAAAAATCTCTAAATATTGAAAATTCCTTCCCACCACATGAAATGTGCCCAAGGCCTAGGAAAAAATTGATGAAAAATTGCTAAGTGTGAAATTTCCTTCACACTAGGTGAAATGCGCCCAAGGATTCCTTGAGCATGGGTCAAATGCGCCCACAAGAGGAAGAGGCATGAAAAGTTTCTAAGGCGTGGGAAATTCCTTCACCACCCTTCAAATGCACCCTCATGTGGAAGTCCACACCCTCAAATGTGCCCTCAAGGCAAGAATGAAGTAGCCTAGTCTATTTGCGCCCTCAAGTTCCTTCATGCTAGGCTAAATGCGCCCAAGGGAGGTGAGAAGTCACAAGGGCGTGGAAGTTCCTTCACCACCCCTCAAATGCGCCTAGGAATGGAAGTAGCCTATGTCATATGCGCCCCCAAGTTGGAGAAGGTAAGAGGAAATGCGCCAAGGCAAAGAAATTCCCTCACACATGGGGAAATGCGCTCAAGGTGTCCCTCATGACACATGAAATGCGCCCAAGGCAAAGGGGCGTGATTTTGAAAATTTACAAAGTATGAAATCTCCCCCCCACCTAGTGAAACACGCTCAAAGGTGTAATGAGATTCCCCCTTGCTAGGATGTATGTGCCCTTGTTTGTGAAGTAAAGGATAAAATTTCCTAAGGCAAAATTGTTAAAACATGAGATGAAATGTGCCCTTCATGGGTGATTTAAAATTAATTTGTCTAAGGCATATTACAAGGAAAAATAAAAATACGCCTAAGGCAGAGATGAAGTTGGAAATTTTCAAGAACAAGTGTGAAGCGCGCCTAGAGCCAGTAAATAATTTTTTTTTAGGAAAATCACAGAAAGTGCCATGGTAGAGAAATTGAAGATTGCAGGCGTGGAAGACATCCAGAGTGAAAATGAATGAACCTTAGCAATTTTATTATTTTTTTCAAAATAATAAAAATTAAATGTACCCCTTCAGCCAGATACACATGAAAACGACGAGTTCTGGGGGGGATTTTCTTCTGGGTATTGAACGTTTGCAATTCAATGATGATTTGAACCTACTCCACACCTCGCTTGTGTCATTTTGACAGAGAATTTTGCCCGGTCCCTGTTTTGATAATTTCCTAAGGCAAATTCAAGAAATTTCTCTAAGGCAAATGAGGAAAATATGTCTTCATGAAGTGTTTTGCTTGAGAATTAAAACTGGATAAGTTTACCGAAGCAAGCATGAAACAAAATGACTTAGCCAAATGAATTAAAATTGTTCAAAGAGGTGATGGATTTAATATTTTAAAAACACAAATTTGATGAAGCAGCCCTGTGCAGGGATGATGAAATTTCGACATTCTAGAAGCCCAAGATTCCGATGCTTTGGATGACAAATGTTGTAATTGGCCAAAGGGGGGAAAATGGAATTCGAAAATTTGCTAAGTATAGCCTCTCCTGGATTTCGACTTGGCTATAATATTCTAAGTCCTTTTCATATCTCTCACCAGTTGCTGAATGCAAAGCACTCTCTGGGGCTGAAATTCGAATTTGTGAAGAAATTTCTAAGTTGCTGAGAAGTTCGAATTTGTGAAGAAATTTCTAAGTTGTTGAAAGGTACGAGTGTGCAAGCAGAGAAGTTGAATTGACAGAGGCGTGGCTTTGCAAAGTTGGAGCTGCTGAAGTGTGAACTCCCAAGTCTCAGTTTCAAGTTGCTAAGAGGTACGATTTGAGGAGAAGCTTCTCAAATTGCTGAAGTGCGACTTGAGTTAAAAAGGTGAAGTTGCTGAGAAGTACGAAGTTACAAACAAAAATTTCAAATTGCTGAATGCTGAAGTACGAATTTACAAAACTGTTGTGAAGTACGAATTCAAGAGAAAAAATGAGTTGCTGAAAGTATAGTTTTTAGAAGAGAGGTGCGAACTTGTGAGAAAATTCCAGATTTGCTGAAAGTAAATTGCTGCAAATAGACATTCCTAAGTATCTGACATTGTGTTGCTGCAACCAGAGAAACTTCTAAAAACGTTGAAGTAAATAGGCACAGTTGAGAATGGCTGAATCAAGGAGAAGAGCTGCAGGCAGAGGAAACCATGCCGAATCCACAAGAGCAAACACATCGAGACAGGCAGTGATAAAGAAATTGAGCAAATCCTTCTTCCTAGAATCAAAATTTTCTTCAAGGTTGGGCAAACTGGCTGACACAAACATTGGCTCGTTCAACTTGGAGACATTCAAGAGAAGAATAATGGGGACTGGAGGTCATCGCCCATCAGTTACTTCGCACAACATTGTGAGGAGTGGACTTTATGCAGCTGCCAGTTTTCCTCTAGCCATCCGGTGTCCAGAGCTAATCATGGAATGCGCCAACTACTACAACACTAAGCAGAGGACTATCATTTCGCCAGATGGCAAGATATTGGCTAACCTGACATCAGAAGCAATTGGAGAAGCAATCGGAATACTAGTCCATGAGAAGATGATTTATAAAACAAGGGAGAGGGCTGAAAAGATGTACTCATCCACGTTTGACCGATGTGCTAATTTGATAAATACCAGGTGGATGAACAAGCCCAAGCCAACTCGCACAAAATTGCCCAAACAGATAATCTCAGAAGATTTGAGGCAAGAGTTTTGTGATTTGATAATGATGCTGAGCAGAGTTGGAGGATGCCCCCAAGCATTCATCTTTGAACCTTGGATGTTTTATTATGTCAACTTGGTGTTGGAAGGCAAGGATTACGTGGACTGGGCACTGATGATTAGTGACAACATACATGAGCAACCCCGTGGTCTAAGGAGAACAAAAACATTCTACATGAGCTCTTACATTGTCTACATGCTAGCCCGAATGACTAAGTACAAAGGAATTTGATATAAAGAACCAATCGAATGTGGCTCCCATCAGTTTAGAATACATGAGGCTTGTCCGTAGTTGCATTTGACAAGCACCACCAACTACAAAAGGGTCAATGACGCCTTCACCATGCACATAACGAGGACCTTGCAGCAAAAGACTCACCATAGAATATCTAGAGAGGCACAGGAGCTGATTGAGAAGTTCGGATGTTGGTTTATCCAATTTCCAAAGTTTACCTACATAAGGCTGCAAGGATTTTCCTCTTATCCATACAGATTGCCCCGGTATCCCACAAACATAATAGTGATGTTGGAGATATCTAGGCAACTTATTGCCTATGATAAGATTCAAAATAAGAAGAAGAAAGGTGGACTTGGATTCCCAATTACCATGGGGAATTATGACGAGGTTTGTCCATTACTACAAGCAGCAAGGGAGGCAGAAAACGAGCTCCAATTCTTCCACCTTTCCTACCATACTAGCAGGCAACACTACGATCCCCACATAAACATCAGATGGATATTGTCCGAAGAGTTAAGACACAAAGCACAGATTGGAGACTTTTGGGCAAGTGCAGTGGATGAGATCGAGGTTAGTAGGAGAATGTTTTCTCGGATACCGTTGGTGATGATTAGGGAATGGGAGATTGTCCCAGTGCCAGACCAAATTGAAGAAGACATAAATGTTGTACAAGCTGATTACGAAATAGTGAGGGATACGCCTTTACCACTCTCGGATTGGTCAGAGCCGAAGATTACCGACTTGGATACACTTTGTATCCCAATCTTAACATTCACACGGAGTTGGGTAGAGAGGCATGTCACCCGACTTAAGGGAAGATCAATTCCCCTCACATACAATTTGATGGGAGATCACAGATCACCGGCAGCTAGACAGAGAAGGCAGGTTGATCAAACTCCAGAGCCACAAGGGAAAAAACCGGTTCAACCTGAGCCACTGAGAATTGAGGAATCCATGCATACACCATCTCGGGCACATTCTCCGAGTATGCAGGAAGTATAACTGTTCGCTGATCAGAGGGAAGGATTGAATGTAGAGCAGGCAATGCGAGTGACAAGTCAGCCACCCTGTAGAGAATTAGTGGGCCAAAGCATCAACATGCCCAGGGAGGAAAACCAGCAGGAGACAAATGAGGGGACGACCACTGATACTCAATTTCAGTAGGAAATTGAGGCCGCCCTTGAGGATGATGCTACTTCAGATCAGGATGCCCAGAGCTCAAGAGATACTGAGCCCATAGATGATGATGAGCCTCGTCGGAATGAAGGCAGGGAAGAGGTTCATGAGGTAGAGGCCGAGGTTGAGCAGCCTTTTGTTATCTCAGATATGCGGCAGGAGGTGCCAGAATGGCTAAGAGACAGGATGAGACTGATCTTGCAGTTGAGATGGAGGAATTGTTGCAGAGAATCAGTGCACCTCCAACAAAGAAGAAGGCCAGGAAGTTCTCCAAAATATCAACAGATGGGGATGGCTCTCGAACTTTGCATGTGGCAGTGCCTAGGGTGGAGTGTGATTGGGATGAGGCCGTTCTAGAAAACTATGTGATTACAACTGTGGAACTTGGCCGCCCTACTGGAGCACAAGTGGTTGAGGAGTGCGATAATTCATATCGAGCACTCAAGGATAGATTGTCCTATGTCGAGGGCAAATATAAGAAATTGAAGGTAGAGCACAAGACACTGATTGGCTATGTGCAACACTTGTCTCGTCCTTGTGGGCAAGAAAATCCAACAATTGAGCTTCTAGCTGAATTTTCCAGAGAGTCAATCAATGGCTTAGAGGATTTGAAGAGAATGGCACAACAAGTAGACAAGTGGGTTGCCAACGTTCGTGTCGAAACAAAAAAGTTTATGGAGGACCTTGCACATGCCTATCGTCAAGCCTCCGATATTATGGCAAGAATGGATGGAGTCAACCATGCTTGGGGCGAGGCTCGTATCTATCAAACGAGAGTTGTTCTTCGTTTAGGAGCTTTGATGCACACACCTCTACAGGTTTCGGTTGAGGGAGGTGTGATTCAGGAGGGAGATAGATATGACTTTGCTGGATGGTATTCTTCAGTGGTCACAGGCCGAGGATTCTACGATGCATCACAGACAGATTCGGTCAGGGCCAGGAAGGCCATGACAAATATCTTTGATGGGGTCTTCATTACGTTGGAGGCAATCTTTGCCAGGAGGTTGACTTCTGAAGAAGTGACTGCAGATGGGTTGAAGAACAAACTAACACCATTCTTTTCTAAAGTGAAGACCTTTGTTCAGGACGACTTTGAGAACACCTCTACGTTCTCCAGTATTATTCAGAACACCCAAGACGCCCTTGTTGGCTGGAAGAAATCTTGTGCCCGACATGGGCAAACAGTTACAGTTTTAGAGTTTCAGTTAGATCACATTCCTCCCATTTCGAATTAGGAAGTTGAGGCAGTGTTGGCCAGATTCATCAGGTTTGCAGCCAGCGAAAAGTAGAAATGAAACGCCCTTTTGGATGATGATCTTCTCGAAGGGGATGATGTGCATTGATTGCAGATAGTGGTTCCTGATGGGGAGTGGAGAATCTCCAACGCATTCATTGCCCCACTTCTCTCAGTGGCGGTTTTTAGGGCTAGAACCCTAATCAGGGCTTAGGTGGCTCAATCTGGGGCTTCCATTGTATTTGAATCTAAGTCGTCCACTGGACTGGGCTTGATATAAAAGGGGTATCCCCCCTCGTTTTTATATATTAGACATTAGAATCAGAGATAGAGTTAGAGACAGATCAGAGCTAGATAGAAGTTAGAGAGTAGAGCTAGGAGTTAGCTTAGTTTGAAAAGGAAAGAAAAGCTTTCCCTTTGAAGGTTTTTGTAAAAGGTTGTTGTGTAAGACTCTCATAATATAAAGATTTTCATTGATTGGTGATTCTATCTTGCATTGTGAGCAGTTGACAAGACTTTTTCGTCTTTCCAATTCAAGTAGATTAGAGTAAAGTAGACTTTGTTTTATGCAAATAGTTGCTAATTGTGGAGTGTGGCGTTTGGTTTGGGCAAATCTTCCTTTATCCATACCACTAGCGGGCTTGCTGATGGTAAGTCTGCCCTGCGTGGTCAACTGGAATATCAGTACCTAACTTCGGTTGTGATTCGTGTGTTCACTTGCATTGTTGTGATAGGGTGCGCATGTTGAATCACAATTTGAACATCTTATCCATCCTTTGAAGATTGCACCAACTTTGTCAGAGTTGTCCGAAGGGGAGGCGAAACAAAGCCTGGTTTGAAGATTGTCGAAGTCAGTCCTCGCATTCCACCCTTTAGAAGTAGATTATAGAATCCCTACCCCCTTATCCTTTGAAATTCAACATTTTCCGGTTAGTTTAGATATCAGAGCATCACGGTCAAAATCTTTCATCTGCTTGACGAAATTGAACAATTACGTAAGTCCCCTTGGAATACCCAGCATATTCACATCAACCAACTGAGTTTATTTGCAATAAAAGGAACCTTGGAGTTGAACGCATGAACATTCACGCAATCTTAGCATGCGGAATACTTTGATCAAGAGAGAATAGAGTGACCGTTGGACATTTTATTCTGTGTTGGTGTTGTCATAAAACACACGTCAACACTACCCACAACAAAAGATGAAACCACAAGCAATGATAACTCTTTTTATTATAGGAGTGTTCACAACAATCTCTTACAAAGCATTCAACTTGAAAACTTTCCTTCCTCTTCCTACCAATCTATGCTATCAATCTCTTTATGCTCTACTTCTATGCTATTCTCTCTACTCTCTCTCTATATGTCTATATTACAAATGAAAGGGGGATGCCCCTTTTATAGCTGGCCAAATCCAGTGGACGACTCATATCGAATTACAATGAAAGGCTTAGATTGAGCCACATATGCCCTGATCAAGATTCCTCCCTAAAAACCGCCACAAAGAGGAGGGATAATAAATGAGCAAATGATTCTCCACTCTCTCCCAAAACCATGATTAGCAATTAATGTCCACCATCATCTTCCAGAAGGTCATCGTCCAACAAGGCGTTTCCACTCTCCTTCTCTTTGACTACGAACTTGACGAATCGGGCCAACATTGCCTCAACCTCTTGAACTAAAATAGGTGGAATATGGTTGAGCTGAAATTCAAGCACCGTGACTGTCTGCCCATGCCAAGTACAAGATTTTCTCCAAGTGAGTAAGGCATCTTGGGTGTTCTGAATAATATTGGAGAAGGTTGAAACGTTTTCAAAATCATCCTGAACAAAGGATCTCATACTGGAGAAGAAGGGTTCCAACCTGCTCCTCAAGCCATCTGCAGTCATCTCCTCTGGAGTCAGTCTCCTAGCAAATATGGCCTCAAGTGTGTTCAGGACATATCCAAAATATTTCCCATAGCTTTCCCGACTCTAGCTGAATCTGCGTGTGCTACATCAAAGAAACCTCGGCCCGTGACCACTGAAGAATACCAACTGGTGAAGTCATATCTGTCACCCTCCTGTATCACGCCTCCCTCCACCAGAATTTGCAAGGGCATGTGCATCAAGGCCTCAAAACGAAGAATAGTCTTAGTCTGATAGATATGGGTCTCGCTCTAGGCCTGATCAACAATATCCATGCATGCCAAAATGTCAGAGGCCTGCCGATAAGAATGAGCGAGATCTATCATGAACTTCTCTGTTTCGGTGCGGACATTGCCAATCCACTTATCTGCCTCCTGGGTCATCTTCCTCAAGTCCTCCAATCCACTAACTGATTCTCTTGGGAGTTCTGCTGGAAGTTCAACTGTAGGGTTCTCCTGCCCACATGGACGGGCCAAGTGCTGCACGTAACCAACCAATGTCCTATGCTCCTTCAATCGTTTGTACTTTCCTTCGGTTCAGAGCAACCTATCCTTGAGCGCCTGATAGGAGCTATCACACTCCTCAATTATCTGAGCCCCTGTAGGGCGGCCTAACTCCAAAGTGGTGACCATATAATTTTCCGGAACAACATCATCTCGATCACACTCAACCCTGGGAACGACCACATGTAGTGTGCGAGAACCGTCTTCATCTGTAGAAATCTTTGAGAATTTTTTGGCCCTCTTCTTCTCTGGTGGTGCATTGATTCTATTGAGGAATTCTTCCATCTCAATCGCCGGGTCAGTCTCCTCAATAGGATCCCTTCTCATTCTATCCCTTAGCCAATCTTGTACTGCCTGTTGAGGGTTGCCAACAACAAGTGGTTGTTCTTCTCTCGCTTCTTCTTCATGCACTTCTTCTTTATTAACATTCTAATGAGGCTGATCAATCTCCATTTGCTAGGTACCTTCCCCTGTAGTGGTCTCATCCTCTAAAGCTGACTCAATCTCCTGCTGGAAGCGGGTGTCCGTGGTTGTTTCTTCCTCTCCTTCCTGCTGTTTGTCTCTTCTAGGCACATTGACACTTTGACCAATTGACTCCCTACGGGGTGGTTGATTTGTTTCCGGTAACTCTTGTTCTTCATTCAATCTATTTCTTTGATTTGCAAATAATGAGACTTCTTGTACACTTGGAGAGAAAACTTGTGATGGTGTGGATGATGCTTCCTCAACTCTCTGAGGCATTTGCTAAACCCGTTCCTCTCTTCGTGGTTCTAGGGCTTGGGAGACCTGCTTCTTCTTTTTGACTGTTGGCGGCCTCTGGTCACCCATCAAGCTGTAAGTGAGAGGAATTGACTTGCACTTAAGCCTGCTTACATGCCTTTCCACCCAATTTCTTGTAAATTTCAGCATTGGTATGCATAGTGTATCCAAATCTGTAATCTCTGGCTCTGACCAATTAGGAAGAGGGACTGTTGTATTTCACATTGTCTCGTAATCAGACTGCATAACATTCACATCCTCATCTACCTGGTCTGGGATTGGAATAATCTCGCACTCTCTAATCATGCTCAAAGGTATCTTGGAAAACATCCTTCTCCTAATCTCAGCTTCATCAGCTGCATTAGCCCAGAAATCCTCGATATGTGCTTTATGTCTAAATTCCTTAGTCAACACCATTCTGATATTCCTGTAGGGGTCAAAATCTTGCTTGCTAATGTGGTACAAGAGGTGGAAGAACTGCAAGTCATCCTCAACTTCCTTGGTTGCTTGCAAGGTGGGACAAACTTCATCTGAATTTCCCACAACGATAGGGAAGTCTAGTCGTCCTTTCTTCTTCTTTTTCTAAATTTTGTCATAGGCAATGAGTTGCCTAGATATCTCTAGCATCAATATTCTGTTCGTGGGGTATCTTGGCAACCTGAAAGGATATGATGAGAACCTTTGCAGCCTGATAATGAAAATTTCATAAATTGGATAAACCAACATCCATACCTCTCAATCAGCTCCTGAGCTTCCTTTGATATTCACTGATGAGTTCTCCGCTGAAGATTTCTAGTTATGTACATAGTGAAGGCATCATTAACTCTTTTGTAGTGAGACGTGTTGTCTAGGTGCAATTGCGGGCAGGTCTCATGAATCTTGAACTCCTCGCTACCACACCCAATTGGCTCCTTATAGGATATTCCCCTGTATTTTTTCATTCGAGCCAACATATAAATCACATAGGAACTCATATAGAAGGTCTTTGTTCTCCTCAAATTTCTAAACTGTTTGTGTATATTATCACTTATCATCCTCACCCAGTCTACACGATCTTTGCCTTCTAGCACGATGCTGATGAAATAGAACATCCAAGGCTTGAAAATATAGGATTGGGGACTTCCATTCACCATGTTGAGCATCATAATCAAGTCACAATATTCCTGCTTTACATCATCGAAGATTATCTGTTTGGGCAACTTGGTATGAGCAGGTCTTGGTTTGTGCATCCAAACTGAATTTATCAATCCTGCACATCTCTCAAAAGAAGAAGCATACATCTTTTCAGCCCTTTCTCTTGTTCTGTAAATCATCCCTTCAGAAGCAAGAATTCTGAACGCCTCCCCAATGGCTTTAGGCATGAGATTGGCAAATAACTTGCCATTAGGCGAAACAATTGTTCTCTGCCTTGGTCTGTAGCAATTGGCGCACTCCATAATCAACTCTGGACATCGAATGGCTGGCTGAAAACCAGCAGCTACATAAAGACCACTTTTCACAATGTTGTGTGTTGTGACTGACGGAGGATAATCACCTATCCCATGCATTCGACTTCTGAGTGCTCCCAGATTGAATGAGCCAAGATTTGTGTCACTCAGCTCTCCCAACTTCGAAGTAAACTTTGACTCCGGAAGAAAAGGCTTGCTCAACTTCTTGATTACTGCCTGTCTGGATACACTGGCCTTGATGGACTCAACATTTGCAGCCTTGCTTGCTCTTACAGTCGCTCCTATATTTACTTAAGCCATCCTGCAGAAATAAAAGATATTCATTAGAAACTTTAACTTAGAAAATTCATTAACCTTTGTGATGCCCAACACATGGAGTGAACTTTGAAAATGAAGAACTCTAGCACTAAAATTTTGACTTCAAACCTCAATACTTTGCAGCAATATCAATATCTCTTCAACACTTAGAGATTTTCTTGCTCTTTCAGCAACTCCTCCACTTCGATTTTCTTCACCCATAGTCTTCAAGTCGCACTTGCAGTTGGTGAAGAGAAATGAAAATTTTCATAGCTCTTATAACTTAGCCTAAGAATATTTCGACTTCTAGAAGGAGGCTTATTTTAGCAAACGCATTTAATTTCTCCTCCACTACTCTGCAGAAGTTCGAATTTTCCCTCCTCTGGCAATTTGCAACAATTGTTATTTTATTTCAATTTGAAAATTTCACCCCATTGATATTAAAAAAAATCATCCTTCAGGCAGGGGTGTACTTCACCATGAAGAATTTTAAAATCACCGCTTAGAAAATATTAAATCATGTGCCTTGAAAAATTTACCTCAAAAGACTTGGGTGCATTTTATTTTATTCTCCTGCCTTAAGAATCTTTCATCATTTTGAGCCTTAGACAATTTTATCTGCTTTAGAAATTTCATCACTTGCAAGCCAAGCGTCCTTTTAAAATCATAAGCCAATTTTAATTCATTTCCCCCTTAGAAAATATTCAAGACCCTCTGACCATTTAAAAATAAATAAAAAATCTCCCCTTCAGAAAATACTCAAGACCCTCTTAGAAAATATTTTCCAACTTTATTATTCAAGGGTGCACATGAAGGGGTTCTTTTAATTTATCGCCCTTGAAAACATTTCCCTCTAATGTTTATTTCAACCTTTTCCACCTTGGGCGCATTTGAAAGGATCAACTTTTGTTTCATAACTTAGAAAAAATTTCTCATCAACTTCTCCACTTGGGTGCATTTTATCCCTTAGAAAATTTTTCAAACACCTTCTTTTCCCTTCTCAACTTGGGCAATTTTTGAGGGGGTATGCTTTTATATTCTCAACGCCTTAGAATATTTCCACATCACTTCTCCACTTGGGCGCATTTAGACCCTTATGCTTTCATATTCCATGCCTTAGAAAATTTTGATGGCCCCTATATCCTTTAGGGCGCATTTGAGGGCTTGAGCTTTCATTTTTACCTTAGACAAATCTTCACCTAGGCCTCTCCTTCCTTGGGCGCATTTGATGGGTTGAGCTTATGTTTCCACACCTTAGAAAAAAATTCTTAACACCTCCCCTTCACCATGGGCGCATATGGGAGGGTCTCCTTCCATTTTTGACTTAGCAGTTTTCAAACACCTTCACTTCAAGTCAAGGGCGCATATGGGAAGTCAAGCTTCCATTTTTGACTTAGAAATTTTTCTCCTCTCCCTTACTTCTTGTCAAGGGCGCATTTTACCCCTTGACATTCCACTTCTCAATGCCTTAGGCGTTTTTCAAACTCAAGCTTCCTTGGGCGCATATGGAGGGGTCTACTTCCATTTCTCATTACCTTAGAATATTTTTCCACACAACTTCTCTTCAAGGGCGCATTTGAGGTTGGGTCATGCCACTTTTCATGCCTTAGGCGTTTTCTTTCATGACACCTCTTATCAACTTGGGCGCATTCCAGGGGGTGTGCTTCCATTTTGAGTTCATTACTTTAGAAAAATTTCTTTCATCTTGCACTCAACCTTGGGCACATTTCTCTAGTGATGCTTCCATTTTGTGACTTAGAAATTTCTTATGCTTCCCAACTCCTTGGGCGCATTTTACCCCTTGACATTCCATTTCTCATGCCTTAGGCATTTCCTACTTGAGCATCCTTCATGGGCGCATTTGAGGTGGAGTCATGCCACTTTCAACGCCTTAGGAAAATCTTCAAACTCCTACTACCTTGGGCGCATATGGAGGGTGAATGTTGACATTTTGACTTAGAAGATTTTAAGTTCCCCTACTCCTTGGCGTATCTGAACACTTAGCTTATTTTCAACCTGCTTGCCCTCATTTTCGATCTATAGTAACCCTTTTATTCTCAGACCTCTGCAACTCTTCTTGACTTGAAATTTTCCCAACATGATCCTCGTGAGTTAACTGCTCTGTTCATACTTGCCTTTTGCATGCACCTGCTATTTTTAGCTTCGTTTTGGAAGTGACTTACTATAAATAGTAAGTATGCAGATTTTGCTCAAATTTTACTAGTGGACTCCTTGAAAGATGCTGATCTCGGTGGGATACATTGATTTCTCATTTTCTCGAGTTTTGCCCTCCATTTTAGGCACCAAAGTTGGAAACCCTAATTTCACTTGCATGTGCCTCAATTGACCTCCGTTCAACTCTGTTTTTGTTCCGCATTGCTCTGTTCATGAAACTGAAGATCTGGGACTGCTAGAGTGAACCTGCTAAAAATAGTAAGTGCTCGAAAAAGTGATCAACTGATTGCCGGACTTGGTTGCATGTCATATTGCTCAAGAGATTTCAAAAAACCCAAAAAACTAGTCTACATGCGAGCACTTGCTAAAAATAGTAAATCATCATTTTGACTTGCATGTTATATCATCGCGAAGCTCTTGAAAAACCCAGAAAGACTATCCTAACATGCATTGAAAAATCATACATGCAAACCCTAAAAACTGCCTCCGAAGCCCGAACTACTAAAAATAGAAAGTTGTCAGAATTTGCTCAAATTTTGCGTGCAAGCACTTTGAAGTGTTCCAAATGTGGTGAAGCAGTCAGAATTCCAAAATCCTGAGGAAAAGATCCCAAATTAAGTACTTACTAAAAATAGTAAGTTGTCAGAATTTAGTGAAATTTAAATGGGATCCCGCCTAAAGCCTCTAGATTGCAAAGCCAAGCTCATATTTCAATTTGCCAACTTGATTTGACCTCAAACTAGCCTGAAGAATGAAAACCCTAATTCATCAAAATGCACTTCAGACTTAGCCAAAATTTCCAATTAGGTCAAAGATAGGGACATCCCCAGAAGGACCAAAGGAACAGAGAGAGATGCAAAACAAAGCCAAAAGACTAGAATGGAGCAAAAATTAGGGGTTAGCCATTCAAAATGGGGTGATGTGTGAGAAGGTCACAACAGATGGAACATCCCACTTGTCTTTTTATTCCCCAAGAAGGGATGAAAGTGAAAAGTTGCTCCACACGTGACTCTTCATGATTCCATGACTCTTCGTGTCCCACACATGACCTCTCATGTTCCTTCATAACTCCTCACATTCCAAAGGGATGAAAGTGAAAAGTCCCACTTTGTCACTTTACCCAAAATAGGACAAGTTGCTCCACACGAGACTCTTTGTGTCCCACACATGACCTCTCATGTTCCTTCATAACTCCTCACATCCCATACATCCCTTCATTTCTAAAACATAAATATTAAAAACCTATTTAAATATATGTAGATGGTGAACTAGAGCTATGGGTGACATTCCATTGTGAATCTAGTCACCCATAGTGAATCTATCATTAAGATAGGCAAGTTGAAGTGTTGAAGTGACTAGGAGATGAAGAATTACAGATGAAGAGTGAAGTGGCAGACTTGACAGTAAGAAGAACAACTAGAAGTTGTATCTCCTATCTTTGTACGTTTTTGTTATGAAGAATAACAATCAGGTAGACAACCAATTGCCACTACCAACTGGTCTTTGCACATCCCAGGGTTTTTCCAGGATAAAAATCTTGTGTTGTGTTACAAACTTTATTTCTTTTTTAGTTCTTATATTCAGTCTAAACAGCATTCCAATCCTCTCTGAACTGTTATTTGAGCTTTCAAGTAGCACACTTTATAAATTCTGTGGTTTGTTAATTTCTACTATAAACTAGAGAAATAACAGATCACTTTGCCAAATTGGCCAACTACACCAGCAGAAAGCTTGTGCACACAGTCAGCACTTATAGGTAGGAAAGAGCAATTTTAATTTGTTGCCCATGGTCTCAACAGGCCACCCCTAACTGAACCCCCCAGGATACAACTGATGTATGGACTGCTTTGGATCAGAACTTTACAGATCTCCCACTTCGGTGGAATTGATCATTTGCATACAACAGATGTGTGATTGTAAGTCCAATATTCTAGGTTTTTAAAATGTGTAATGAAGGGAACTATACAAAAACTAATGATCTATCTCAGCGCTCATGTGGCTGGTGTCCTGGATAGCAATAAAATACTACAAATCTAGAAGTCGGTAGTTATATGAACTGCAGTACTTATATAGGTGTTATGTTGTAGATGTACACATTTTGAGATCTAAAGTTGCAACTGCCAATTTGTAAGCTTTGAATTACTTATTTTTGAAGTTCTCTGCTTCATTCAGTTTCTTTACTTCGTTGACAGCTAGATCTCAATTTTGTAAGCTTAATTATTTTTACTTAATATGTATACTTGACTTGTATCCCAATTTTCTTAATATCAATCAATGGAATGAGTATTTACTAGTCAACAGAAGTGAAGTTTTGTTAAAATTACAGAAGCTAAGAGCCAATTTGTAAGCTTTGAATTACTTATTTTTGAAGTTCTCTGCTTCATTGAGTTTCTTTACTTTGTTGACAGCTAGATCTCAATTTTGTAAGCTTAAATATTTTTACTTAATATGTATACTTGACTTGTATCCCAATTTTCTTAATATCAATCAATGGAATGAGTATTTACTAGTCAACAGAAGTGAAGTTTTGTTAAAATTACAGAAGCTAAGATTTTGATAAGATTTATGACTTGTTCTCCAGGATCCACCTCCATCATCCTATCTAAGTGGAAAAAATTGCCGAATCTATGATATCCCCTTGGAGGTATATGAACACTACATTATTCCCATGTTAAAATATTGTAACTTTAGCTTCTAATGTCAAAATTGTAATTATTAGCTGGAGGTATGCTCCTATTTGAATGATTACAATACCTTTCATACAGAATTTTTGTTTATTTTGTCTGTTAGTTAAAATTCCTTTTCAAGCATGGCAAGTTTTTCTCTTAAGGTTGCCATAAGACCAGCGGGAGAGGATAAAGCTTCAGTTGTATGTAGAAGCAATGCCAAACACTTGTAAGAGAATTTTTACTTGCATATTTTGTTGGTTCTATTGTTTAATTTAATTGGTTCTCATTATTCATACCTTTTCTTATCTCTATTTTTTCAAAAAGAGTTAATTCTATTAAATTAAAGGGAGTAAGATGTATAAAAAACCAAACTCAGTGTTTAACCTAAGTTTTTGAAGATCACCATGATAAAAAGCAGGGGAGAAAATAAAGGAACATAGAAATGACACGGAGAGACAAACTATAACAGGTAGCATTAGAAAATGTATAGAGTAGTTTGACCTGAGTATTACACAAGACATACAAAAAAGGATTATCCCAATATTCCAGAGTGCATAATGATAAAACCAGTAATTTTCAGCTAAGAAACATATGAGAAGTTGTTTTGAATCAAAGGTTAGGGGAGTGTTCCCTGGTTGATGATGATTTCTCCCCAGATACACAATCCTTTTTCCTCTCTGATGATCATTTCAGCCACCTACCAATTGGATTTCTTTGCCTTAGAACAGACCTTCAATGACTGTTCCCTTGTTTTGTGGAATGAAGTTTACTTAATTTTTTGTTACTGCACAAGTTAATGATTGTTTTGCATAAGCCTTGTAGAAAAAAATGTTTTCCTTGGAAAATGAAGTTTAAAGCTCAAATTTAAAAAAAGCAGATTCCTCCCATAGAACTTCCCACATAATGCAAGGATGATCTTGATCATTTTTAATATCAGTACAATGACAGACCAGTCCTTTAATCTGAATGTTCCTGCCTGGTTCTCAAGCCTCACGATAATTAATATATTACATGTCAACAACGCTTACCAACGATAAGTGACTTCCACCTAGTCAATCTAGCAAAATATTTAAGATTTGAGAAAATGGATTGTGACATTATGCAGGGTGTAAACTTCATCAAATCTTGTTAGGACTTATGTTAAGGCTTGGCAGGAGGTAGAAACTTTAGAATATAATTCAACTTAGAATAAACTGTAATGCCCCTAGCTGGGATATTAGTGTTAGAATAATATTTCTTTATACTGTTAATGGTCAATAATGTAATTAGTTGGTTTAGACATCTTAAATGTCTTCTGTAGTGAGTAGGTAGAGGTTGGTAGACATCTTAAATGTCTGCAGTTGTTGTTAGTTGAAGTAGCTAGACTCATTAATGTTTTCAATGCTATCCCATTGCTATATATTGTAATCTTTCCTTCTTGTTAATGCAAGCAAGTAAGCAATTACCAGTTCACTTCATGAACATGGTATCCGAGTCCAGGTGACTGAAAATTAATCTTCTAAAAAGTTTTGAAAGAAATTTTTTAAAAGCTCTTGAAGATTGAATTTTCGTGGCTCTTTGTATTTTGAAGTTCGAGTTTTTTTGCTTTGATTTTTTTGTGAGTCTTGCTCACTGAAAATCGTGGGTCTGCTTTTGAAAAATCCGTCGGTCTAAGGTCGCGTATTCATACGTCTGAAGTTGCGTGTTTATATAGACGCGTTTCTACTTTTTTCTAGCTGCGATTTAGCTCTTCCTAGGCGTGAACGTCTTAGCTCTTCCTGGACGTGTTTCTTCTTGCATCTGGTGGTCGTGTCTGGGTCTATTTTGGGCACGATTAAGCTCCAATTCTGTCGCGTTTTGTCTCTCTTTGGATACCCGCGTTTTTCAGATGTCTTTGAGCACGATTTTTGGTGATTTTATGTTTGATTTCTGAGCTTCAGATGGTTGTTTTTGTCTATATCTGCATCGGCTAGGGTTTTTGCAACTTTTGTACTGTGATTTCAAAAGATTTCCAGAATTTTTTTTGCACTTTTTTGAGCTTTCATGGCCGCCTAGGGTTTTTGAGAAATTGGCTAGGGTTTTGACCTTTGTTTCAAGCTGAAAATTTATTTTGATTGCAGATTCCTTGTGGGTTTTTCGAGATCTCAACTGGGTTGTCTATAGTTTTTTCTAGGTATCTCGAAGTTCGTGCCTCAAAATTTGTGCATGTGGGTGTTGTCGATTTTTTTTGGGTATTCTTCAATTTTTTTGGGTGTCGTCTTAAAAAATCTGCATTGGTTTTATACCTCAAAATCCGTGCTAGGGTTTCGATTTTTGCCTTAAAAATTTGTCCTGCAGAACTTGTTTTTGTTTCAGTGCAGTGGTTCTTGTGCCTTCACCAGTTTGACCTTAGAGTACGTGATGGCATCTCTAACAAATATAATGCTCGAAAGCAACCAGAAGTTCAATGGGAAGAATTACAACACCTAGAAGCAGCGCATGCTTACGATCTTTGAATATCATTGCCTCGATCAGGTCGTTTTAGGGAACTCAACTCGTCCCACTGTAGCCGAAAAGGATCAGGACAAATGGGATGAATGCAACTGAGAAGCTGTAATGCTCATCAAACTGTCAATCACAAATGAGCAGCTACCTTAGGTACCGTCTGGCAAAACTGCTCCGGAAATCTGGGATCATTTGAAGGCTCTTCATGAGACCTCCAACAAGAGCAGAGCGTTCTTTCTCAAGAACATGCTCTTTTCCATCATGATGGATGAGAAAATGTCCTTACAGGAACATCTGACGAAGATTAAGGACATTCGTTATCAGTTGGAGGCGATTGGTCGAACAATGGAGAAAGAGGACATGGTCGTCATTACTTTGAAGAGTTTGCCGAAATCTTATGAGCATTTCATTGAAACATTGAATATTACTTCAACAAATGTTGATTTGAAGTTTCTAGACTTGTGTAACAAGCTTCTACAACAGGATCGTTGGAGACAGCAGTTTGGAAGTAGTATGTAATGCCCCCATTCTCGGATTGTCACCATGGTGACTTGATTCTAGCCCATCTAGCATTCCCATGGGTTAGATGGCACGATAAGGGAATGATTTTGGCCATGAGAGTTAAATTTTGTTATTAAGATTTGTTTAGGGGATTAGGAGGGAATTATCCTTAATCCAATCAAAGCATAATGTTGATCTTATTTTATCATTATCTCCTAGTCCACTTGTAAGTCAAAGCACACAAGGAGGTCAGAGCAAGCAAGGAGCTCTACTTGCTGGTCAAAACAAGCAAGGAGGTCTACCTCAAGTCAAAGCAAGCAAGGAGCTCTACTTGCTGGTCAAAGCAAGCAAGGAGGTCTACCTCAAGTCAAAGCAAGCAAGAAGGTCTACTTCAAGTCAAAGCAAGCAAGGAGGTCTATTTGCAAGACCAAGCTAGCAAGGAGGACAAAGCAAGCAAGTAGGTGAGTTGACCTCATCAAATCAGATATGTTTCTAGAAGATTCCCCTTCTATGGCGGTTTAGGTGACTTAAGAGAGAAGCTACCAAAAAATAGTATTTTAAGATAAAATCTGATCTCTTCCTTGGGCAGCTCAAGGAAGCTTCCAAAATAGAATTTTATAATGCTCAAAAAGGCAAAAAGGCAATCAGATCTTCCTAGGATGGTTAGGGGAAACTTAGCCAAGAAGATATTGAATATTTTAATGGAGCAAAATCAGATCTTCTTTAGGGTGACTTGGACTAGGTGCCATAGCCATGAAGTAAGTGAATATTTTATTGAAACAAATCTAGTTCTCTTCTTAGGGTGGTTTTGCTTTGAGGCCTTATTTAAGAAGGCTTGGAAGGTTGAGAAAGACATGTTTTTGTGTTGCTATTTTGGTTGAAGAGAGTTGTCTCTTGACTGAAAGTAATTTTCAGTCTATTCAAGGTGATGCTCCCTCGAATATTGTGGTATGGATGCTCCCATTCCACCATGTGAGATGAATTCAAGTAGAGTTCATTATATAGCTTAAACAGATTGCTTTGGTGAAGTTTTAGTTGCAGATTATGACCTTGTTTTGGTGGCACTTTCATCTCTACTTACTGATAAGAGACTTTCAAGAGGTTCGTGTGGCAAAGAAGGATAATCTTGGCGGTTTCCAGCATCAGGCATAACCAGATTTTGTTACAGCAGTCCTCAAGTTGACTTCATTATCATGTTTGAAGAGTTTCTGGGTATCTATAATCTCCAATGGGCTGCTACAGTCGATTTTTAGTCATCTCCAGCTAGGCATATCATCCCACCTCACATAGCTAGGGTTTGGACTTGTGTTTTGGCACAAGTGGATGTAATTGGAGGTCTGAAATTCAAATCGGACTTGACTGTTTGTACTTCCAGCCCTCCCTATTTGTAATCAGCTTCAAATCAAATAAGAAGTTGAGCTATCTTTGCTAGGTATGTCCATCTATATATTTATGTATCCTATTTAATTGCTTAAAGTCTATGTTCAAATTCATTTCTTTCTATTTGTGTTTGGAATCTTTCAATCTGCATATTACAGTAAACCCTAGTTGAAATCAAAGTTAAGAGCAAATTAGAAGTTTCAGACCAGCACAGAAAAAAATTTCAGTTAGAACCTATAAGGGTTCTTACACAGCACCAGTTCCACCTCGAGAGAGCAAGTGTTCTCTGCCAAATCTTCTACTAAGAACAAAGGGAAGGCTCAATCTTCTCAGCCGAAAGGCTCTGGTTCTTCTTAGGACAGCAAGAAGAAGAATTTTCAGTGCAATTATTGCCATAAATATGGTCACATGAAGGTTGATTGTCGAATTCGGTTGGCTTCTAAACAAAAGAAGCAGGGAGGATCTCAACAAAAGGAAAATGTCTCAGAGCACTTTGAGCAGAAAGAATCTGCATTCTATGCTTTTATGGCCAAAATAATTGTAGATCTAGTCAAATCTTTTGCCTAGTATATTGATTCAGGGGCTTCTCGGCATTTTACTCATCGTCGGGATCGGTTCACCAAATATGAACCATTCACTGATTCAGTGATCTTTGGAGGAGGCGAAGAGTATACAGTTGTCGGTAAGGGCAATGTTTAGATTCACTCTGGAGGGAGAAATTTAATATTTCTCGATGTCTACTATGTTCCAGGCATGGAACATAATCTTCCCTCCATCAGACAGATCATGATGCATTCTCCCTAGTTGGTTGTTGTTTTCAGTTCGTCCACCTGCAACATTATTGATAGGGAGACTCGTACTACAATCGCTATGGGACTTGAGGATCGTGGTCTATATAGACTTGCTGATTTCGGCAATTCTCAAGAGCATGCTCTGGCAGCCAGGAGTACTTCCATTAGCAAACTTTGGCATCAATGTTATGGGCACTTGAATATGCACTATCTCTCTCAACTGTCTTGGGAGGGTTTGGTTGCTAGTCTACCTGAGATCCAAACTCAAAATCATGGTGTTTGTGGAGCCTGTCAAGCTGGGAAGTAGCATCGGACACCATTCTCGGATGGTGATTCTTGGCGAGCCTCCAAGGTACTTCAATTGGTTCACGCTGATGTATGTGGACCAACGAACACTCCATCTGTTACTAGGTCCAGGTACTTTTTATTATTTGTTGATGATTTCAGTAGAAAAATGTGGGTGTATTTTTTGAAGCATAAATCAGATGTGTTCAGTACATTTCAGTAGTATAAGGCCTTAGTTGAGAAAGGATCAAGTTCTCAGATTGTCACTCTAAGGTCAGATAATGGGGGTGAGTTTTGTTCAGCTGACTTCTCTACTTTTTGTGTTGCACATGGCATTAAACACCAACTCACCACACCATACACCCCTCAACAAAATGGTGTTGTTGAATGTAGGAATCACACCATTACTAAAATGGCTCGTTCTATGATGGAGTATAGAAATCTCCCCAAGAAATACTGGGCTGCAGCAGTTTATATTGCAATCTACCTCCTCAATCGTTCACCTACACAGGCCGTTAAGAAGATGACTCCTGAAGAAGCTTGGTTAGGACGTAAGCCTAAGGTGGGCCATCTGAAAGTCTTTGGTTCTACAACTCATGTATGGATTCCAGAAGCCAAGCGTGCCAAGTTGGACTCCATGAGCCAAAAACTTATGTTTACTGGTTACAATGACAATTGCAAGCCATACATGTTGATTGATGTGGAGACGGACCGTCTCATATTTAGTCGTGATGTTGTGATTGATGAGACTACTGGTCCATTTGTTCCTACTACTAGCCCTGAGGATTAGCCTATGAAGGTTTTTGATGAGGTTGTTCGTCTTCCTCTTGGTTCCCCTGATGGGAGGGCTTCAGAGAATTTTGACTCTGAAGATGAGGAGTCTACTAGTCATGATCTAGCACCACCTGATTTTCCTCAGGATTCACATCTAGATGACTTTGTTGTAGAAATCCCAGGAGATGCTGTTTCTCCTATTCCAGATGTTGGTACTTCTACTCTCTAGCCTAAGTGGTGGCTTAAGACTATCGAAGATCTTCATGATGATGAACTCACTGAGGGCAGATCAGCTCGCAGAAAGTGCAAGCAACAAAACATAGTCAATTTTGCTCTTACGGCCAACATCCACAACATCTATGAGCCTCCGGCATATTCAGAGGCTAAAGGAATTCCAGAGTGGCAAAAGGCTATGGAGACCGAATACCATAGTCTTCTGAAGAATCACACTTGGGTTCTTTCCAATCTTCCTCCTGGGAAGAAACCTATTAGCTGCAAATGGGTTTATAAGGTCTAGTATCATGCAAATGGTACTTTGGATAAATACAAGGCCAAATTAGTTGCTCGGGGATTCACACAGCGGGAGGGCATTGAATATGAGGAGACTTTTGCTCCTACTGCCAAGATGAGCACAATTTGTCTTCTTCTCGCTATTGCAGCCAAATTTGGATGGACAGTTCATCAAATGGATGTCAAGAGTGCCTTTATCAATGGTGAGTTGCAGGAAGAAGTCTACATGACGTAGCCTCCTGGTTTCAAGGTTGCCAGAAAAGAACATCAGGTTTGTAGATTGGTCAAAGCACTCTACGGACTGAAACAGGCTCCTCGTGCATGGTACATCAAGATTGATCACTACTTGGTTGATCATGGTTTTCAATGTAGCCCTTCTGACTCCAATTTGTATGTCAAGCACTCTGGTGATGATATTTTGTTTCTTGTTGTCTATGTTGATGACTTGATCATTATTGGTAGTTCAACACATTTGATTGCAACAATCAAACAGGATTTGTGTCAGGCTTTTGACATGACAGATTTGGGGCTTCTCCATTATTGTTTGGGTATTGAGGTTTGGCAGACCGCTGGTAGAATTTTTATCTCTCAATCTAAATATGCTCGAAGTTTGCTTGATAGATTTATGATGCAGGATTGCAAACCTGCCTACACACCTATGGAGAAGGGGTTGAAGTTATCAGCCAAATCTGATTCACCTGCAATAAACGAGACAACATTCAAGCAACTAGTGGGCAGTCTCATCTACCTCACAACCACTAGACTTGATATTAGTTTTGCTGTGAGCTATATTTCTCGCTTCATGATAGCTCCACAAGCTGATCATTGGGTTGCAGCGAAGTGAGTGCTGAGATATGTGAAGGGCACTTTAGATTATGGCATTCTATATGGAAGATGCAAGGATCCAAAGCTGATTGGTTATACAGACTCAGATTGGGCCGGTTCAGTGGATGATAGAAAATCCACTTCTGAGTATGTATTGAAATTGGGTACAGGTGCTGTAACATGGACCAACAAGAAGCAACAGGTAGTGGCTCTTTCCTTGACTGAAGCTGAATATCAAGGAATAGTTAAGGCAACATGTGAGGCAATTTGGCTCCGCAAGATGCTTTTTGACATGCACATGTCACAAGCAAGACCTTCTCCCTTGTCCACTGATAATCAAGGGGGTGCTCAAACAAAAATCCAGTCTTCCATGAACGTACCAAGCATGTCGAGCTTCATTGTCACTACATCCGCAAGCTGGTAGAAGACAAATCAGTTCAGCCACAGTATGTTCCAACAATGGATCAAACTACATATATTCTCACCAAGTCTTTGAGCCCGGATAAGTTTGTCAAATTCAGGGGGCAACTTTGTGTTGTTGATAGATTGACCATTAAGGGAGGGTGTTAGAAGAATATTTCTTTATACTGTTAATGGTCAATAATGTAATTAGTTAGTTTAGACATCTTAAATGTCTTCTGTAGTGAGTAGGTAGACGTTGGTAGACATCTTAAATGTCTATAGTTATAGTTAGTTGAAGTAGCTAGACTCATTAATGTTTTCAGTGCTATGCCATTGCTATAATCTTTAATTATTGTTAATGCAAGCAAGTAAGCAATTACCAGTTCACTTCATGAACAATTAGCTCACTTCTCAAAATTTCAAAAGTAGAACACAAGCCTTAGCACTTTCTGATCACCAAGATCTGGATGTGGACAAGGTGAATGTGAACAAAAAAAATATATTTCACTTATTGGCAGCAAGCCGTACAGTTTACATTTCATGCAAAAACTGGAGGACAAATGTGTCAACTTTGGTGGGAGGCCTTCTAGAGCAAAGCATGCAACTATCAAATTGAAATAAGGAAATGCAGATCTTAATGAGGGATCTGGTGGTAAATCTTCTAGTATCCATGTACAATATTAATGCAAGATATTATCTGGTGGCAAATCTTCTAGTATCCATGTACAATATTAATGCAAGATATTATCTGGTGGCAAATCTTCTAGTATCCATGTACAATATTAATGTAAAATATTATCTGGTGGTAAATCTTCTAGTATCCACGTAGATGAAACCATAGACCCTGATTATGTGAGCACAAACAATTTTCTGAATGATGTTCCGTAGGAACCCTTTTGAATGTATATTTTAACTTACAGGATTAACATGTAGAAACTCTCAACAGCAAATTTGAAATGTAAATTCCATACTAGAAACTATGATGCAGCATATCCAAGTTTGTGATGGCTATGAGAAGGATTGTAGGGCTGAGTGGAATAGTCGATACAGCTATAAGTAATTATGCAGCAAACTGCAGCAGAAAATTTTAGTGTAAAGGAGGTTACGAAAACTCTACAAAAGTTATCTTACAGCAGTTTAATCAGGTATTTTGGGACTAGTGCCATCTACAGCAGCCCCTTACATGTTACAAATAGATCCTCAGAGTTACAGCAATTTAATTACTATTATGAGACTAGTGCCACCTACAGCAGCCCCTTACATGTTGCAAACAGATCCTCAGAGTACTACGAACCACCCTGCAATTGGTACGACAGTCTATTCTGGAAATTGTCCCTACTAGTTCATGTATAGCATCCAATGGCATGATTGGAAATATCTATACGGTAGCTTCCTTCAGTCAAATACGAATCAATAGCTGCGCTTCAGTTCTTATGACATTTGATCGACAGCATAACTTGTACAGCCAATATAGATTGGTGCAACTAGTAATCAGTGTTTCCAAAAAAAGAAGCTGATATCAGATTCTTTGTCAGAGTTTGGCCCCCAAAAGATGTACAACAGGCTTATTTCATTCTATCCACAATACTAAAGATGTGTTCAGCTTCAAAAACATTAATCGACCCATATAAAATAGCTAAGAAGGCTTTCAAAGACATTTTGTCTTTTGCAGCAGACTTTAGAAAGTTCACAGCATCCTTTGGTGATTTATAAAGCTGCTAATTCACAATCAGGAATATTATCCATAAAGTGGAAACCCACACACCAAACTGAAATCTTGCATTCGATCTAGACTTTTCTGCACAAACTCAAAAAATCTGGACATCTTCAACACACATCAAAAACCAATTAAAAACTAGAAACATTCTGTAATGTCCCTGTTTTCCGACTCACCACATAGGCAGTAATTTAATTTAATTGTTTGATATTGCCTGGCAAAAAGTATATTTAAAAAGGTAATATTAAATAATTAGATTATAGTGTTATTATAAAGTGACGCTGAGGAAATATTTAAAGGTATTTTATAATGTCACTTTATCAAAACGGAGTTTAATGTTTTGGTGGGAAAATTAAAAAGGGTTTTTGGAAGTTTCTTCGGATGGAAATAAAAGGGGCTGCGAGAGCTCATTTGAGGCATGTTGGATTATTATTCTATTTGGTATTTTGGAGGAGCTCTTCGGAGTCCGAATCCTTAGGTCGAAAACCCTATAGGTATCCGGTTTCGGTAGTGAAACTATCTGCCCTAGCTGGATTGAGGTGGAATCACTCAGATTTCGCGTTTGTGTGGAAACTATTATTCGGAAATTTGTAAAATCTCCTTTGGAGACAAATTTTAAGGGTTTATGGTAATTTACAGAGTTTGGATGAAATTTCAGATTACTAACAGGTTGTTATATTTTATGAATTAAATATTATTTTCCCTGACCTGTACCACACAAGCCGTACTACTTTATGAAAGTGGAAGAGCCGAAATTATTTTATATTGTATTGTGAGCTGCATGAATGAGTTGCAGCCCTTGTTTATCAGCTGCACCACTTGCATAGGAGTTGCAGCCTAAAGAATTAATGCCATACATTTCTGGCTTGCTCACGTGGAGGGTCTAAGAAGGGATCTTTGACTTAGGTGACCCCAGCCCAGTCATCGCTACAGCCAATACAAGGCGCAGCTGCTAGGAAAAATCGTGTCAGAATATTAGCGCTGGAGGTGTAGGGAGGTTTGATTGGATGATAATTAGTCTGCCACATTTATTGAGGTCATTTATTTGATGAATGGTATATGATAGCTATCGCCCCTTGTGAAATTGTGATCGCTACCTCAGTGATTGCGTGGGGATGAGTAACAATGTTATATGTCCGATATATCCTATCGGAATTGATTAATACATGCAAATTACAGTGGCCACTTTCTAATGGTCTTCGCTGCATCATTTTAGAGGGCATTCATTCTTCATATACATAGTCACAGCCTTGATGAAGTTACTTGCCAGCCGCTGGTTCTTCCCAAGCCATCATTATCCTTAGTTCTCTGCTGCCAGGTTGAAGATTTGTGCTTTTGGAAAGTGAATGACAGCCGCAAGTATGGGTTATATGAGCTTCAAGGAGATTTGGGAAGTCAAAGTCTACCATACTAGAGAGGAGGCTTACTGAGCCCAGGTCTGATTGTTTTCTGTCATTTATTAGTGCAAATTTGGCTGAAGATGTCTGTGTAAGCTGCTTGGAATAATAAAATACCATTGATAAATATTTCTGGAATTATCTATTCCATGTGCTTAAAGTTTATGATAGTTACTTCAAGTAAAAACATATTTCCTTTAGCGCTATTGTCATCTGGGAACAAACTGAAATTAGCTCAGAACAGAATGCAAGACAACTTTTTGACCTAATGTCCAAACAACTGAATTGGTGAAAGTTGTAAATCGTCTCTGATCTGCAAACTGCAAACTGTTTGACAAAATGCTTGGATTGTCAAATCTGGAGGAAATCGTGAAATATTCGGTTCATCTCAGGTAGGGGATATTACACATTCAACACTAATGTGATCAATAAATAAGTGGAATCACCTCTACAGACAATGGTTTTTGTCCTCTGCCCACTTTGTAATCAAAGGGTTTATGTCTTCTAATCACATACACACCAAGGGTTTCTCGGGAGCAAATGGATGAACACAAGGTCCAAGCTATTGGAGAATTCAATTTGATAAAATTATTAAAATATTCAAAATGTTTCTTTCTCTAGCCCAACTCTTCTTTATAATTACCTTTTTGCCAATTTTAGCCCCCTTTTAGAACTGTCTACAATTTCTCTTTTCTTTTTACTTTTACATTTCAATTGGCCCCTTTGTCCCAGTGACCTTTTTTAATATTTTTATCATTATTATAGGCCCTCTTTTAAGAACACTTTATAAAATCGTTTCTAGGTACTTTAAGTTTATTTTAATAATAAAACATAAGTAATCCTTTTTGCAATATTATAACATAAAGTTATTTGGACAACTTAAAATTATATTATTAATTGTTTCTTTAGCTCAAAAAGAGGACATGACAAAAACTTTTAAGCAGATAATATTTTGCTACAATAAAGCATTTGTAATACTAAAGTCACTTTAGGGCCATGAATAGGATTTAGGGCATGGAACACCTTAAATAAAGTTTTGAAACTAGAGTTATGCTAGCAAGTTGAAAGAGACTACTCAGTGAAACCTACAACTATAATATATTGAAAGACTTTGTTTGCTCCAATGTTTTAGGCGGATTGAGAAATCTCTGTTTGCCTTTGATCTGGGGTAGAAATACACAAACACACACACACACACACACACACACACACACTCATGTAATGATGTTGACTTTTGAATGACCCTTATACCAGATTGGTTTGTACTAGTGGTACATGGGGACATGTCCCCTAGACTTTTGCCCCTTGTACCCGTGCTTGAGACATTTCGGGGACAGGGGACGCCTTGAGGATGTTTCCCACGCGTCCCCAAAATGTTTCTTTTTTTTGGGGTCGTTCTAGAATTGGGGAAACGTTTCGGGAACGGCCAAGCGTCCCGGGGAGGACCGACTGTCCCTTATTTTCTAGCAGCAAAAAAACACAAAAAAAAAGCCCGAAATTTAAAAAGGTTTTCTTAAATGCTTTTTTATGAAACCTCTTTGAATAGCCAGTTTATCTTTCAACTCTTGCTTCTCCATTTCCAAGTTTGTCATCACCTTTCTCAACTCTTAGTTTTTGACTTGAAGTTGATTACAACTTTCAAACTCTTGAAGTCTTTCCCTCTTTAAAGCTTTGTCCAGAGTTGAATAATACAATCAAATAGCAAGTCCTAATGAATTATAAAATATGGTAGCAAATACATAGAGAACTAAATTGTGTCAGCAACACCCTTGAACAATTCACAAAGAAAACCTGTTATTATACCACTTGTCTGTAATTTAATTGGTATTCCACTGTGCAATTCTCTAGCACAGATTAAAATTTACTTATGTGTTTATACTTGATTCAATGCAACATGCTATTGATACCAACAAACATGAGGTGTAAAAAATAATGTATGTTACAGTTATGGCTATTGTTTACATCTTTTATTCTATTTGCGAGGCGTAAATGCTAAAATACATGCCCACAATGCTGTAAATCAGTTTTGAGACCCATTTTATGCTACTAGTTAAGTATCTGTAGTATTAATTTGTTCAACTCTATAATGCATATGTCAATATGTGTAATGTCCCCTTTTCTAGCTCGCATGGTATGATGTTGTCGTTAGCCTATTTCTCCTTGGCTCTGTAGGCTAACCAGGGCATTTAAGGAATCTTGAGGATTTTGGCCTAGGCAATTTTTGTTGCAGGTCAATCCGGGGCGTCTAGAGGCAGTTTTGGTATACTTACTATTTTAAGTAAGTAATTAATGCTATTAATAGTAATTCATCAAGTGGGTCATGATCTCTAGTGACAGTGCTTTTTCAATGGAAGATTGGTTATTATCGTCAGATGATTTCAGTTCCATTGGCCTAATTCCTCTCTGCAATAATAAAGTTTAAGTTATAAAGTTAAATCCAATTATTTAACTTTATTATTGTGAGCCTAAAATTAAGTGGGAAAATGAATAGTAAAAGGGGCCCTTATTTTAAAATACATGAGACATCAAAAAGGCAAAAAGGAAGTTTATGTTTTATCCCACATTGGTCAAAAGTGTGAATGAGCTCTTATGAGAAGCTTAGAAAAAGTGTTGCAAGGGCTCATTTTCAGCATGCTTGGTTTATGTTTGATTATTATATTCTCTTGGAGAATTCTGGGAAGCTTTGGCTTTCAGCAGGTTTGAGGACGGAAACCCTCGAGCTTGGAGGCAGTGGACGAAAACCCATTGTCTGTTGGAGATATTATTCAGGTGTCTCACTTTGTGCTTCAAATTCATATTCTGTTGTATTTTCCATTGAAGATTTTAAAGAAATATTCATGTTGAATTTCAGATCTTATTTCAGTCTGGTGTTATATGATTTCTAGTATAATTTGATGGATAAATAGAAATCAGTTTGCATGCAACTTGTTGTTACATTTTTTGTGAAAGGTTTGGGAAAAATTAGGGCAGAATCCATAGGGGATCTTTCAATATGACTGGTGATTACATTTGCAACTTTATCAATGTTCATTGTTATGATTATCATTACTCATGAATATCTGAAATTTCCCTATATATATATGGCCGTCCCCCCAACCCTAAACATCCCATAAAAAAATGCTGTCCCCGAAACACGTTCCGCCACCCCCCTGTACTGGAAACTTGGTGGAACATAGGTTTGTACACCAATCCGTACTTGTTTCTTCTTTATCAATTTTGTATGACTAAGCCACTGACTATGCTTCCCAACTTTCCCATTGTATGTCCAAATTCTATTCTCTTCCACTTTCTGCTGCTGCTGTTGGTTTGATGATGAGTGTAAATCCATGCATCAAAGTTTTTGTTTTGTCTTTGTCAATAATCCTTCCTTCACACCTACTATCCAAAGAGACTATTGTTGTTTTATTTGAAGTATTAAACACGAGTTTCATGCTGCCCTCCATCACTCCCCAAATATCTTTTGGCATGCCCTCCTCTCAAGGAATGCCCCCAGTTCACATATCACCCTGTTGGCTTGGGTTTCCTATGCTGTTTATCTCTATGATATTTTTGACCAGCCTACCACCTATATCTCCCATCCTCCCCCATGTAACTTGTTTTCTATAGGTCACATCATAGGAGAGCTTTATAAAAGCTTTGCAATAAAAAAACTGCAGATTGTGAGGGACTCCAAGCTGATTTTTTCATGTATGGATTCACTTTCCTACCTTGTTTTGCAGCTATTCAATGAGGTAATCCATTCTAGGTTTCCCTTTGCTTGGTCACAACACATCACCCATCACATTGACAAATCTAGGTATAGTTCCAACCCAAGAAATTGGAAAATTATCGTGATTGGGCATTATGCCACGACACTGGACGTGCTACTTTTTGAGCAGCTACATGACATGACATTGATAGCTAGGTGGCATGTTGTCTTTAGCAGAGATTTCAAACTATTGACTGCATTTTCACACTCTAAGCTATCATCAAGGATGTTAGAAGATAAGGCTTACCTTTGTAATAAAGTCACCGTAGAGACTTAAGTGGTTTGTTAGTATTTCTATTTTTAGCATTTAGAATCTAGGACGAGTATCACATTTATGTTAGTCGGTTAAATATTCCAAACTCCATATATGGAGATGAACCTCGTTGTAATTGTCACTCCAATATCTAATAGAACAATATCATGTTCTATAGTTTGCAACATGGTATTAGAGCCAAATGTCATGTGAAAAATTAAGTCATGAGATTGTTAGAAAAAGTCATAGGTAAAAAGACAAGGGTTCCATCAAAATCACTGCTATTTTTTAGTAGAAGTCACATCACAGTTGTAGGAGAATAGTGGGTCACGAACAAGAAATTGTGGCACTCAGAAAATTGTGAGGGCACATGAAGAAGCCATGAAAAACTAGAAGAAAGCAGCTAAAATGTAATGTCCCTTACCTGTCCTGTCCTAAGATTTGCTTGTTGATTAGGTTTAGGATTTCTTCTTTCCAAAAGTATGTTCTCCTAAATTCAATAATCCTAAATTTGAGTCCTGTATTCAACATATCATCAACACATCTGTTAGCATTAATATCTAGTAATCCACATAAGACATAATCACCAATGCAGTTTGCAAACATAAGAGAAGTTACTCAGCCCATCAGGAGAGAGGAACCCTTAAGGGCCTGCGGTCTACCACCTTCCAATGCCCAACCTGTATAACAGGCCTGTGGGGCAGAATGCCAAGGTGGGACCCTCACCCCTCCATGACCCAACCCTTGCAACGGGTTTGTGGGGCAGACTGCCCAACCCTTGTCATGGGCTTGTGGGGCAGAACTGCCCAACCCTTGTCATGGGCCTGTGGGGCAGAACTGCCCAACCCATGGGGCCTGTGGGGCAGACTGCCCAACCCTTGTCATGGGCCTGTGGGGCAGAACTACCCAACCCATGGGGCCTGTGGGGCAGACTGCCCAACCCTTGCTTTGGGCCTGTGGGGCGGAACTTGGGTGAGGTTTTTAGATGAACCACTTTAAGTTATGATTCAGCGCTCCTGGCGGGATTACAAACACAATTCAAACAATCGATATGCAGTCATTAGTACTTCCTTTGTACTTACACATTTTATTTAATATGATCAAACAATTCCTGGAGTCCTAATATGAAGGTATGTCAAAAATACATAACTAAATTGAGAAATATTCTTATCTACATATTCATTATGTCCTTTCTGCCATTTAATACATCCTGCAAGTCCAATATTAGTAGGAGTCAAATATAAATGCAGATTAATCATCATTAAAGCCATATCTATAGAAGATAAACCCTTTGGCCTCTTGATCAGTCAGGGTCTACACAGTCCGCCTAAGTTCAATACCAATTCCCAGTATAATGAATCTATTTCCAGATTCGATAAAGAGAGAATGGTTCCAACACATCAGAGGAGATTGTGTGCATTCCAAAATAATGCATAGATTGATTGGGCATTCAAGGTTCAAGCAACATTGTTATGTCAGATTAAGGATAGTTAAATATTAGAGCTAAGTGAGTAATCTCACCTGATTGGCTATGTCTTCCATGACTCATTATTCCTTAATCGTCTTCCTTCAACCTTATACTGGATTGATCATAGGATGAGGACAAAATATGCATAATCTACTTATGTTTATATTAAAGAGCCATCATTATTTATAAGGCTTAATAATTGTTGCAAGTATCATTATTGTATATTCACCAATGATTCCCCTATCTACTTACCCATATATATATATTCTTTCCTTATTCATATATATTCTTTATTCATTGATAATGATATTATTCATTATAAGATTTATCTATATCTATGCATATATACTTGTATGCCTATTAAATAATATATATATTAAATGAGTCTATATTCCAATGCATAACAATAATTGTTGCTGCTGTTTTGTTTCTCCATGTTTTTTCCTCTTCCTTACTTTCCTTCCTTCTATTTATACCATTCAAGGTAGGTGACTCATGGGGGGAATGTATTGTTTGGTGAAAGAGGTGACTTTTCATAAAATATATCCCTTTGTTAGATTTAATTGCTGCCCTTAAAGACTTATTATCACAATAATATCTATATTTGAAAATAATATAATATTACTATAATTATGACATTTCAGATTTATATACTTATTTTATTATTTTATTTTGATGTTTTATTGAGCATATTTTAATATTAAAGTATAATAATAAAACCAATTTGCTATTAGCTTATTATTATTTTATTCTAATGTATTACAATCTTTGATGTGTAATGATTATAATATTTATTTATTGTTATTATTTTTGATATTAAGTTATTTAATACTATAATATAATAACAATAATTTGCCTATATATTATAATTATATTTGTTATTTATATATGTTTATATTGATATGGTACACATTTATTTTATATTTAATCTTAATATTTCTATTTATTTTATTTATTAATTTATTAGTATTTTAACACTTGGTCTTTATGGTATTTGCTATTTTAGGGACATGACATAAAATCACATTTTTTTGTTTGTAGGAGGTTGAGGGGGTTTTTGTCATGTCCCTGAACCTTCCTAGCCCTAAGTTTTAAATGTTGGCGGGAAAATAGTGTTTTTTTAACAGGTAAATAAATATATTTAAATAATATTAATAATAAATAATAATATTAATATTTAAACTTAATAATTAAACCTTGTGACTGTTAGTCCCGTCCTTCTACCATCACCATTGCGATTATTAATTCATGTTTTTGCAATTATAGGAATATTGAAGGTGGCTGGACAGGCGAATTAATTGATTTGGTGGTGGAGCCTCAAGCTCACGCCACCCTCGAAGACTGCCATCTTGGATAACTAGTGTGAGGCCACGGAGCAAGCGTGGCTACTGAAGGAACTCCTAGTCGAGAGCTAGATCTGTCGTCACTTAGAAGGCTACGCGAGAGGAAGGAGGCACCACTTCCAAGTGTTTGCAATCGTTTAGATCGCATAAGTGTCTACCTCATGGAGCATATCATTCTCAATGCTGGGTCGTCTAGGAGGTTGCCATTTCCATATTTAGTACGATTTCATACTGGAGGCTTGGTGACAAATTCGGGAGGAAGGAGATGTCAGTTGGCAATGAAATCATTCCTATATGAAGCTCATAAATGTAATTTCCAGATCGATTGAGAGTGCATCAATTTTGTGTTTTCAAACAATCTAAGACCGGTATCATTTTTTCAGATCTGGACATATATATATATTTGAAAAAAAACCCGATTAATCCCAATTTAAAAAAAAATTGCAGGCTGGACGATTTTTTTCCCCGATTTTTCCCATTTCAAACTACAAAATTGCCAAAAAGATGTGTTTAAAACTTGCAAAAGAATGGAAATAAAATCACGCTGATTTTCGCGTGAAAAAAAAGCATAAGACCATAGCTTCTTGTTTACTATTACGCTTTGATAGATTTTTTCGAAGCATCCATAGCTTGTTTGAAAGCACTTGTTTTAGGCTTTTAGCCATAGTAGCAAGGTAGTGAACTGTTTGATAAAATGCTTTGGTAGACATGTATGAAAAATGTGGTAGCATAGACAAGGCAATGAATTGGTTGAAAAATTGCCTCAAAGAAATGTGGTTGCTATTGATTGTCATGGCACTCCATCACCATGAGACCACATTTCTTTGAGGCAATTTTTGATCCAGACAATGAGTGGATTGCTGGTGATGAATTTCTTGAGGCTGAGGGTGTTGAGATCCTAGTGGAGTCCAACTTTGATACTCATTTGACTAAACGACTTAGGAGAGGCAAAGCCCCAGGAGCTTCATCATCAGGACCTGCATACCTCTAGCATAGCTTTATTTATAGTAGCAACTAGCAAGAGTCATTGGCTAGTTTTGATTTTTTGAAACTTTGTACTCAGTTTATAGGTTGACTTTGTATGAACTATATTGTAATTGAAATTTTGTCATCTATCAGTTATGCATTGTGAACTAATGCTTTGAAAGATGTGGAATGCAATGTAATCAACTATATGAATATAAACAACAAAATCTATTTTCTATGATTCATTAGTTAAACTCTCTAATTTATTTGCTCTCTATAACTCTATTGCTATGGAAATGCCTTTCAATTAAAAAAAAAACCAGTTTTTGTCTCTTATTCTACAATTTTTTACATGTTTTTAAACATTCGATTTTTTCAAAAAATCTTGAACTTTTGGTTTGCCGATTTTTTCCCCAAAAGATTTTTGTTGATATATATATATATATAAGCATTCGGTATTGCCAATTCAGTGTTCTTAATTATTGTTGTGTGTATAACCTACACTGGGTATCTTTCATTGGTATCAGAACCAAAGTCTCGAGTTCAAGCCCTATGGAGCATGGTGGGCTGTAATGTTTCGTGTGTGAAGGGCTAAACCCCGACGGATATCCTAACTTGTTGTGGTGGTAGGCGTGTACCTAATAACTAGATGGTGGGGCTCCATGATCATGTGTCGACAATCATCGTGGCTTCTATGCCTTGACCTCCAAGGTTGGTGGGACAGAAACCTCACCCTTAACACCCTAGGTAGCTGCCCTCACTACTAGGCTGGTCTTTTGGTGTAGTGGTTGGGCCTTTGTGGTATCAGAGCTTGGCATCCTGACAGCTTGACTAACCTCTCATGAGGGACATAGATCTGAGATATCAGCTAAGGGAGAAGAAAAAGGCTACCATGGGAGACAAGGATGACGAAGGTCAACAGTTCGTCATGGAATCCAAAGAATTCCAAACAACCATGAGGGAGACTATGGTGGAAATAGTCCAATTTTTGAGAGGATTGAACCAACAATTGAGTGCTGGTAGGATTGTGCCAAATGGAGCTGAGGGAAGCAGTTCGGGTGTGGTGAAACCAATAGCCTCTGCAAAGACTTTCAGAGCAAAATTCTTGGAAAAGGAGGCAGAAAATGAATCAGAAGTGCCGCCACCTGAGCAAGAGGATGAAATTGCTAGACTTCATAATGAATATCATACTCTAAGTGCTGCCATTCGCAATGATTTGACCTTAACAAAATTTCACGACATGAAGACAAGGAGTGGGACAGGAGAAGGTATGAAAATAGGAAAGATATCCAGCATCGTTTGGGTAAGATTACCATTCCCGTTTTTGATGGATCAGGGAGCTCCTCAGCAAGGTCTTGGTTGCAAAAATTAGACATATTCTCCTTGAATCCAATGTATGAAGAGGAAGCCATCAAATTTGCCACCTTGCATCTTGAGGGCTTGGCCCATGAATGGTGGTATCATGGTATGGTAACACAAGGGCATGACTCCATCACAACCTTGAAAGAATTCAGCGAGAGATTGTCAAAGAGATTTGATAGGAAACTTCCAAAGATCCATTTCCGGGAATTGGCATAGCTGAGGCAAGAGGGTAAAGTGGAAGATTATGTTGCTGAGTTTGAGAGACTTGCTGTGATGGTCCTCGATGTGACAGAAAGTAGAATCATAGTCCTTTTTGTTAAAGGCCTATTCGAACCCCTCAAGGGATTGGTGAGGGCATTTGATCCTAATTCATTGCAAGATGCTATTACGAGAGCCTTGAACTTGGAAGATTCGGTAGCTAAGGACAAATCATACTCCAAAAAGGCACCTCCTATTGTGCTCAAGAAGTTTCCTCAAAGGGACACTCCTCCACCAAGGACAATACCACCCAAGCCTAGCCAATCAGACATATCTAAGAATGAGCTCCGAAGGAGGAAGCTATGTTTCACATGTAGGGAGCCATGGCAACTTGTTCACTGTTGTTTGGGGAAGGACCATATACACTACATTGAGGTGGTTTCAGATGAGGGTTCAGAGAATGAAGTTGCTGATCTAGAGATGGTTGTGATTGAAGATGAGCACGAAACTCAAGAGGGTGGACATCCAGGGGGCACATTTGCAACACTATTAGGAGCACCGAGATATCATTCATTTCGGATTAAAGTAGTCATATAGGGACAACAAGTGGCTGTTTTGATTGATAGTGGGGCTACCCACAATTTTATTGATGAGAGGTTGGTAGCTAAAATTGGATTGAAGACAAAAGATTATGAAGGGTTTAATGTCACAGTGGCTGATGGGTACACTCTACCATGCAATTGAAGGATTCATCAATCAAGATTGACTCTTGGCAATCATAAGGTGAGAGATGATTTCTATGTGATTGGCATAGGTGACACAGAGGTGGTCCTAGGAGTGCAATGGCTGCATTCACTCAGAGAGTACTCACAAAATTATCAAACTATGGAGCTGAAGTTCAAATCTAATGGGAAGGAGGTAGTCCTTCATGGCCTTTCTAATGGAGGACCCATGGTTGTTTCAACCAAGCGGATGGAGAGAGCTTTGCGTAGAGGTTGCTTGGGCAGTTGAATGAATGACTACAGATACAGGGCCTTCCAAGGAAGGGAAATCTTTCATGTTGACATTCAGCCCAGCATGTGTTTGAGTTTGAATAGGGGGCAAAACCAGTCATCACTACCCCCTATCGTCATCCACGGGCATATAAGGAAGAGATTGAGAAGACAATTAAGGAGCTACTAGACATGGGGCATATATGTCCAAGTTCCAGCCCTTTTGCTTCTTCAGTGGTTTTGGTCAAGAAGAAATATGGGACATTGAGGATGTGTATAGACTATAGGGCTCTCAAGAAGAAGATAATCAAGAACCGCTACCCGATTCCCAGGATCGACGAATTGATAGATGAGCTTCATGGCGCAGTATACTTCTCCAAAATCAATCTACGATCGGGGTATCATGAGATTAGGATGAGAGAGAAGGATGTGCACAAGACAACTTTCAGGTGCCATTACAGACATTATGAGTTCTTGGTCATGCCTTTTGGATTGACCAACTCCCCTGCTACTTGCTAGTCATGCATGGATCAAGTATTCATTGTCAATTGAGGAAATTCGTATTGGTTTTCTTTGATGATATCTTGATCCATAGTAAGACTTGGGAGGATCATTTGAAGCATAAAGATGAGGTACTTGGCATCTTTGAGTAGCATTCATTCTATGCCAAAGTATCTAAATGTGAATTTGTCCTGACTGAAATTTTGTATTTGGGGTATAAGATTAGTGCTCAAGGGGTTAGTGTGGATGAGGAAAAGATTAAGGCAATTTAGGAGTGGCCCAGACATAGAAATTTGTCTCAATTGAGAGGATTTGTGGGATTATGCAGCTACTATAGGAGGTTTGTGAAGGGGTTTTCACAACTTGCAACTCCCTTGACCAATTTGACGAAGAAATGAGCATCCACATGGAGTCCTCTAGCACAACAAGCTTTTGATAAGCTCAAGGAGGTAACGAGTACATGCCCCGTCTTGGCTATTTTGGATTTTTGGCTTCCTTTTGTGCTTGAGTGTGATGCTTCAAGAGAGGGTATAGGCGCGGTATTGATGCAAAATAGACATCCTATAGCATATGAGAGTAGGAAGCTCAAGGATTCAGAGAGGGGCCTCTCGATTTATGACAAGGAGATGCTAGCTATCATGCATGCACTTGCCAAATTCAAACAATACTTGGTGTGTGGAAAGTTTGTGGTCAAAACAGATCATAACAGCCTCAAGTTCTTCCTCAATCAGCATGACTGGAATGATAGGCAGCAAAAACGGGTAAGTAAACTTCAAGCCTATGATTTTGACATTGAGTATGTCAAGGGAAAAAACAATGTGGTGGCTGATGCTCTCTCTAGGAAGCCCTATTTCTGTTTTATTTCTGATATATCTACTAATTGGAAGGCTGCCATAATAGTTGAATATGCCTAAGATTCCTTTGCTATTGACACTTTAGATGGGAAGTTGCATGATGATAGATACAAGGTGGTTGAAGACCTCATCCTTTACAAAGATCGTGTATATCTTGTACCAAAATCTAAGGTGAAGGAGAGGATCATGAGAGCTTGCCATGACACATCTCTTGCTGGTCATATGGGGTTCTACAAGACATACAAGCAAGTAAGGGAGCGTTTTTCATGAAAGGGACTAAAGAATGATGTGTTGCAACATGTTAGGGAGTGTTTGGTGTGCCAACAAAACAAGACCAAACATGTCTTTCCAACTGGTTTGTTGCAGCCCTTACCCATCCCAAATAAAAAATGGGAAAGTATCTCCATGGATTTCATTACTAGCTTGCCTAAAGTGCAAGGTAAGGACTATATTTATGTGGTGGTTGATAGGCTTACAAAATATACTCAATTCCATGCCATTCCTTCAAAGTATAAGGCTCCTCAAGTTGCTGATTTGTTTTTTAGAGAGGTATTTAGACATCATGGGTTACACAAGAATATTGTGAGTGACATGGACAATAGATTTATCAACTTGTTTTGGCAAGAGCTCTTTCATTTGACTCACGCTTAATTGACTCCAAGCACTAGCTACCATCCACAAACAAATGGACAAACTGAAATTGTGAATAAATGGATTGAAGGCTACCTAAGGAACTATGTCACAGGGTAGCAAACAACTTTGATTAAGTGGTTACACTTAGGGGAGTTTTGCTACAATACCACACATCACATGTCTATAGGTATGTCACCTTATGATGCTACTTCATTGATAGATTTGATCCTTACCGATAGTAGGGTCCCTAGAGCAAGGGATGTGGTGCAACAAATTATGTATATCTTGAATGCTCTCAAGGAGAATTTATAGCGTGCCCAAAACCAGCAAAGATATATGTAGATTGACATAGAATAGAGAGAGATTTTGAGGTTGGCGATATGCTTTACCTGAGGCTACAGCCCTATAGGCAATCTACCCTCAAGGGGAATGGTGTAGAAAGTTTGAAACCAAAGTTTTATGGACCCTATCGGATCCTAAGGAAGATTGGAGAGGTTGCATATGAACTAGAGCTGCCCAAGGAGAGCAGAATTCACAACATCTTTCATGTGTCATGCCTCAAAAGGCAATTGGACAGTAGGTCACACCTTCAATGGAGCTCCCCCCTCTCGATGATGAAGGGAAATTGATATTGGAACCCAAAACAATTTTGGATGCAAGGGAGAAGAGGCTAAGGAACAAAGTAATTCCAGAATAATTGGTGAAATGGAAGAATCTAGCCATCGAAGATGCAATTTGGAAAGGTATTGAGATCTTTGAGCATCCAAATCTTAGATTGGTTGAGGACAAGCAACATTTGGGAGGGGAGGACTGTCATGTCCCCGATCCTTCCCAACCCTAAGTTTTAAATATTGGCAGGAAAATAGTGTTTTTCTAACACTTAAATAAATATACTTAAATAATATTAATATTTAAATTTAATAATTAAACCTTCTTTTGGGCCAACCTATTTGGGTCAACTATTGCTGGTATATATGTGAGTATTTTATTTGGTTTTAAGGATGACAAATTGGACAAATGATCATTGGGAGTCTAGGAGATGAAAACCTCCATAGTTCCTTTCCAAGGTGGGACGAAATCCTCACCTTGTGATTGTTAGTCTTGTCCTTCTGCCATCACCATTGCGATTATTACTTCATGCTTCTGCAATTACAAGCGTGGGCAAAGGAATATTGAAGGCAGTTGGATAGGCGATTTAATTGATTTGGTGGCGGAGCCTCAGGCTCGCACCACCCTTGAAGACAGCCATCCGCAATATCCAGTGTGAGGTTGCAGAGCAAGCGTGGCTATTGAAGGAACTCCCAGTCACAAGCTAGATTTGTCGTCACTCAGAAGGCTACAAGGGAGGAAGGAGGCGCCACTTCCAGGCGCTTGCAATCGTTCAGATTGCATAAGAGTCTACCTCATGGAGCATATCATTCTCAATGCTGGGTTGTCTAGGAGGCTGCCATTCCCATATTCACTATAATTTCATACTGGAGGCTTGGTGATAGATTCAGGAGGAGGGAGTTGTCAGTTGGCAACGAAATCACTCATGAAATCAGCCTGAAACTATTCTAAGGTTGGCCATTACTGTGAGGATTTATGAGAATGAAAATTAGCTCATTGTTCCTGTATGAAGCTCATAAATGTAATTTCCAAATCAATGGAGAGTGCATTAATTCTATGTTTTCAAACAATCTAAGGTTGCTATCATTTTTTAGATCTGAACATATATATATATATATATAAATATAAGCATTTGGTGTTGCCAATTACTTTCCTATGTGCATTCAGTGTTTGGTCTCTATCACTTTTCACTCTACATTTCATAGCTGTTGTGAATGAATTTGCCTATCTAGATCTGAGTGCGTGATCCTATTTCGTTCTTAATTAGTGTTGTGTGTATAACTTGCATTGGGTATCTTTCAGTTTTTTCCCCTGTAGTTTTCATGTCTTGTGATAGACCTTCCATCAAAAAAGTCACGGATCTTTAGAATATAGAGTTGCGATTTTCAAGGATTTTAATGAGTCTAGTGATTAGAACATGAAGTTTTTAATTTTTTGCCATTCATCTTGTGGCTAGGGCATCAACATAGTAATTTCTGGTGGCTGCAAATAGAGGTTGTGAATTTCAGTCATGGCTAGGGCAAGATTTGTAGGTGTTTTGAGTTTTAAATTTCTTTGCAAAGTCTATAAACTCTGCTATCAACTTACTACTTCTTTCCAACAATTTCTAGGGTTTGAAATTTTTTTGTAGAATTTTTTTCTAAAAATGGAATTCTGTTAGATAAATATTTTTGCCTCAACTTCTACACTAGTAAAGTAAAAATCCAGATGCAATTGATGCACAATAACCTATGAGGAATAGTAAATGGAAATGAGAAACCACCTATAGATGCCAATAAATTACTAGATTCTCAAAGGAAAGATGATCAATCCAAAGCCATTATTGGTCTTTCTCTTTCCAATTCCAAGTTAGATCATATATATGTATCAAAATCATCTAAGAAAAGCAAAAGCAATTAATCTAAAATTTTCTCTAAAGCTTCAGCTTTTTAGATTCAAGATGGCTGATGAAGTCACTATGTCTAGCCACATAAGCAATCTGAGATCTCCCATTCAATAGCTATGAGAAGTCAATGCTATGGATGACGAGGATGCCAAAGCCATTTTGCTAAACAATTTGCCATCTAAATTCAACAATGTCATATTTACTCTTAGTTAGCCTTATTCTCAAATCTTGGAAGATATGATTTGAGCTCTCTTAGTTGAAGAAAAGAGAACAATTACAGGAGATATAGAAGACAGTCCTCAAACTGAGATAGCATTTTACACAAGAAATAATTGTAAAAGATTAGATAAAGACAAGGGGGACTATGATGAAACACACACTTATAGTGAGGGGGGGGTGAGGGATGGAGGGTGAATCAATATAGATCAAAACTTTACTTTTCACAACTTAAGTAATCACAGCAGCATTACTTATAAACATAGTTCAAGAAAAAGTATATACTTTATAAATGTGGTTCTCTAGTATATTAATCTCATGGATACAAAGTATGTAGGTAGCCCATGGAATGAATAAAATAATCATCCATTGCAATACTATACATGCAAGATCTAGCAATAAGCACACACATAAGAGACACACAATTTTACGTGGAAACCCTTACGGGAAAAAACCATGGCAAAATATTGCTTGTATTAATCTTCTTATAAATTTCGTTGGCACCAACCAACTAGAGACTCCAATCCCCACCGAGCACCAATCCACCAAGAGACAACAATCTCTTCCAATAAGAGGCTCCAACCTCCACAAGAACAATATAATAACTTTGTTTGCAACTTCTTAGATCTGCCTTCTCAACTGCTCACAAATCTTCCATACATCCACTCATAAATCTGCAATATAGTCTTCAATAATTCTGCTCATAAAAGCGCCATGATCTGCTTTTATTTTTCTTTTCTTCTCACAAAATTGCTGCTATAAATCTGCTTACATATGTCTCATAAATCTGCTCAAATAGCTTTTTATTTCTGCTCCTCATATGAATAATATTCTTTGAATTAATTGCCTTTGCCCCCTTCTTCAAACTAATATTTATACTCACTTCATGACCCTTTGCCCAAGGGAGGTGACTCTCCAAGGAGGGTCGGCTCACTTAGCAAACATAACATTTATTTATTTTTAATTTATTTGCCCAAGGTGGGCACTCCACTTTAGGGGGGTGTCCCTCTTTGGGAGCCCTATAAAAAATATAAAATTAATTTATGTTTGAATTCAAAAATCCTACTAACTTAGGCGCCACACTAAAGAGGTCAGCCACCATTGCACACATTTTTATTTTCAATTTTTTGGGCACCAAACTTAGATCATGGGTCAGCCATCACATTTGACATCAATGACAATTTTTCCAACAGATTGAATGTTACTATTAAGAAAATAGGTCACACAATCTAGAACTGTAGAGTTTGAGCCAATGGAGAATTGTTCTCAATGCAAAGCTCAAAGAAAAACCAAATGAAGATAATGTAGCCATTGTTGAAGATTCTCTAGATATTGGTAGAGGTGAAGAATTCACTAATGAAGTCTATGTATTTTAAGAAGCCTATTTTTGTAAGACAGAAAGGGATCTACTATAGATAAAACTTAACATGGATGGTTGCCCCAATAGTTCAAGAGTCTATGGATCTTGGGAATTATACACATATGAAGGTCATAAGACAACTTGATGGAGCATTGTGGATGTAGCTCAATGGATTGTTGTCCAATAATCTGGGAGATCTGTGATTTAGGAGTTTGGGGAGGGGGAAGTCTAGGAACTCAAGAATTCAGCTTGGGAGCTACATCTTTATGAGGCATCTGGATGGAGTTCTACTTGGTCCAAGCATTGTTTTCAATGAAAAGCTTTTGAAGAATATATGGTTATGAGTTTTTTAGTTTTTAGTCATTATGTTAATATGTTTTGTTTTTAGTATAGTAAGCCTTAAGAGGGGGTGTTAGAGTATAAGGCTTACCTTATGTAGTGAATTAAGTGGTTTTTTAATATTGCAAATTTTAGCATTTAGAATCTAGGATAGTGTTACATTTATTTTTGTCAGTTACATCTTCCAAACTCTATATAAGGAGACAATGTATTGTCACTCAAATATCTAATCACAATAATATTGTGTTCTATTTTTTGCAAAAAAGGAGGCTCACCATTAATCTTCTAGAGTCTTCTGTTGTTTTGTGGACTTTAAGGAGGCCATTAACTGTGTCCCAAGTTATCTGTTGCTACAAAAATTGTGGATCTTTGACATTTTTGAGTCTCTCATTACTACTAACATGAAGCTTTAGGAGATAGTTGTTGGACAATTATAGACCCCTCATGGCCTCATTGACTTTTTCAAGAGTACTATTTGGAGTCAAGCAGGGTTGTCCTCTTTCATTAGCCCTCTTCAATATATACATTGATGAACTTGAGAATTTTCATTGACAACATACTCATGTGGATTATGGTTGCCTACTTCACTATGTTTTGATAGCTATATTGTTCTTTCTAGATAATATGGTCCTCTCACTCTCTTGATGGCTTATAGAGACAATTTGATGTCGTATCTGAGTTTTGTGGCCTTTGCTATCTTGTGGTCAACCTTAGTGAAACTAAGGTTATGGGCTTCAAAACCTTCAAGGATGCTTTTTCTAGGTTTAATTTCTTCCACAAGGAGTATCACTACCTACACTTATTGAGGCATCAATTCATTGGTGTATTTCTTTTTTTTTGCAGATTGACCCCTAATATTGTATTTACAAGGGATATACCTCACTCTCTATTATGGAATGCCAATGCTTTCAAATGCATTTCTAGGACATCCCTTTGAAGACATGCCTTTCAACACAGCAATTAAGCCCACAATGCTTTTGGTTAAGAGATTTGAGGTCCTAGCTTGAGGTTATAGTATTTACAAGGGATATACCTCACTCTCTATCTTGGAATGCCAATGCTTTCAAATGCATTTCTAGGATATCCCTTTGAAGATGTGCATTTCGACACAACAATTAAACCTTCAATGCTTTTGGTTTAGAAATTTGGGGCCCTAGCTTGGGGTCCAATAACTAGGCTTAGGTTGAAAGAGTTTAAACAATTATGCTCCATTATATGATCTAGTGCAAATGAATACACCTCAATGTTTTTTGAAGCTGACTTTGTAGACCCTCCCCATCACTTCGAGAGTATCCTTAGACTCAATTGGTAAATACACAAGCTTAGATCTTTGGGTGATTTAGCTTTAAGTTGTGGGAGGTTCCATATTTGGCACTTTGTTCCTTAGAAGGGATTGCATCATATTGGGTCCTACTAGATGCTAACATTGTTGATTTTTTCAGGTCACTTTTCTCTTCTAGTCTATTGGCATTTCTTGGACAAGCTATCTCCTTTCAAGTATTCTTTGATGCCTCCCATCACCTTCTTAGGAAGTTGGTGCTCAATAGATTTGTTAGAGAGGATATTTGTAGATGGTATAACTAGGTCAAATGGATTCCCCTTTGCATCCTCTTATCCCCAAACTAGATTTTAAGTTAAGCATTTTTTATATGTTGGTAATGGGACCATTATTTTCCCAACTATCTTTAGCATTATTAGTCTTGTGGTCAAAAGATTCCACTTGGCCTATTGAGAGTGTGCTCCTACCACCCAAGAGTTGAGACAAACCATCATACTCTACAAAGTGAAAAGGTCTTCCACCTATGGCCTCTCCAAGAGGTGGAGACCAAGGAGCATTTTATTTTCTTGTGTCTTTCCTACTATGACATCTATTAGGGATACTAGTGTTTGTATAGAGGCTCTATTGGTTCTCTATTCACTTTCTTTTGCTAGCTTGGTTACAGATGCTTGACCTTATTAATTTGTGAGGTCACCACTTCAAGTCATATGACACTATGGGGGGCCCAAGAGCTACTAGATTGGTTACTTCCATCTCTTAGCATGGCATATTTGTTAAGCGACCTTTGAATATTGTTGATTCATCCACAGAGGGGGCAAGATCAATGAGATATTGTTCATCCTTGTGATCTACCACTACTAGGGTTCCCTAACACTTCAACTCTCATTCTAGGGGCCTTGGTTCTACCTTCTCTCAAGGTTGAGGATCCTCTAGCACTCATTCACAATGCAAGTCTCAAGTGTAAGTTCATTTTACCAATTTCTCCCCACAACCAACAATTCCTTGGCCTTGGGTGTTAGGAGAGGTTCTAGAGGGAATTGATTGCCTTAATGATTCTCGAGCCCAACCCCCTTAGCCCTAAACATTCCCCAATGAGCATTTTTGGAGCCTACATTGGTATTCCCATAATGATAGACGGTAATGTTGTTGGCTTTTTGAATGCTTGCTGAGGTACAAACACTTGATGGTATTTGCTTCCAATCTTTCGTTGCTAGCTTTGATTTTCATCACCTCCCATGTCATTAGTAGCTCTCTCCTCCACACAACTATTTGCACTTGAATTTTTTTTGGGGTTATCCTCTTAGGTTTACCCCAACTTGTCTATTCCATAATTTCTTAGTTTCTTTGCTATATTTTGTTTGCTTCGAGTCTAGAGCACTTTTTGCCCTAGTACTTTGCTATTGCAACAATTGTACATTCCAGTCCCATTGGCCTATTCAAGGTCATTCGTGGACGTTTAAATATTTTCTCTCTTTCTATAGGACAAGTGTGTAAACCCTTGTTGCAAAATTTGAACTTTGATGTGTTGATGTCAACTTTTGCTATCTTCTTATTTGGGTGCCTTTGGAGCTGAATTGTCTTTGGAAAGGAATGATGAATCAGTAAAAAGCAACAAGTGATTACATACATTAATCAAGATAAAACTTACATAAAGATGAATTCTTAGGGTAAAGTGGAAAAGGTCCCTTGTTCCCACAAAGAGGCTCATACACCAAGTGTGGCAACGAGATCACCTTTAGCTGTTTTATACTATGAGCATAATGTTTAACTATTGTTTTGGGTGAAGTTCACCAGAGACAAAGAGCCTGAAATGAAATCTAAACAATTGGCTATTATTCAAGTGAGATTTATCTCCCTAAACTTAACAGAGATGCAAAGTAACTTGGCTTTACAATGCTAAATAATGATATTGTGTGAACATGGAATTATACATATCACTTGTCTAGGTTCTAGAAAAGAATAGAAGACAAGCTTCTTTAGGTAGCATGCAGCAATGCTATCAAGGTGGAGAGGTCAAAAAATCATTTTATAACATGAAAACTGTCACATCCCACGCCGTCAAGGCTACAGAACGGTAGATAACGAGAGTAAAGATATGGGTCTGGGTGCCACGATAGGAAAGAGACGACGGGAGATAAACCTGCAATGGAAGTATGGGCAATTCTTATGCGCCATTAATAAATTGTGTAAGGTGGCATCTGTGCTATTAAACTTTAAACCTAGCGTGGAAAGATGGTGGGCACAATTGGGCACAATTGTGTAAGGTGGCAGCCCTTTTTCCTAGCATGGAAATGGCAGGTCACGTGGAAAAAGGTGGAGGGCAGACTTTAAACCTTCAGGATCCCCCTAATTGCTCATTCATTTGGGGTTGGAGTGAGGGAGAGAGACCATAAAATCGCGTGGAAAGATGGTCAGATGGGAGAGACAAGGTGGTGGATGAACTACGAAGCCTCTGATTTCCCACCAGGGGATACGCAGGCAGGGTCACTATGAACCCTCGAGGTTTAGGTCTGGGTCTAGGGATGATTCACCACCATAGTGAATGAAGAAGTTTGGAAATTAGCACTTCTAATTTTGATGCAAGATGTTTAGTTGGTTAAGTTGGTAGTTGTTGTGAATTGAAATTCACAAAAGAAAAAAAATTTGTAGCGCCTGAGGGGCGGATTTTACAAAAACTAACCAAGAAAATATTTGCTTTTGCAAACAGATTAAATATTTCAAAAGATGACCTGTCTAGAGAACCAAATATTGAAAAACAAAGCTATTCTTGGAACCTGCTATGGCTATAGAGACCATGCTAGAAAGTGAAATGACCTCTAGACTGCTGTGAAATGCTGCAGCCTGCCAGGTTGGAGTTGAGCTGATGAGAGACAGTTTGTAGAAAACAATAGATTTGCCATAAGGATCTGGAACATTTTATTTTGCCTTGAACCCAAATGTAAGCCATTGTCAGGTTGAAATAAACTTGAATTTTTCCCATGCTGAGTGGCTCAAGCTATTGTATGAAATCTTGAATGATATAGGATAGCATGGGAATATTCTTTCACCAACCTTAGTAGTTCTTTGGCCAGAAGAAATTGCAGTCTAACTACTTCCTACTAAAGTTATGCGACAAAAACTCATTAACACTTTTGTATTTGTTTTCTTTTTTTTTGTTTTTGGTTTGAAATATGTATTTGTCTAAAATTGATTTATTAGGAGGTTTTAATGATCATTACTGTGTGCATGTTGATTTGTGGCAGCATAGCCATTTTGTTCTTTCCCCTCCAATGCAGAGCACATGTATTATAAACTTTTCTCTCACGGTGCACATTTTGTGGTTCAGATATTGGACAATTGAACAACAACTTACACACCATACAATCAATGGTTGTAATTTGAGACCTGGTGATCTGCTAGGATCTGGAACTATAAGTGGACCAGTAAGTTATAATTTCCTTAAAATTTTATATATGTAATTATTGACAGAATAATAGAGGTAAAATATGGACATATTGCAATTCAGGACTCAAATTTTACAACCATGTGGATAGAGGTTATAACTGGCTTTACATGTGAATTATTCATTACAGCTCTATTGTGGTTTGCCATATTTTTAGTGAAATGTCTTTATCTGAGCAGTTTCTTGGATGTACAGGAACCTGAAAGTTTTGGTTCTCTATTAGAGCTATCATGGGATGGAAAGAAGCAAGTGAAGCTTGAAAATGAAATATCTCGAACATTTATTGAGGATGGTGATGAGGTCATCTTATCCGCATGTTGTCAGGTAGCACATGATATTGTTATCCATTTCTTGTTTTTTCAAAGATGTTGCGAAATTGTTGTGGCTAATCTTACTGCAACTTTTTTCATTCTTTATCAAAAATTTAGATAGGACAACTATGGCTGTAAAAGTTTCTTTCTTTATAACTCTAATTTCAATAAATGTTCTCATTGAAATACTTGTTTGTTATGTAGCTTGAGATGATAAGAAAAACAACAGTTTTCTTAGATGTGTTATACTTGTTACATTTATTTGTAAATATAATCCTTACTTGGTTCAGTACAAAGTGCCCCATTCATACCCCCTTTGGTCAATTTAAATACCTCTACCATGGACTCAACTAGATCAATCCTTTATCTGTTAGATGGCACATATTATAACAGTACTGGTTGGTCTTTGGTAGATATTTTTATTTTATTGCTTAAACCAACTAGCAAGATCCATTGGGCATCAGGCATACTTGGAAGACTCAACAAACTATTTACTGGCTTTAGAAGCAAGTGCTATCATTTCCAATCATGCATTTGATCCCACATATGTAGTAATGAGAAGATGCATAGAAATGAGATGACACCAAATTAAATTGAATGAAGTCAGAACAGACACACCTCAGACAATTTTTGAATGTTACAAATAACACATATCTATAAACCACTTCTCTGCATTTTAAACAAATGAAGCAGAGATCTGGCATTAGGATTAGCCTGCAATGCAAATCTACAAATGTACAGAGATTGCTATGTAAATAGGCATACCTCCAATAAAGTCCTTGCTTAGATGGTCCACATTACATAATTAGGTTTCACAATCTGAAAGTTATTCTCTTGTGATTCTTTGTTTTCACCATATAGGTATTGGAAAGAAATAAATAACCATGACTTGAGTCTTGGACCAGTTAGCACAATGGTGAGAATTATACAGTTCCTACACACAGCAGAGGTTCAGCTTCTCCCTCTTCCTAGTTGGATCTTCTATCAACCGAGCATGTGGGAAACCACACTAATTACTAAATTTTCTTTCCTTAAAATATATAAATATTTGCTGAGTTTCATATAGAGTCACTGTGATTGAAATGCTAAATGTTTTAAACTTTCAGGTGCGTACTAGCTCCATCAACTAGGTGTTGTCCAACTACAATTATCAACCCCATCCATAATGCATTTCAATTAGTACACTGTACATTAACCTAAGGCATTTTTCAATTATACTGCCCACATGGCAAGGGTAGTTGCAAACTTGGTGCTAGTGGCGACCTTCTAGCTGTGTTGTTACCTTTGTGTTGGAGGTCCCTTGGAGTTGGCAGGTTTGAGGAGACTCAACACATTGTTGGGTATGTAAATGCAAAACTATTAGCTCTTAACCATTCATAATCCTTTGGTAATTTAGAGTGTTTCCTGGGTTAGAGGGATTGCATATGGTGACTACTGTGTATTGTGTAATCACTCCCTAGTAATTGTGGGCTTAGGTGCAACTCCAAGTTTCTCTCTTCACCAGGGTAACCTGGACAAGCAAGAAGTTAGTGGTTGCATTTGAGCCTTGGGCCTTGTTGGTGCTCAAAATTGTTTCTTGCAGTTCTAGTAGACACACCTCAAGATCTAAACCTGAGGACTAAAGGTCAGATCAGAGTCTCAGATAGACAAGGTATGACTCATGATTAAATTGTAGACAATGTGGGCAAAATGACAAGAACAGGCAACTCTTCTAGACTTCTGGCTTTGCTAGGCCAATGAGGTTATTCCTAGAGATCTTAGAGGACAATTAAAGAAAAATCAAAACAAATGAGCACACAGCCTACCACACCCTTTGCATAGGGATACCTTAAAGATTTTTCACTAGGAACCACTTAAATTGGTTTACTAGTCTTGTAGACCAAACACCTCTTATCAGCAAATTTCTATTAGATTACAAATGCAACTAAAGATATAAAACTATTTTTATATCTCCAAATGTAAATCATTTACAATATCTTACTTCTTTATGACCTATGAAGACCCAGAAATGCATCTTTCTCTCTAAAGATAATTAACAAGTTTAGGCTCCCAAGATATATGGCAGAGGTAAGTATCAATGAGTTTAGACAGATTGGATGGACACTAACTTACACTAATCTACATAGAACAGAGGATGACATTCAATCAACCATTAAAAAAAGTTGGAAAACGTTTATGCAAAACCTATCAGGTAAACTAGAATTTATTATGGAATTCTATCGATCTAGCTGCAAATTCATCCAAAATGAAAAAAATCAATGAAATCAAAATATATCAATTGCAATAGGATTTCTTAAGACCATAAATGATCCATAATATCCCCTATGAGGGTTTGGAAAAGAATGTTCACAATAACTTACAAGCATCCTGTCAAAATTTGATGCTAAAGACTAATCAAAAACCTACAAGAGGCTGCAAATGTGTCCCACGAAGCATGATAAAATACCTGCTCCCAGAAATGCTGCACTACGGCAAATCTGCCTTCATTGAGTGGTATTTTCTTGCAAGTCCTTCCCCAGACTTACACAAATCTTTCCCACAAATTTTATCAGTTCTGACATACCTCATTTGATCACCCTAGAATACACTACAGATTGCCCTGTACACAAAATGGCCAAAAGAATCAAGAAGATTTCCATAGCAAGAACTTCCATTTAACCAACCAATCTTGCTAAGATCTTCTACACAAGTGACATCTGTTGCAATCTGCATCATTGCATCTCTCAAGTATGCAGTCGTTTCATTAATTTGTTGTATTAACCTTTCAGAAACTGGTTCCATATTGCACTATTGCAACTAGGCATTAAATCCCCAATAGACCATGTAGTATACTTAATCAAGCCTCGTGTATTGTAGGACATTCCTTTGGATTGGATCCTCTGCAGAATAAGGGGGAAGATCCTTCTCAAATCTACATGCATAATACTTGCTACAATCCAATTCTATTGAGACCTGATGTCAATTAAATAGGTGGAAGGTAGTGTAATGTCTCATTTTATTCCCTAAATGTCTGCAGCCTATGTTTCAAAAGAAATCAATAAAGATAATTAATATTACACCAAACTGGCATTAAATAAAGATTAAATTGTTAAGAATGGTCAACCAGCATATGAAGGGTTGTGTCCCTTGAGCAAGATAAGGTATATAAGGAAGGTAGATATAGAAGGAAAGGGAATTGAGAAGATAATTATGACTGATTACAAGTAATAGACAGCAACACTAGCAAATTAACTTATTTAAAATTAAATTATTATTCTTCAAATGCAGCGATAAGAGTTGTATTATTGCAAAGGCAATAGAGGTGAAGAGGTGTGACTCCCTCAAACTTGAGATATAAAAGGGAGAGCATTTCATTTGAGAAAGAGATCCATAACATCATTCAATGAATCAATTAAGAATAAATATTATGTGACTCCTAATATGAAAGGTTGTGACTCTCTCAATAATAAGATATAAAAGGGAGATCATTTCCTTGTGGAGAGCATATCAAGTAGGATAAAGGATAAATAAGATCAAGAAATCTAAGACATCAATTTGGAATAGAAATTGAGAATAGCAATTAATAATATTCAGAAATATAATTGGTGGCAGCCATTTAAAATAAATTTATCATTTCATCAAGAGGTATTTATTTAGAAACATTCTAGCAAATTCCTTAAGAAATCATGTCTTGAATTTGTGAAGTGTCTTGCAAGTAGGAGGGACGGTGAGCCTTCCGAGTTCACAAGAGGTGAAAAGACGACTGGCCTTCATGCTCTTATCAGGTATGCCACACAGAGATGGAATGGATGGCCAGCCTTCCATGCTCGTAAGCCAGGAGGTGGAATGGACAACCAGCCTTCCATGCTCTTGGGCTTGATCAAGGAGGATGGCCAGCTTCCAAGGTGGACTGAGGGATGGAAGGGCGGCCCACCTTCCATGCTCTCGCGATACAAGGAAGACCAGCCTTGAGATTGTCATTTGCAAGCATTTCCAATGAATTCACAATGTGATTTGCTATAAGGAATATGCTATGATGTGTTGATTCAAATATTAATGATGCTATGATTTATTGATCTAAATATTATGATGTTTTATGTATGGATTTGAATATTATCATACTTTCTTGTTACCTAATATTACTAATATCAGTTCTTAGTGAATAATATTGTTTTGCAGGCCTAAAATTAGGAATTTTAAAAATAGGGACAGTACAGGTAGTCCATATTCATGAGTCATTTCACTCATCAGTTTCCAAAAAAAATAAGGTTTTTGCTTGCTTTCCATAAACGCTCTTAGCTACCACTTCTTGAGCAGCCATCCCATCCTTGCAAATATATCAAATCACAACACCATCACTTGCCCAATTTGCAATTAATGCTCTTTACCTTCTCGATCTAATTTGCATTTGAAGAATTATTTTGGTAGATTTCATCAGGACTCAATTTGACAGTGCCAAATTTTGTTCGAGTCCCAGCTCCTTTGAAGTTGGAGCCTTAAACTTTGCATTGGCTATTGTTAATGTTTCTATCAATCCATCCCAGTATGTTGTTAGCCACATTAAATGGTATACTTTTTGTAGTGCCCAAAATTTGTAATGGCCATCCTCCCTTATGGTGTCTCTCAGTTCCAAGCAGAATCTTCAAGAGAAGGTTGTGAACCTAGAATATTGTGAGGAACAAAGAAATGAGGCAGGAATTTAGACGGCTAAAACTCTCCGCAGTGGAAAAATGCCAAATCTATGGGCCAAGAAGAGAATCTCTAGATGATGATTCAAGGGTGGCTGTGGAATTTCACTGATGAAACCACTTCCCTTGTCCTCATCCTTTTCATTGTACTTTTCCTCATAGCTAGAAAGAAGGGAATTCAGTTCTCTCTTCACTTCTTTCTGTGCTTTAGCTACACAACTAGACATCCAGGTTAATACTTAGCAAGGTGGTATTTCAATCAATTGATACCTCCTCTCATATTAAACCTGCAATATTTGCAGGTCACCGTGCCCTTGATTTGCAACTTGTGCCATTCTTCCATGCAAGGTCATTTTGGCCACAGCCTCGCATTGCACACTATAGATTATGAATGTTGGAAAAAAGAAAGTAAAATTCAGCAGCATAACAGCAGGGTTTTCATACTTTGAAATTGAAATTTTGCAAAAAAAAGATCAGAAGAATAAAACAAAACAATTACAATAGGAGGGGTGGGAAAGAAAATAAATTTCAGTAGCATAACAGCAGGGCTTGAAATTGAAAAAAGAATAGAAAAAAAAGGAAATATTCAAATACCTTTACAAATGCACTCAAAGCGTTGATTAAATCTTCAAACTTCACCTCTGATCAGTCAGCAAACAATTTGCTCTGCTGTGTTTGCACCTGTTGAAGATTATAATGAAGAGGAAAAAAGAACATTTTTACAGAGCTGTGGCACATTTGTTTTTGTCAGGTGAGTTTCTACAAGAAAACTCCAAATATAAGAAGTAAATTGGTGAGTTTCATGCACGCACTTGGCCTTCAAGTTCCTAGCAAGTTACTTGCAGGGCAGAAAAGCTCACAAGTTTGGCGAAACTTACCAAGTTTGCAAGCTATGGTGTTGATATTTCATTTCTTGGGAATCAGGTCTGCAGCAGAAACTCTCAAAGTAATGGATCCTGTAGAAATGGAAAATTAGGTTATTGTAGTTTTAATTATACTCTACTGTTATTTATTAATTAGTTTTCAGATGATGCTGAGAGTCATTTTTATTAACCAATCATGGCTGATTGGACTCTAGAAGGGCCAATTTTTTTGTGAAGCTATGAACAATAGGCTTCAACCCATTTCAAAGACACCTACCACTATGTTATTTTGGGTGGGGTCCTGAACTTTCCTTAAGATTTTGGGCACCAGTCTATCTTTGATGAAATTGGAGATACGCTTGAATCTTATTTGCTGATTTCCTAACTGAAGAAGGAAGTATGGTTAATCTAAGCTATACAAGGATTTGTATAGATCTTTCTTGATGAAATTGTTACTAGTCTCAATCAGGCTTCAACTGATGGATTATGCCTTGAAGCTGCAGATTGATTCCAAACGATTTTTTTTTCAAATATAGATATTGCTTTGAATACAAGCATGGACATTCTTCCATCAAATATCCAAAGACAAAAAATCTGAAAGGCCAATGAGGCCAAAGGACAAAAGAAAATGTGAAAGTTGGAACAAGCCCTCCAAGGAGACAAGAATCTAACAAAACTGGTTGATCAGGTCCTCTCTTTGCCTTTGAAGTGCATCTTCAACCATCTTTTAATACCCAAAGGACTTGTGTGACTGCACTTGCCTTTTCCTCCATATAAGATCATTTGAAACAATGAGAAATGTAATTTGTAAAACCATGTGTCTTGAGACGAAAAATCTTGCAACCTGAACTTGTTTTGCAAGATGTGCAACTGTGGGAATAAGAACTTTGATACCATTGATTCAAATCCCAATAGCAATCAATTACATATAACGTGTTAAATAACAGGACTGATTTGCAATAATACCTATAAAGAACAATTAGAGTGCTTAGACAAAAATAACAGTCACAAACTTGTTCTTGTGTAGATTTGCAGATAATAACATTGTTGATATATTGAAACAAGGTTTGGAACTTTAACACAGAAGTGCATTAATAGAAAACTTGTGTACAAAAATCTATTACAATACGTGTGAAAACTGAAACTGAATCTAAAATACAATTCTAGGCGCTTGAAGATCACTGGGGAAGATGGTCTTTTTTGTATTTCATTGTAACTTATTCTTAGATCCATACCCTTGAGCTGTGGTATTAAAATGCTTCAGCACTGGCGCTAACTGATTTTGCACTAGCACTTGGTGGACAATGGTGTTTACCAATCATTGACGTTGAAATATTCTCCTTTCTTGAGCTGCCATCTGAATCATGTATTTGTTGGTTTTTGTGCTCCTTGTGATCCAAAAATTGTTTGTTATCAGTATAGTGTTGTGTGAGTGTGTTTAGCATGGGTTATATTACTTATTAATTGAATAATATATGTTATTGTTAGCTACAGGTAAGTGGTTGTTGGGATGGTTCACAGGAATCAATTGAAGAAGGCTTTATAAAAGCCCGCTTTGTAATAATGCAATTAAATTCCCACATATTTGATAATTTATGACTGTTATTATTGCATTCATTGTATAGATTTTGTTTCCACACGTGCTATCTAATCATACAAGTAGTATTAGAGCCTTAACAATGGCTAGCCTGTGAGAGTGATGAAGGGGCAGAGGCATACATGAGATATAAGTATCGTTTTTTATTCTTTACATTTTTCTTCTCTCAAGAAATGAGACATGTATATCATGTGAAATCAGCTCTCTCTGTCAGTTGGTGTTGTTGGTTGAATACTTTGTGTATTGGTTTTACTCCCTTTCAATGCTCACATGAAGGAAAGAAAGAGTGGTTGTCCTCTATCATGGAGCTTCCATGCGAAGCCTTGAGTGTAGTTGCATTTTTGTCTATGAAAAGATGTAATGAATGCACAAGTGTGTGGAGAAGGATAATTTGCATCAACAGTGCCCTGGAGGAGTACATATAATACGTAACACAAACTGGAGCATATCTAAAATCAGAGAAGGTTTGGGTAAAAACTCGTCTTTTTATATTAGCAGACAAAGTTTAATCTTCTTCAAAAGATTGCATGGTAACTTTGGTTTGGACCCAAATCATGTATTCAGTATTTTTGAGCTTTGATGAAGAGTGAAGGTTGTGTCAATGTTGTGTAAAATACTTGAGTAGCATTTTTGGTGGGAGTTATTTTTCAAGTTCAATGTGTTATAGTTTTAACTTTATAGTGTTCAATATATTCACTTTTGGTTTTCAGTTTTTGAGCTTTGATGAAGAGTGAAGGTTGTGTGAATGTTATCATTTTTACCTCACGACCATTGTGGGGAGGTTGAAAATATTGTATCAACACTCACTGGCATGTGTTGCTCACAGAGGAAATTGTCAAGTAATCTAAGATGGAGATGAACCCAATGATTACACGTACAGGTTGATTAGCGAGACAGGTGTGGTTGAGAAGCACATATGTTGTTTACACCACATGCAGGATATAGATGGTCAAAAGCATATTGAATGAGTGAGTGTGAGAGGCACAAGTTGACCATTGCTAATTGCTGAATTGTAGACTAGCCATCAGATACACCAGATCATTTGGTTTTCCTCTTTTGCTAGGGGGGCTTTGTTGGATTTTATGGTCCTTATGATTCAAAAGTTGTTTGTGTGTTAGACATACATTATAATCTAATGCTCATATTTTTTTAATGTTGCTTAGGTTAGTAAGTTTGGAGTTAATAGTTGTTATTGTTATTTATGTGTAAGTAGTCGTTGGGGTGGTTCACAAGAATCAGTTGAAGATAGCTTTATAAAAATTGAAATTGCCTTTGTAATAATACAATTAAATTCCTACATATTTGAATGTAGAGTTTTCCTTTACTTTGTATTCTCTGATCCTACAGTATTTGTTGCTTTACAATTGTTTTGTTTAATATGCATATGTTATGGTTCATTAACTCGTGTGTCCCTCCTTTGGGGCTCTTCTAACAATTTGGTGGTGGTTTTTTCTAGCATAGCTACAGTGCAAAAACCAAATTACTACTACCACTACTCAAGAAATTGTTGTTTGATTAGCATGGCTTCTTTCTTTGATTTTCTAACCCTCGTTGGGACACCACCATATTACCAAGGTTCCTTAATCCTCATACCTAACTAATAGTTATTAATTGGTTAATATTCACACATGAAAGCAATTTCCTGCAAAATGAGTTACTGGTCGAAATTGCCCCTCATTTCTCAGTTTGTTGACTTCTACAAATAATTTTTGGCCAGAAATACTTATCATGCAGCTCCCCAGGGCTACTTTCATGACAACATATGGGGCACTACCACCCAAAAGTGGTGAAATTTTACTGTCTTCAGCCACCATTACTTTTCCAAAATGAACTATTTTTTGACATTTTAATAACTGAAACTTTATCCCACTGGAATGTGCTACAATGTTTATGCTGATTACAGGGTTTTATATGGACATAACTGTCAGTTATGTCTTAAACATGCTTGGCAGTCACTTATTGATCAGCTACTACAACTCCAAAGCAGATGACTGACCTCAGAAGTAAAAACCAGCATATGTGACTTAGATTCTGGGAAATATTCACCAAAACCAGATTAAATAAATTAAGGGCTGCTTCCATTTAGCACCCCAAATGGACACATAGCATCAAAGAATAATCCAGAATTGAGTCTTACTTAAAGTTAGCACAGTGAATAGAAATATCCAATATTTATTAGATTACGGAAACATGTGCAATAAAGAAAGCCAAAGGGTTATGTGAAGTCAGTTGATATTCTTCTGAGTCAAGATGCTACCATTAGAATGATGCCAATTTCTTCTTAACTGTTAAATGAGTAATCATCTCTGTGATAATGAAAAATTGAACAGTCAAATGAGAGAAGGAAACTTTAGTGGCTATTTCTGCTATGGTCTAGTTGCCTCCTGGCCAACATGAATACATAATATCCGTTTCTTAATAATGTACTTTTGGACCCCTTCTAGCTCAATATGACAATGTTCTACTAAGGGTTGTGGACAATGACCAAGTAGCTTCAACGTCTGCTTGGGGCTATTTGATGTTTATTCTGACTTTTAAAAAAATCTTTATATCCCTACTGGATTCTCCCCTCTAACAATGGTTCCTTAGGCTTATTAATGCATGGTTAGAAATGACAATTAAATCATAGTTGATGATCTCAAAAAAGAAGCATATTACCTGCATTTTCACATTCTGGCTTCTGTTTGTAATCACATATACCAGAATAAATATTAAAAACCAAAGATTTTGGAAGGCTTGTTGTTTTTAAAAATAAATTCAATATTATTTGCTAATATTTTTTGTTATATTTGCAGGGAGAGGGGTACAAGGTGGGATTCGGTGCATGCTCTGGAAAAATTCTTCCAGCAATTTCTTGATTAGTGAAGTATGCTTTTTCTTTTCTTTATAATCTGTAGCACATCTTTAAGATCTTTGCAAGATTTTCTAGTGAGTATTTATAGTTAATTATGATATTTGTGTGTTCTGCAGGAATTGACTGTCACAATTATCTTTAGGGAAAAAAGTAGATTGTATAAGCAATGTCTACTTTTGCACTTCGTTTTGATGGTTCATGTATAATTGACCGCCATGAGATTCATACTTCTGCTGCTTAATAGTATCAAGTTCCTTCGAATTCCAGTGGCTTCAGTGCCCTTGTCATAAAGTTGTGGTCATTATCAAGGTCGTCCATGAGTTTGCTCCCTTAGAGCGATAGTTATTTTGTTGAACATTCAATTCTGATCCATCTCTGACCTTCCTCGTTGATAGGATGCATTATCAGTGTTGATTTTTATTTCAAAGAAAATACTTCCATATTTGAATGCAACACAATTCTTTTGCAATATTTGAGTGTTGTCTATAATATATATGTAGACAATCAAATAAAAACAGTAGATGCATTTTATTTTCAATAAATCATAAAGATAAATATTGCCCAAAGGATTAAAACCTAAATGCTAGTTCTTGTCAGATGATGATTTATCAAGTGTCCACTTGAAAGGTACTTGCAAATTGCAATAATAGATTATAGAAGTTTCATTAAAACCGAAACCTTAACATGCAATAAAGATGAAGTCAAAACAATTTCAGAAGCTCATTAATCAAAGAGACTATCTTTTAAGAACATGAGGCTAGGGATCAATTTATAATTTTGGCAGTATCTACTAGATACTTCATTTGTTTTTTCAATCAGTGTACATGGAAGTGTTAACAAAATCTGTGGATTTGGAATATCTCTTATTTTAGATCTGCAAAGGAAACTTGGGTTTTGCATTAAATATATTTAAGTAGCAGTTAAAAAATGCAGGTAGAAGTTTCTGCAAAAGAAGCACGGACTCACATTATGTATATAAAAGGAGCAGTTACAAAATAGTAAAATACAGATATAAAATCTGCTTCTGATAACAATTAAATAGTTATGATGTCACCATATCATTCATTTGGGTAAGGACAGCAAAACAAAATAAAAAAAGTTAAAAGGAAAACAAGTTGACCAATGGATTCTGAAGATATTTGAGGTTCTAGAACATATGGTCAAAAAGGTAGGATTATTCGTTATTTAAAGCCTAGTGACAAAATGTTCTATACAAACGTGTACTTTATGGATGTAAGTTTGTTATCTCTTTATTAGATACGTTAAAAAATGTGCAAATATGTTCATCAGGGTTTGGAGGAATGGTTGAAATGGTGCCAATGATCTAAGTCATCCAATGTTCCACGAAGTTTCAAGGATGGGGATGGGGGGTGGTAGGGGATGCCTTTTAGGGATGCGGGGGCAGTAGGGGACACATTTCGGGGATGTGGGAGCGGGGGTTCTAAGTTTGGGGGCGGCAAGGGGATGGTGATGCCAGGGCGGCGAGGGGATGGCGGCGCCAAGGCGGCAAGTGAGCGATGCGTTGAAATACATATAGCACTTGAAAAATTAGTTATAAAAAGATATATAATTGTAGAAGCCTAAGGAATAAGTAAAGTTTAGAGTTTAAACACATTGCAATGATTTCATTGAAGTAATTAACATTGAAACAATGAAAATCAAAATGAAAATATACTTAATTGACATTGGAACGAGAACTAGATGTTTCATAATTTGAATTTCATAATCATGATTCATAATTACAATCAGCAGTGTTCAAACTTGAAACTTCAAAAACAAAATACTAAATACTAAATGGATAATTGCTTGATGCCTCTAATGATCTAATCATCCCCAATCTCCATGTAAATCTCATCACTAGAATTTTTGAACCCCAAATGCTCAAGCTCATCTAAACCAATACCGGCCAACCCTGTCTACGTAGCAACCTCATCTATTTGTGTTGGCTCTTTTGGCTCTACATTCCATCTAGTTGTTGGACTCTCCTTGTATGTGGTTGTGTTGTGGTCAATGAGATGCAAGGCACTATGTACAACCACAAGCTTCTTTGCCCTCCTAGAAGTAAGCATGTTCCTCTTAACGGAGTTGATGAAGCTATAAGTAGACCAGTTCTTCTCAGCAGTAGAAGAACTAGAAACATGGGACAACAAATGAATGGCTAGAATAGTAATCAAAGATCTAGGCCCATGCATAGTCCACCACAACTTGAGGTCCTCTTGTGACATAGTCTCCAAATCTATCTTGGTCACCTTTGAATATCCCCAAAGAGTGGTTGCCTCGGTGTAGAATTTCATTGTGGGGTCTTCTCTTGCATAATAGCCTTCATTTGATCAAGCATGAAATTCATGCACTCATATACCTCTCCAAGGGAAGGTGCATTAGAATCCCCAAATCTAATAATTGTGAAGACTGGAGCAATGATGGAGACTATATTTGGCATCAACCCAAAAGACATCATTCTTCACCACTTCTTTAACCCTCAATCCCTGTTGTGTCTTTGGCTCGGGCCATTGGTTCCATTATGTTTTCCATTATGTTTTCATTACCATTAGTTGCAATGGCTCTTGCAACTCGAACATCATCTCCAAGAGAATAAAGTATGATGCATACTGAGTCTCTACAGGGTTCGGGAATTCCTTCTTGGAGAAGGATTTGAAAAAGTGCATGTGAAGTATGGTGGTTGCAAATAAACATTTGCACATCTCTAGCATCACTAACAATAGATTTGATCGAGCTGATTTTTCCCATGTCCTTAAGTGCATTATTCATAGCATGCACACGACAAGGAGCACCAAATATGTCTATAGGCTGCTTCAATCAACTTCTTGCAGTTTTGCGCACATGGTCCGCATCTGTCACTACCTGCACCACATTTTGTGGATCTGGAATTGATAATGGGCATCCTTGCTATGCTTTGAACAATCAATAGCCCTAAGGAAATAAGGGCTCGTTGTAGATGTAACAATGATATTGATGAGTGGATGATGCCTAATGGCGGTCCACCCATCCATGACTATGTTGCATCCACTTGTGACCCAAGTTCTCTTCATCTTCTCCATCAAAATATTAATCTTAGAATAGTTTTGATCCAAGATTGTTGTCCTCAATTTAATCTACCTTGGTGGCACATATGATTATTCTGCCCTTATTATCTTTGACACAACTTCCTTATAATAAGGAGAGCGAGCCACATGGAATGGAATGTCTTTGGTAAAGAAGAATTTGCCAATGGCATCATCTGCCTCATCCTTTGCTTGCACATTGAATAAATCTACCAATGGTTGTGAAGATGCCATCTTACGTTTCCCTTTAAGCTTTGTTGCCCTTGAACTAGATGGATTCAATGGCCTTAGACTTTGCAAAGTAGAAGTAGAAATTGTTGAATTCTTATCACCCCTACTCCTCTGTGGGAAAGTAACATCTATAGGTACTTCATCCTCATTACAACTCCATAATTTTAAAATTTCAGTCCTGTACTTCAAGTTACTTTCCACAATTTTGCATACATCTACACCTTTGCCTCGAAGAAGAAGAAAATGAGCATTAGTTCTTGTACTGTTGTCAAACCATGTAAATTCACATATGTGGCATTGCAATTTTCTAGTGCCCCCAGTTGCCCCAGGCTTTGCTGCTATCTTAGATGCAAATTGTTTTAATGGTGATTTTGGATCAAAGGGGCCCTTGGCCCATTGTTCGAGGACTCGTGAAGGGTAGCTATTATTTTTACTCCTAATAGAACTTGTGTGAGTTTGAGTATTTGAGGCATGTTCACCCTCCCCTCCTATTTGAAAATCAGGATCATCAGATGATTCATTTTCACTTTGAACTTGTGGTTCAACCTTTCTACCCTCATTGTCACTTTTGCTGTGTGAACTCATTATGATGATGATGCTGCAAAAAATAATGTTAAGAAAAAATCAGACCTACAATGTAAAAAAAAATTAGACAAAGTATAATGTTAAAAAAAATCACTATCCCTGGACCTTGAAACTTGAAAGAATTGTGGTCTCATGGATTGCAATATTGAATATTGCAGGATATGCACAATATTGAATATTGCAATATTGTAGGATATGCACAAGATTGAAAAATTTAAAATTTAAAATGCTCTGCCTCTGGTAGAACATGTTTGCAAAATGTGGAAGCACGGGCAAGGCATGTGAACTGTTTGACTGAATGCAATCATTCATTTAGTCAAACAGTTCACATGCCTTGCCCGTGCTTCCACAATTTGCAGGCATGTTTAGTATTCTACCCAACAGTTATGAAATTAGAAAATGTGAAAGCCCGACGACGTGGATGGGGCATGGGCAAGGCAAGCGAACTGTTTGAACGAATGTCTCAAAGGGATGTCAGCTCATGGAATACAATGATAGCTGAATACAACTATCATGTATTCCATGAGCTGACATCCCTTGGAGGCATTCGTTCAAACAGTTTGCTTGCCTTGCCCTTGCCCCATCTACATCATTGGGTTGTTTGTTTTGATTGTTGAATGAAAAAATAAATTTTTTAAAAACCTAAACGCTATTGTAAAACTAAACCAATTATGCCCTTGAATCTCACACAACTCTCACCTTTGGCTCTCACAAATCCACTATCTCTGAGTCGTTCAAGTCTTAGCCTATACACACGCACAGGAAGAAAATGAAAAGTAAAACAAAATGAAAAATTTCAATGATAGACTATAGTAGACTTTGACTTAAGTCGACTCATTAGGGTAACAAAATAATATTAAAATTTTAAATTTTAAATTTAACTTTCTTTGTTTTTTAAATTTAAAAATAAAACATTTTTTTAATACTTTTATGTGGGACGTCAGAGACTTGGAGATGTTTAGAAGACTTGGAGAGGCCTGGAAGTCTCCTATGAAGGAAACGTTCAGGGGATGGCGAGGGGGATGTTTCCTAGGCGTTCTCATGTCTCAGAAACATCCTTGTCTCGGGTTCCTCCACTTTTTTGGGGGGATGCGTCCCCATGGAACACTTAAGTCATAAGTTGAGCTTGTGTTTTTAAAGGCAAAAAAAAATATTAATACATAAAGTCTGCCACAAAAAATAGCTACGATCACTCAATCATTACCTCTTTTGCATGTGATCCATTATTGGCTTTGTCTTTAAAACTCCTTGAAGATGCATACAATAGAAGCATCTAAAAGATATTTGATAAATGCAGTTCATTCTAGAAAACTTGAACAATCCAAAAAGTTGTTAGCACATGCAAAACCAGTGATGGCGGGTCCATACTCTGCCTTGTTACAACTATAGATACCAGTATTGAAGTGTCATCCACAAGATTGTTCAGGGTCTCTTCTGTTTTATTACACACATTTTGGCCTCTACATTTGACTCTGGAGAATCAAAGGATGGTTCAACAACTAAATGATCTACTGAAGCATTCTTCAACAAGGCATATTGCTTTCATCTTGTGAAACTATTATTGGATTTTTCATCTATAGTATCAAAGCACTAAATTTGTCAGGATTGCATAATATGCATATTGAGGCAAAATGTGCATGTTCAAAAGTCATTACAACAAAAAACAAGATTTATGTAGTTGCTTTTTGAGTCCACGCTTTGTCCTTCAATCCAATTGTAGTTCATCTGGGCAAAGTCAAGTACAATATTTTCTAACCAAATGCATCTTTGATATCAAACTCTTCATCCTTCGATCCAATTGTAGTTGATCTCGGAAAAGACAAGTACAAATAATTTGAAATCAAATGCATATTTGATAACAATGTTGAAGGTTGATTCATCCTCATAGGCAAACTTTGTGTTGAGCATACGATTATAATCAAATTTGGCTTTTGTTTTGCCTGATTTCGATTCCTAACACCAGATCTACAAGGTTTTGAAGTGGTTGCTCTTTTTCCGGATCCGAAGGGTAGCTGTATTTTTGGCGCATTTTGGTGTGAAATGGACATCACCATCGTGCTTAGAAGACCCAAAAACCTTAAGAACGCTTGTCAAATTGTCAAATTTGGTGAAGTTGGCATCTAAGGCAAAAACAAATTGCCAGGAAGGTCGTATGGCCTTCCCAACACGCATATCAAAGTAAAAATAATAGTAATAAAAAAATTATATTTTTCTCGTGCAATTTTTTTTTCAAAAGGCCTTTCCAAAAGCAACACAGGGTTTTTATTTATTAAAAAAATTATATATATATTTTTTGAAAAAGCAGAGGACGGTATCAAGGGTATCGTCCCCTGCCATATGGCAGCCAGCGACCCCTTGGGCCCCGCCCCCTGTCGTGGGGTACCCAAGGGTATCGCCCTGCCAATGGCAGTGACGATCCTTGGGCCTTGTGTAGGGATGGCACGGGTCCCAAACATTTAAAAAAAAAATTCAATGTTTTTTTTTAATAAAAGTATTTTTTCATTTATTTTTTTCTCAAAAAAATGAGTTTTTTTTAATATTTTTTTCAAAAAATAATATATAAGTTTTTTTTATTTAAAAAAAAAAATATAATAGTTTTTTTTTACTATTTTTTTAACTTAATAAAAAATAGTCAAATTGTGCAATTTTTTTGCAAAATACATGCATTGTATTGGAATTTTTTTTATCAGCATCACTAAATTTAGCGGCAATCTTCTTTTTCCCCACTCAGCTCCTCTCCGTTGGGCTTTTCACTTTTGCACCTCAACTTCTAAAGCCATATCTCGGCCATACAATGGTCTTTTCATGTGCATTTTTTTTTGAAATGGGGTAGGATTTTGAGCTCTTCGCAGTGGTTCAGGTATTTTCCAGTTTGGGCTTATGGTTTTCTCGAGAATTTTTTTCTCAGTGTTGTTGTCTAGTTCTCGTTTTGGAGACTTCGACAGGCCATATCTTCTACATTTGGACACATTTTTGGGTGTCGTTTTTTTTTAAAGTGCATGTTTTTTCGTGTATTTCATCATGGTGCTATTAGTTTCCTCTTTTTCTATCAGAGAATTATATTTTCAACATGTAGTTTTTTTTTGGACATTATGGGCTCCCATTGTATGATTTTGTAAACACACTGGGATAAAGTGCCTTTGTATTGCACCTGTATTATGGGATCTTGCACATCAATTTGTGTCTTATTGTACTCACACTATGATATAAAGTGCCATGGGAGTTGATGTTTGCCTTTATTTTTCCTTCATACCTTTCTCATGCATGTGTAACTTTTGTTTTCACACCCTTTATATCTCCTTGTACTTTCATGTCTGCACATTTAGATGTTCTTGGTTCTTTATTATGTACTACATTTCGGCATTCAATTTCAGTGTACCTGTCATACCTCTTCCTTGTCAGCATTATGGGGGGGGTTTCTACTATTGGTGCTAATGCTTCCTTGGTTTCACATTGGAGTGAACTATGTATACATTATTTGTTCCTATGTACTAGGTGGATGCAGTGGATGGTTACCCATGCATTTCAGTGAGATGGATCACTTACCATATGGACACTCTTGCATTCCTATTTCTGGAGGCGACCTTCCATTTTCACTTGAACAGTTCTTCAAACTATTGGTTCTATTGCCATTTGTATCTTCGAGTTCTAGATGTTTTGCCTTTGTTTTCCATCTGATTTGAGTAGTGTCGTTGTGGGAACTCATGCAAATTCTTGTCTTCTTGATCATGATCATCATATGTTTAAGTAGAGGTTCTTCTTTCAGCATTTCAGCAGTAATTCTTCGACAGCGTTTGCAACTTCTTCATGCTTCAATGGTGTTCTCTTTGTTCATCCTTTGTTCCTATCTTTTGGGGCAACATTGTTTTGTTTGGAGGCTTCTTCAGTCCTTCAGTTGGATTTCATCTCTTTTTGGAGTAGATTTTTTCCCATGAGGTTTCCTCTATTTCTCCACATTATAGAGATCTTTTGTTTGTACATGGGTACCTTTTTTGGCCTTGTTTGTCGGGACCCATCATGCATTCTTTTTAGGGTTTTTAGCTACTCCCTAAGTTGATCTTAAGGGGGTGTTAGAGTTATCATACATTAGTTAATAATTAATTAATCTTTAATTGATTATTAGTCTAATTTATATTTTGCACTTAATCTAAACTTAGGAGTTCTTTTATGCTTTATTAATTGAGTTAATATTAGATCATTATGTCTCATCCCATGTGATGTTGACACTTGTCATGATCTAATCCCTTTCTCATTTAGGGCTTTTCTCTTATAAGCACTCAACCCTCATTGTAAATATCTCTCAGATATTATCTAGAGCTTTCATATCTTCTTGAAAGTCTCTTTCTATAGCTTTTCCTTGTTGATAAATATTGCACATATTGTTTGCGGATCTCTTGCATGGAAGGTGTCTTTGTTTGTTGTTTGATCCCCTGGCTCGTGGTTTTATGCTTGTTTCACAATTCTAACATAATAAACTCCTTCACCAAATTGTATTCAAACACAAATTTGATCCAACTACAACTTCTTCCTTGGCTTGTTGGCAAATTTAACAATTTTGCACATACTTCTTCACTCAATTCATCTTTTTCCAATAGCATTTCTCTCCAAGTTGAGCTAATGGTTTATCCATAGTTTGGAAACTTGGACTTGGAAAAAATACTTAGTATCCTAAAATTTTGAAGTGGACTTGAGACTTGGTTGATAAACTTAAATAATGCATGAGACACATAAAATAATGAATTTAGAGAACACACAAATCATCTTTGATTATCAATTTGTCATAATTCAATGACTACATATGACCCTCAAAGGCTTACAATTCAAAATTTCAAATACTAGATAATTGTACAAAAGTCAACTGTGGTCTACAACTTTTCATTCCCATCTAGGTACTAGTAATATCCAACCCTTAATTAGAAGCTAAATTTGAATCATCCTTAGGAGGGAATGACTTCTCATGTCTGTCATCATCGAATGCTTTTATTGTTGCTTCTCTCCCCAATTTAGTGTGATACTTTTTGGTTTTCATCTCTTCTCTAAATGTAATTATTTCCTTTTGAAATTGATGCACCTCTTCATACATAATCGTTGCTATTTGAAATCACATGATTGTTGTCCTTGTCTTTTTCTTTATCGTTGCCTCTTTAACTTTACATTAATCTCTTCACATTTTTTGCTCCAACTTGATTCTCTACTTAGATTCAATTTACACTTGGATTCAACAATAATCACACGTCCATCTATATCATCTCCCTCACCATTTGTCACAACCATGCAATATGTATAGTTCATGCGCTTGATATAGAAGGGAAATCGACCACCTTGTATTTTTAATTTAAACTTTATCTCCTTAAGAGGAGTCAGCCATTTGGTCATTTTAATCCTTTTACTTTAGGCACCAAAGGATAAGTATGTCAGCCCACATAAATAGTGTCTTATTTTATCTTTCACATACTTCAGCATTATGTTTAAATCTTTAATTTAAACTTACTCATATCTCTAAATCGGTCATCAATTCCACAATCTCAACGATAAGGTGTAACAGATGTATTTTTCTTTGCTTTCCAACGGGGATGTATAATGGTTAATTTCTTATTGTAATGGTTCACTCTTTACCTTGAAATAAGTGACAACACTTACTTTGACATTCTTGTCCATACATCTTGGACAACTAACCCAACAATCTCCTCAACAAACTTTGACATCAATAACAACATATTCTATCAATCTCCACATTAAACTCTTTGGCATCAATGACAACCCTGTCCACCTTTGACATCAATGACAACATTTCCAACATTTTGAGAATTGGGCCTCACCAACTTAATTTTTTAGTGATGAATAGTGTACTTCTATATTAAAATATAAAAATATAATACACAATTCACATAAAATATAGGTGTAATGGAACCACATCCCCAAGAGCCTGCTAGAAACCAAAAAAAGTAAAAGAAGACACACTACAGAGCAATGAGAGATACTAAATCAAGGGATTTTCGCCAACCATTTGGAGGATTTTGAGCATTAGGAATAGGGTCCCAAACTGTGATGGTGTCCTCTTTGTCTGTTTTTTATCAAGATCATAATAAGTTGTGCAAATGGGTGAAATTACAAGGTTTGACTAAGGGAACTTCTCATTATCATGCCCAACTAAGGATGCCACGATCAAGGTAAGAAGTATAGGACTACCCATGTGGTTGGGGCACCAACAATAATTGTTGGAATTTAGGGGACCCACGTAGCCCATGAGAACCACATCTTGAATGAACACTATGGCTATGGACACAATGACATCTACATGGAGAGGCGTCCCTACTAGTAGGAAATGGTGACATGAACAATAATGCAAGGCACATTGGCCTAGTCTCAATAAGTTTCTACAAGTTAAAAACCTCCAAAGCAACTTTATTAGCCTATAATTAGATTTCTAACATAACATTGCAACATATAATGGCTTTAACATATAAAGAGAAATGAGCATCCATTGCAAAACCTAAAAATAAAGTAGTGTTTCTATCATTCCATATGTAGAATAGAATTTCCACTTTGTAAGCAAGCCAAATTTGGGTAAATTTTGCATGCATCTTAGGCTAGTCGTCTAAAAGAATCATATGCCAAGAAAAAAGCTTTGCTTGAATAGCCTTTAAGAATTCATGTATCCAATTCCAAGTTGCTTGGGCCCAAGAGAAAAACCAAAAGAGGTGCTTAAGAATTTCCAAATGTCCACAAAAAAGATAGAGGGGATTGGAAACACCTAGACAAGTAAGGCAATATACAATGGGAAGACCTTGATATAGGAGGCACGACACAAAGCAAGCCCAACTAGTTTGGGCTCCAAAATGACAAACTAAATTGTTTGAAACCTAAGTCACCATTTAGTGACAATGGACTAGAGATTCCAATTGATATTAAATTTTTGAACCTTGGGTAGGTTAGGAGAAAGTTAAGAGTACCCCTAGAAGGGATTGTAGTTTCTAAAGGGGGTGTTTGGATACCACATCCAACCCTTCCACCAAGGTATAGCTCATCAAATTCCAACCTTATGCATCATTTCTAGAGGCATGAACTCCATAGTTGTTTGAAAGGACCCAACACTTTGGTTGTCAAGCCTATATTTGGCTTTACATATTGGCCAAGATAGCTAGTTCTTAGTGGCTCAGGAGAAGGGTCTCAAATGAAGCAAATCACATGCTTAAGAAACTTTTGTGCACATGCCTAGGGAACTTTGGCAAGAGCTTGAACTTGGCAAGTAATCATAGGAGACCACCAAGTGATTTTTGGTTGAAGTAGATCCCAGTTCTAAAATTGTTCCCTTTCTAGATAAGTCATAGTTTGATGGATTCCTAAGCCTTCCAAATATGACAACAAAAGTGCCTTGAATCTACATTGATTCCTTTATAATGAGAATGGAGTGAAGGCCCAAACCATGCTAGGCCTACCTACCATGAGGAATGCTAAAGGAAATGCAATGCCTAAGAAGGATTTTCCAAGCTTCATAGCCTTCCAAAGCATAAATTATCTATTTGGCATACAAGGCCAACCTTTTCCTTTGAGTATCAATAAGACCTAAACCACCAAAGTTGTGGGAAACAACAAAATTCCTAGGAAAATTGATCAAACCCTTTACCTTATTCTAAGGAGGCCCAAAGTTCTTGAGTAGTCTCTCCAAATTTTTATAGGAGGATTTTGAGGAAGCCTAACAAAAAGAATAGTACAAAAATGTCCGCAAGCACTTTAGGACAAATTTGGAATTTCTTAGCTAGCAAAAAAGGTTTAGCAATCCAAATTTGTAGTTTATTTTCAATGAGTTAGAATGAATTGCCAAAGAGTTGCATTAGACAATTGGAAAGAAAAGGGAATGCTTAGGAATCTAAACATTCCCACACTTTCATTCCATTTCCAAGCAAAAGTCTCTAGCCATGAGGGTTTGGAAAAACAGGTTTGACAATAGCATGAGTCTTTTTCCATTGAATATTGGAGCCAAAAGCAAGGAAAAAAGTGTTTTAAACATTGCAATGCATGGTTCACATTGTCTTGGTATTCCAAGAAAGTGGAGAAGGTGTTGCCAAAATAAAATAATTCAGTAATTATTTATTACTCTTTATGTATTAAGCCACCCTATGTGGTAATGTGTCACTTGAAGAGGTAATTGAACTCTTCAAGGTTGTGTAGCATTCCTCATTTTCCACTTGGTGCAACCTTGTTGCCACCTTGAGTTGAGCACTCTTGCAGTGACTCAAACACATATTCCTATATGTACATCATCCTCTTTGAGGATTTTACACACTTCAATTCATCATTTCATTCTTCTGTTGCATTGTTGTTTTCCAGTCTCACGGTTTGAGTGCGCACTTGCTTGTCTTGTGTGATTTGTTGATACTAACAATTGAACAAAGATCTTACAAACTCTAACAGGTGTTACCAAAAAAAATGGCCATTAACAAGCTAGAAATTGGGTTTTGGAAGGAAAATACCTTGAATCCTCTACTAGGTGATCATGTTGGCTAACAAACATACAAATCCTTCACTTGCAAGAACATATAAGGCTAGAGAAAGAGGGAAAACTAGACGAATAAAGTGAAAAATCCCAAAAGAGGATGGTTATCAAATATTAATGGTGAAACACGCCAAGGCATTGTAAAGAGCATTTGAATTTACCAAAGAAAATAGAGGCCAAACCCATGAGCTTGAAGCATAACTAGACACATGGCCATTCAATGCAACCATAAGCTGTAGCAAATAATATTTTGTAGAAAATGGCTTATTATTGAGAATGATAGGCCCATTCCATAACTTCCCAAACAACAACAATATCATCCAAGAAATTTCTACTTTTGATGAAGTCAGTTTGTTAAAATTGGACAATAAGAATAAGCAAATGACGAGTATGAAGTGAAAGGGCTTTGGTTATGATCTTGTAATAAGTATTCAATAAAGGGATAGGTCACCAATTATAAATTTTGGGAAGATCACTTGCTTTAGTTATGAATTTAATAATCTTTATTTATAATAACACCTAGGTAATTTATTGTAAAAGCTTCTAGGTAATCCTAGAAGAGATTAAATCCAACAATGTCCATAGAGCTTTATCAAATTTACATGGGAAAACATCACAATTAGGAGCTTTGTCATTAGCCATAGAGAAAATCGCTTCATGGAGATTTACCAAAATGAATTTCTAATTACAGGGGCCCCATTCAACAACAAAGAGCCTACAAGGGATTACACTCACAGTGGTGAAACACTCTCTCAGACTTAGAAGAAGGCTCTCGAGCTTGAAAACTTATTGATAATGGTGAAAAAAAGATTGGAAAATAGTAGTAAGCTTGAAGAGGACTTGTTGGCCTTAATTGATATGATTGATTCTTTGAAGAATTTAGCAAAGCTTAAAAGGATTGAAATAATTATTTGGAAACTCCATCCCCAATTTTGAGCCAATGTAAATGGTCTTTGATTTGAGCTCCTTGAGCTATATAATTATCAGTAATTTTCTTTTTTTGGAAAAGTTGAGCAATATGCAAATACAAAGTGGGAGAGAATGAAAATATTTCATGCTCAATGGTGGCAAGACAAAGATTCAAGGTGGTGCTTTAGTATAAGCGACAACGAAAGAAAGCCAATTAGCAAGTATAAATTCATAAAAAAACTAGCATTTTTAATGGCATCATCCCACCTTTGGATCTAGCCAATCCCATGTAGATGTGGCATGAGATTTCATGTGTTGAAAATGGTTTCAGAAATAGAAGAAAACGTCAAAATTGAAGGAAAAGTAGATCTTGAAGAACTCATTTGTGCCTTAAGAAAAATCAAGAAGCTTAAGAAAAGAAATTTAAAATTAAATTTGCAGCTATAGAAATATGAAGAGGATCGTGATTCAAGAGAAAAAAGTCACAAATCTTTGAAGAATAAAAAAAATTTATCATCAACCTAAAGATTCAACTAGAAGAGGCAAAAAGGATAGAAGAGGAGGCGATAATTTAGCAAAATACAAAGGAAGAAAATTGAGAGAAGCTAGAATCTAAAATCTTTTCTTTGAGAAAAGAACTAGAGAAAACTACCCAGTTGAACAAAATCATAAACTTTGAGAAGAGCATTGAAATAATGAATGATATTATCAATTCCCAAAGGTCAACATTCATTAAGGTCCTAGTCTTGGCTATGAATAAAATCAGAAGATTACTAAAGAAGATCCAAATCCTGCCTCCAAAGTTACTGAAGAAGATAAGAAAAGGCTACATAGATGTGCTTAAAAGCTCCATCAATAGGGATAGCAACAAGAAGAAAGAAAGTGATATCCCGTAGAAAACCAACATTCATCACAAAGACAAATTCAAAAGATTGTTCCCTCCAAGGTAGTCTCACATGACCAGGCTTTAAAACTCTTTCTTTGGTTTTTTTTTTTGTAATCGTTTTAGTCATAAAGCAACAAATTGTAGGGAATGTGCAAGAAATAATTTTGTATGGAACAAAAATGGAAGCTCTTATGGGGTCTTAAATAGAAACTACAATTCATTTTATTCTCTATTGGATTACAACATTATGTGCTATAAGTGCAATAACTATGGTCATACAACATGCTTTTGTAGAAGTGGTTTTGTAGAACCTCCTACACAAAACAAGAAGATGGATACCCAAGTGATAAGAAAAAGGAAGAAGCTACAAAATTTTGAAAGAGGAAGCAAGAGCAATAAAAACAAAAGGAGAAATTTATGCTAGTGCAAATTGATTTTCATGCACAAAATGAAGGAAATCAATGGTACATTGACAGTGGATGCTCAAGTCACATGATAGGGGACAAGAGAAAGTTTCTCAATATGAAGGAAGTAAATGTAGGTATGGTAAAATTTGGAGATAATGTTACAATGATCACTAGAAAAGGTACTCTGAGTCTTGAAAATGGAAAGACAAAAACAAAAAATTCTTTGTATGTCGAAGGTTTGAATCATAATCTTCTTATTGTTAGTCAAATGTACGATCAAGGACATACCTTCACATTTCATGCTCAAGGCTGTTAGATAAGGAAGGAAAATACAAGAAAAATAGATGCAAATGCAAATAGAAAAAAAAAAACTTATGCATCCTCAGTGAGGTCAAGGGAGAAAAATGTTATATGAGATAAACAGATGAAAGCTGGCTATGGAATAGAAGAATGGGCCATATGAATTTTGATAATCTAGTGAATATCAACACCAAAAAATTTGTGAGAGATATGAAAAAGATGGTTAAACCCTCAAATACTCTTTGCAAGAAATGTCAGTATGGGAAAAAAACAAGAGAAAGCTTCAAGTCAAAGGAGTACTCAACAACAAAGCCATTGGAACTTGTCTATACAAACCTTTATAGGCCTACAAGAACACAAAGTTTGCAAGATGAGAGTTACTTTATTTTTCTTATTGATGATTACTCTAGAATGACATGGGTTACTTTTCTAAGAGAAAAATCAGAAGCATTTGAGATGTTTAAAGCTTTTAAAGCCTTGGTTTAAACTAAAACTGGTTTAAAAATCAAATTTTTTAGATCAGATTGAGGAGGCGAGTTTACCTCAAATGAATTTGAAGAATTTTTTGAGCATCATGGAATAAGGAGACATTTCTCAACTATAAGGAATCCACATCAAAATCGAGTTGTAGAAAGAAAGAATCAAATTATACAAGAGATGGATAAAACAATGTTGAATGAATCTAAGCTATCAGACATATTTTGGAGAGAAGCAGTTAACATAATAGTCTATATTCTAAATAGAGGGAAAATCAAGGTCAACAATGGTAAAACACCTTATGAATTATGGAAGGGTAGACCGACAATAGTTAAATACTTCAAAGTTTTTGGGAGTAAGTGTTGCATATGAAGAGATGATGAGGACTTGGGAAAATTTGATTACAGATCTGATGAAGGCATCTTCCTTAACTATTCATTAAGAAGCAAGGCTTATAGATGTTACAATAAAATATTGCACAAGATTGTAGAGAGTATCAACGTAAAAATGGATGAATCAAGGTATCAAAAAGAGAGAGAAAAAGCAAATGATCACTCAGAGGATTCAAGCTACAAGGAATACGATGATGATGAAAAAGAAGAAATAGCATAAAAATATACAAAGGCACCATCTAAATTTGTCCAGAAGAACCATTTAGAAAATCTAATTCTTGGTGATAAAGATATTGGAGTATAGACTAGAAGAAGATTAGCAAGTGTATCCGAACATGCAAACCTCTCCTTACTATCCAAAATAGAGCCTAAGGACTTTGTAGAAGCGAGCAAAGAAAAGCATTGGATTGATCTTATGGAAGAAGAACTGGATCAAATTGAAAAGACTTGAGACATGGGAACTTGTTCCAAGACCAAAAAATAAGAATGTGATTGGTACCAAGTTGGTTTTTAGAAATAAGCTGAATGAAGATGGTCAAGTGGTAAAAAATAAAGCAAGGTTAGTTTGTAAAGGTATGCTCAAGTTGAAGGTATTGACTTTGAAGAAAATTTTACTCCTGTTGCAAGACTAGAAGCTATTAGAATTTTTTGGAATTTGCATATTTCAAGAACTCTAATGTCTATCAAATAGATGTTAAGTCAACCTTTCTCAATGGAAATTTAGAGGAAGAAGTATACATCGAACAACCAAAAGGGTTCTTACTATCAAAAAAAAAGGATTATGTGTGCAAGTTGAAGAAAACGCTTTTTGGGCTAAAGCAAGCTCCCAAAGCTTGGTATTCAAGACTTGACAAGTATCTACAACAAGAAGGCTTCAAAAGAGGAATTGTTGATAGTAATATCTATATCAATACTGAAGGTGAAAATCATTTGATTGTTGTGGTTTATGTAGATGACATCATATTTGGAGGCAGTAGTAATAAAATATGCCAAGAGTTTGCAAAGGATGTGCAAATTTTTTTTGAGATGTTTATACTCAGTGAGTTGTCATTCTTTCTTGGTTTATAAATTTCTCAATCTAACAAAGGCATATTTATCTCACAAACCAAGTACATCAAAGAGATGTTAAAAAGGTTTTGAATGGAAGATTGTGCACCAGTTAGCACACCCATTGTCACATGGTGTAAATTAAGAAAAGATGATGAATCTCTTGATGCAAATCAAACACTTTATAGGTCAATGATTGGTAGCCTACCATATGTAACAACATTAAGGCCAAGCATTATGCCAGAAATAAGCATGGTAGCATATTTTCAAAAAACACCAAAAGAAACTCATGTACAAGCAATCGAAAGAATATTTAAATATCTAAAGGTCACTTTGGACTTTGGTTTGTGGTACCCAAGAGGTGAAGATTTCACTCTAGCAGCATATATAGATGTAGATGGGTAGGAAGTATTGATGATAGGAAGAGTACGAGTGGAGGAGACTTATTTCTTGGCAACAATCTAGTGTTTGGGTTAAGCAAGAAACAACCTTCAATTTCTTTATCCACGATGAAGGCAGACTACAAAGCAACAACATAATGTTGCACACAAGTTCTTTGGATGAAGCAAACATTGAAAGACATTAAGGTAGAATATGACCATCCAATTTTAATACTTTGTGACAATACTAATGCAATAAATATTTTAAAGAACCATGTTATTGCACTCTAGGATAAAGCATATTCCTATCAAGTATCGATTTTTAAGAGAATGGGTAGCATATCAACATGTCAAGTTGAAATATATTGCCACAAAAGAATAGATAAAAAATATTTTCATGAAGCCCCTTCCAAAAGAGACTTTTGAGTATCTCAGACAAAAATTGGAAGTGATATCTTTCTTATCTAGTCACTAAATTCTTGAGGAGAAGTACGAATTCAGGGGGAGCTAATCATTGCAATATATTTTAGCTCTATGAACTCTTTTTCGTTGATGTCAAAGATGGAGAATTGTAGACGGGGGGAGAATTATATTCTTTCTATATACACATATGGTTTCTTTGATTACAAGGTTTCCATCAATAAAAAAGGGGGAGAATGTTGGAAATATTATTGTCATTGATGTCAAAGAAGAGGAGCATAATCACTTTCATAGGAGGAAATCACATGCCCTAATATGCAATGATGGGGGCTTAAATGTGTGAAGGCCAAAGGCCACAAATAGCTCCTTTCAATGCAATCATTAAGATCAAAAAGGTGATTGAATCTCATTTAAGGTGGTGCTGAAATTATTAAATAGGTTGACTCCTTGTGAAATTTAATTTAATATTAATTGGGTCTCTTTGAAATGGGCCAACCCTCTTGGTGTAGTCGCCCCTATTGGGAGAATTAAAACAAATTTACTATTTTCAAATGAGGCTAACCCATTTGAAAAAATGAATTCTCTTCATTAAGATACATGAAGAGGTATAAAAGAAAGATGAAATGGGGGTAAGGTAAGCATACAGTAAATGTAATATCATTCCAATACAAGCATATTTGATGAAGAAGATTCAAGATCACCATCCATTGAAGAAGAAATATTAAAGAAATAATTTTTTTTGTTCATTTGGAGGTTGGTGTTGTTGGCATATGGCTTCTAGTGTTGTCATTGATGGCAACCTAAGTCATTGATCTAGTCCACAGATTAGTATTGGTTCATACTGGCAGAACAAAATGAAGAACAAGGCATTCGATTAAAGGTAAAGATGTCGATCTATGTACTTCACCAAACTATTACTTTGAGTTGTGGATCTCAGAGAAAGGTATGTTGATGTTCGCACTACCTTATTCAAGAAGTATCAAGGTGTGCATTTATTGGTGTACGATCTAGGAGATCCGGTGCATTGATTTTCTGGTTATCTATACTAGAAGGCCAACTTGGAAAATATAGTCATTACGGATATCTAAGGAGTAATTTGTTAAATGTTTCTATGTTTGAATATGTTTATTTGGGTCCTCACTATGCTATGAACAACTATGGGTGGTGCACATAAATAATTAGTTGTGGATTTAGCCGACAGTTGGAAATTATTTTATGTTTCATGAAAGCCGATATATGAATGATTAAATATTTGGTAGCGGATATATATATGAGATCGGTTGTATCATTTTGCAGAAGTGAATGTATGTGATATGAAGTATATTAGTGTGTGGTGCGAAATTCACAAGGATAAGGGTGCAAATGTATCTATGTATGGATTTGTGATGCGAAGAGCAGAGAAGAGTAGAGCAAAGTTGAGCGAAGAGAATAATTAGATAGAAGGTCCATAATCTAACCTATGAGCCTAACCAGAACTATAACCTGGCATAAGTAGATGCTATTAATTTAGTTCAATCTTTCAAATGGTCTTAATCTGAATGTTTTGTAAGATAGTGAGCCTTCCTACTTTGAGCAGTGAGCTCTAGGCAGTGAGCTTGAATGCAAGTGCATTCCCTTTTGTAAAACTTATATTTGAGTACTCAAATTTTGGATTGATCTCCATCGTGGTTTTTCCCCTAACAGGGTTTGCACGTAAAAATCCTTGTGTTATGGTGTTGTGGATGATTACTTTGTGTGTTTGCATCTTTCCTTTAGTTTAATGTTGAAATGGTTTAAATGTCAGTTTAATAAAGTTTAGATTTGCAGAACACTGATTCACTCCCCCTCTCAATGTTCCCTTGAGTCCAATAATTGGTATCAAAGCCTAGTTCCTCAGAAGAAGTTTAGTAGCTTGAGGTAGATCTTGAAATGTAATGGACTCTGGTAGTCTTCAATAGTAGCTTTTGGTGGCACTTGATGACCTTGATCAGTCTAAAGCAGAAGACCGAGAATTGAAAGAAAATCTCAGGGATGCTGAGAAATTCATTCAGACATTGAAGGATCTGATTGTTAAATCGAGGGAAAAGAGGAAGGATCTTTGTGATCATATTAAGAAGAAAGAGAGAGAAAAAATGGATGACGCTCACCTGAATCAAACCTTGAAGGAAATAACTGAAGAATGTGAAAATATTGCCATAAACAATGCTACCCTAAGACATGAGATGGAATCTACGGTGATGAAGCTAACTAAGGAAATTGAAGAAAGGAAGAAGAATGAGGAGAACCTTGCTCAATCCTTAAAAGAAAGATCTGATGAATGCGGAAGAATAAATGGAGAATTCATTCAGTTAGAAAGTGAATTGCAACAATCTAGAAACAGTGAAGAAGAACTTGAAAAATAGATCATTATTCGTAGGGATGAACTTACTACTGCAAATGAATACAAGGAGAAATTTAAGATTAGTTCTATTAAGCTTGATGAGCTAACTCAAGGACAGAAGAATGCTAAAGACAAGCAAGGTCTTGGATATGAGAAAGGAGAAAGTTCCAAATCTTGACAAAGAAATTTTAGGCAAGGTAACTAGATGAACAAAGGTGGAATGCATCCTGTAAGACAACTTAGTGCTCAAAAGTTTAATGGATATTGTTTTGCTTGCAATAAATTCAATCATATGGCTTCTCAATGTAGAAGTAAAATGAAATCAAGTAATCCATCATTCTTTGTTCAGTGTTTCAATTGCAAAAAATTTGGTCATAAATCAATTGAATGTAGAAATGTGTCAAACTACTCTGTCAGTAGAAGAAATGTTGAATGTTATACCTATGGAAAAATTGGGCATATTGCTAATCAATGAAGATCAATAAGAAATCAATGGAATGATTGGTTTGTACAAGGAGGTATTGTGTGCTACAATTGTAACAAATACAGTCACATTGCAAGATTTTGCAGAAACAAAAATGTGGGTAGAAAAGGTCTGGTATACAAAGACAAAAATACACAGAAAAATGATAATGAAAAAGGAAAAATGATTGTGGATGAAATTAGAGATCAGATGAAGAAGACATGGGTAATTAAGAATGAATCTGATGTTGGAAATAGTTCTTCATCGAAACCTACTTCCGGTAATTCCTCTAGAAATTGATCTCAGGCCATTGGCCCAGGGAGAGTTTTTCAAGAAAATCCTTTTTCCCCTATCTATAAGTTGTACCGGATCGAAAGATTGTCAAAAGTTGTATTAATGATCTACAGATGCTCTAGAAAAGACTCACAAGGAAACTTAAAGAAATCATAGGTCCGCAAAAGAATTTTTCTCTCGTTGTCTGAGAAAATAGGGTATCTAGAATACCTAGGGAAAAGGCATTTATTACAAGTGTGTGAGCTATAAAAGACATGTTGTAACCCTCATTTGTCACTTTGCATCGAAGAAGAGAAGGAGGAAAGCGCTTTGCAACAAAATCTCGAAGGAGTAAAGTTAATTCAACGAAGAATCTCGAAATCCATCAGGTATTTTAGTTGTTTTTGAATTTCCATATAATTTGGCGTATGGTTGTACGAAAGGAAAAAATAGAAAAAATCAAAGGGTCAATCAATTTAGATGAATACAACAGTGAGAAGATTAGAGCCGTAAGAAATTTTTTGTCGCCCGATGAATTGAAATGGGTTAGAGAAGCCAAATATAAGAATTTGGACATTTGGAATGAGTTTCCCTATTTCGAGAATGTGGAAATCATTAAATTCATTTTGAGCAAATTGAATAATGACACTTTGATTTTGGAAAAACCCTACATCATTTTGAAGGAAGTAATTGAAAATTTGATTGGATTATGCAAAGTTGGGGATATACCGAGAAAGAAATCCATCCGGAATAAAGAAGTCGAAACCCTAATCAAAGTTATTGGAGATCAAAGGGCACTAATAATCTTGACAATCAAAAACTTTGTGACAAGGTACATTGTGCATAGAGTATCATATAAAACATTTTTGAGAAACAGAGAAGGAGCAACCTCAGTTGGTGCGATCTACATCTCACACAAAATGATAATGGAAGGTCAGGACTTTGACCTGTGCGGACTGCTAAAGGATCAACTGATGGAGAATGTGTAATTAACGAAGGAGACAAGTTACCCTTTCAGGTTTGGTACTCTGGTTGTATGTATAGTAATGTACTTTCTAAAGTTTTTACCAATGAACAACAATGTGATGTGGAAAGAAAATGAACCGGTGTGCAAACAAATCTACACACACTCTAAGAGTTTGGTTAACTGTGATCAAGAATTTGGAAATTTATTTAAGAGTTTGCTAGGAAATCTTGACTCAATTGGTATATCTCTTCCGGTAAAAGCACGTGAAGTTGGTTCCTCTTTTGATGGAATGGAGAGAAAGAAGAAAAGAGAGAAAGAAACTATTGTTTGTACTCCTCTGAAATGCAAGATTTTCAAAATTGAAGGAAAAGGAAAAGAACAGGAGATTGTGGATATACCAGATGAGAAATTTGATGAGGAAACTGAGGACACCCAGGGAAAAGAGCAGGATTAAGCCAAACTAGAACAATAATAGGAAATGACAGAAGCAAGTTAAGAAGAAGAAGACGACTTGTCAAAAGAGAAGCTGCAACAACTTATTCATAAGTAAGGTGGAATGCAGAAAACTGCTCAATTATGGTCCATCAGACCCTCATATGATCAGGATATGATTCTAAATGTACTAAGTGCTCATGTTGTGCACAGTTAGATCAAACTGGAGAATTTGCAAAATATTTTACCTGAATAAATGATTGAATGCATTAAGGAAACCATGGACTCTGAGTCTCAAAACAAAGAAGAAGGAGAAATAATCTCTCATTTGAAGGAGCAGTTTAGGCTATCACTTACAAAGTTGAAAAATAAAATGAATGAGCTGAGGCAATGCACAAGTGTGGAAAATAACATCTACAACTATTGCATACGTTGGCCTCATGCAGTTGGGAAATACAAAGAGAATTTGGAGCAAATTGAAATAGAATTGTATGGGATTGGAATTTTTTTTGATATTTTTCAGGATTAGGATGGTACAATCAAGAAAAATATTCAAGAGCTATAGTCTGAACACACAAAAGTTCAGCTTACTAAAAACACACTCGTAGACACTTTTTTGAAAGTGAAGGACCTAATTGAATGCAGACTGGAACACATGGTTGAGATACTAAGGAAATACGAGAAATTAGAGGATGCGATCACAATTCTGGAATCCCTCACTGAGATTGTCAATAGGACATCTAACAATAACAATATGATCATAATCATTGGGATTGCAGTAGAAGCTTGGAAGAAATTCCTCCCAAAGATGAAAGAAAATCACAAGATAATCTTCTAACTCAAAGTAGTTGTTCTTTTCAAAATTTTGAATTAGTTTTGAAGTTTTGGTTATATTTCAAAAGGCGAGATTGAACATGTGTTTTGTCAATTGTTGGAATAAGGCCTCCAATTTTTTCATTGATTCCAAAGGGGGAGAGAGAGCAGTGAAAAATGCCTCATCAATCTTAGGGGGAGCTATGTTTTGAAATTTTGAAGTTTGGCAGCGTACTCATATTGGTTTTGACACTTAGTAATTTTTCACTAAGTGTTGTCATCAATGCCAAAGGGGGAGATTGTTGGCATATGGATTCTAGTGTTGTCATTGATGGCAACCTCAATCGTTGATCCAGACTATAGATTAGTATTGGTTCATATCGGTAGAACATAATGAAGAACAAGGCATCCGGTTAAAGGTAAAGATGTCGATCTATGTACTTCACCAAACTATTATTTTGAGTTGTGGATCTCTGAGAAAGGTATGTTGATGTTCACACCACCTTATTCAATAATTATTTAGGTGCACATTTACTAGTGTACGATCTAGGAGATCTGGTGCATTGATTTTCTGGTTATTTGTACTAGAAGGCCGACTTGGCGAATATAGTCGTTGTGGATATCTAAGGAGTAATTTTTTAAATGTTTCTATGTTTGAATATGTTTATTTGGGTCCTCACTATGCTATGAATGACTATGGGTGGTTTTCATAAAGAATTAGTTGTGGATTTAGCTGACAGTTGGAAAGTATTTTATGTTTCATGAAAATCGACATATGAATGATCAAATCTTTGGTAGCGGATATACATATGAGATCGGTTGTATCATTATATAGAAGCGAATGGATGTGATACAAAGTATATTAGTGTGTGGTGTGAAATTCAGAAGGATAAGGGTGCACATTTATCTATGTATGGATTTGTGATGCGGAGAGCAAAGCAGGGAAAAATAGAGCTGAGTGAAGAGCAAAGTCAGACAAAAGGTCCAAAATCTGATCTATGAGCCTAACCAGAATTGTAACCTGGCATAAGTAGCAGTTCAATCTTTTAGATGGTCTTAATCTAAATTTTTTTGTAAGGTAGTGAGCCTTCCTACTTTGAGCAGCGAGCTCTAGGCAGTGAGCCTAAATGCAAGTGCATTCCCTTTTGTAAAACTTATATTTGAGTACTAAAATTGTGGATTGATCTCCACCGTGGTTTTTCCCCTAACAGGGTTCCCACATAAAAATCTTTGTGTTATGGTGTTGTGGATGATTACTTTGTGTATTTGCATCTTTCCTTTAGTTTAATGTTGAAATGGTTTAAATGTCAGTTTAATAAAGTTCAAATTTGCAGAACACTGATTCACCCCCCCTTCTTAGTGTTCCCTTGAGTCCAACAGGTGTCTCTTAATAGAAGAGATTGACGTCTCTTGCTAAGTTGGTGCTTAGTAGTGGGGATTGGTGTCTCTAATGGGTTCATGCGTACAAAAATTTGTAAGAGAATTTTAGCTTTGGCTAGATTTGGATAGTAGATCTATGTAGTCTTTTCTTCGTGGTTTTCTCCTAAACAGATTGCCATATAATTCTTGTGTCTCTTAATTGTTATATTTTGTGTGATTTCTATTAATGTGGTTGTTGGGTTTTAAATAAGTAAAATTTTATCTTATATTGATCCACCCCCCCTCTTAGTATAAGTGTGTGTGCTCATCACCAAAGAAACACTTGGGAGACCAAAGAATTCAATCTAAACTAGAACTTGAAGAGAATGTTCCTTCAAAACAACAAAGTCTCAAGTCCACTAGGAAAAGACTAACAAAGAGGAACAAATGTACCAAGGGTCATGCTTAAGAATGGCCTTAGAAAACTTAACTTCAGTAAAATAGAAAAGAAAGAATCCCTTAGTGAGGTTTTGTATTGTCTCCAAATAGACCCCTTGAGGGACCTAGGTGGATTCAATCCAACTCCTTAGCATGATTTTAGAGGGATTTTTTCCCACAAAATACCCAACAAGGGTGTTGTTTTCAAGCCATGTGCATACATTTTTAAAATCTTGAACAAAAAAAAATTAGGAATTGAAGAGTTACTTTGTGAGAACATTTCATAATGAACTTGTGAGGACACTTTAGAGCCATTTTCCTATTGGTGCAGTCACGGTAGGAGGGTCCTCAAAGAGAACAATTTGGATCGTGCAACTAGAGTAATACAACAAAAGCGACACAAAATCTAGAGGAAAATGTAGATACAAATATTCTTATTATCAAAAATTTTGATTACATATAGTTGGCCACATTCGAGCTTACAGATTCGACTCACAGGCCTGATACAACATGCTCAAAATACAGTGCTCATACATGCCAGCGAAAATCTTACAAATCAAATTCTATATACATCCTAGTCTAATTTATCTTGATTCATTGCTATCCTCGTGATTCATTACAAGCTTTATATCATATCCGTGGGTCAAAAAACATCTGCGTCGGCCAAAGATCATTACAATTTTTGATGAAGGAAACGTAACGTGTGCAAGAATAGGTCGGCCTCAAATTTGAATTTCTTCCCATGGTAGATGCGCATGATGAAGTGTGGACCTAAGATTAAGGTCGGGGACACTCCATGGAATAGGTCAAAACACACCGTGAGGATCTACAAGTTACGAGAAGGATCCATGATTGATCAAACTAGCCGTTGGGATTTGAAATTATTATGGGGCTATTTCCAAAACTATCACTCAATCCGAAAGCGATAACTTGCCAGAAAAAAGATCCAATCGATTTGAAAACTTGGATTAAGGAAATTGAGCATGTCCATGATGAAACCATAGATCCATGAGGTCTGGTGAGAAAACATGAAGAAACATCAGATCTACCAACTTGAATAAGAACAAGAACAAAACTGAATGAAAATATTTTTGGTTGATGCAAGATTGTCAAGAACCAAGGATGCTCGTGCATCATACATCCGAGGTTAATGAAAAGTGAGTCCCTCACTTTGCTGGGGCCAAGGGAAACCAATATGGTCTACCTCAGCTTGAGAAATCCAACAAGAATCCTCCACTGGTCTACCCTTCCACTTCACCAGATATTCCTTGTACTATCTTCCATGAGTTTTTCTCACATCTCTAACATCCAAAATCTCTTTTATCCCATCTGATTGTTGTTTAGGAAGTTGTTCTTCTAATTTTGCTTTATTGTCTTCACTAAATTCTGCTTCATGGTACTAATGTAGATCTATAATTTTGAATATAGGTGATATACCCATGTCATCTAGTAACTCTACTTCATATGCATTTCCTGAATCAAATTTCTTCAAAATATTATAGGGTCCAAACTTCCTCATCTTGAGCTTACTATATGTGCTAACTGGGAATCTTTCCTTCCTCAAATATACCATCACTTCATCTCCAACTTCAAACTCCTTATGTCTCCTCTTTTCATCTGCCCGCTCCTTATATTTTCGGTTCATATCTTCCAAATGCTGATTAATTGAGTATGCATTGTTTTCATATGTTTTGAGAATTCCTCTACTTCTGCACTCCTTTTATCTTCTTTACTGATGTCTCACAATTATGGTATACCTCTAGGATGAACTCCAGTAACAATCTCAAAAGGCGTCTTTTTTGTACTCCTGTTCATTGAATTATTGTAGGAAAAATTTTCTTGTGCAAGGGCTAAATCCCAACATGCGGTCTTCTCTCCAACTAAACATCTCAAAATTTTTCCCAAACTCCTATTCACTACCTCTATCTGTCCATTAGTCTGTGGGTGAAAAGTAGAACTGAACTTCAAATCTGTCTTCAACTTTTTCCAAAGTGTCCTCCAAAAGTAACCAACAAACTTTGTATCTCTTTCTGAAACAATACTCCTGGGTAATCCATGCAATCTGACCACTTCCTTGAAAAACAAGTTTGATACATGTACTACATCTGTGTTCTTTTTACAAGGTATGAAATGTGCCATTTTAGAAAATCTTTCAACCACCACAAATACATAATCGTTACCTCTCTATGTCTTTGGAAAACCAAGTATGAAATCCATGATGATATCCTCTCAAGGTCTTTTTGGAACTGTCAAAGGTTTGTATAATCCAACATTCTGACTACTCCCTTTTAAAACTTGACAAACTCTGCAACTCTACACAAATTTCCTAACATCCTTATGAATATGTGGCCAAAAGTGGTTCTCACTTACCAATGCTATTGTCTTATCAATTCCAAAGTGTCCTATCAATCCTCTACTATGTTTCTCTTTCACCAAGTTATCCCTCATTGAACTATGGGGTATACACAACTGATTTCCTCTGAACAAATTTTCCTCTTGAATGAAATAATCCAACCACTGATTTCTATCTTTCAAAACTGGTTCTTTACATGCTCTCCAAGGTTCTGCAAAATTCGGGTCTTCCTCATACAATTTCTTCAATTATTCAAAGCCTAATACTTCCACTTTCATTTGTGCCAGTAAATTCCTTCTCCTACTCAAAGGATCAACAACTCTATTTGACTTTCAACTCCTATGTTTCAAAACAAAAGCATAACTCTGCAAGAATTCCACCCATCTCATGTGTTTTTTATTCAACTTACCTTGACTGTTCAAGTATTGCAAATCCTGATGATCGGTATACAACACAAACTCCTTAGACAACAAGTAATGTCTCCACTTCTTCAAGGCTTGAACTATGGCATAAAAATCTTGATGATACACTTAATACATTTTCCTTGCATCATTCAACTTTCTCACTGAAATAAGCTACTGGTCTTCCTTCTTGACTTAACACTGCTCCAATTGCATTTCCACTTGCATCACGATCTACCTGAAATACCTTACTAAAGTCTGGTAAAGCAAACATAGGCTGCTCAATCACCTTCTATTTTAACAATTCAAAACTTTTGTCTGCTCTAGATGTCCATCTAAAATCCTTCCTATCTCCTCTCATTGTTTCTATCATAGGACTGCAAATAGAACTGAAATTCCTAATGAAATTTTGGTAGAAACTAGCCAATCCATGAAATGATCTTACCTCTCCAATGCTTTTCGGTGTAGGCCACTCAATAATTTCTCTCACCTTCTTAGGATCCATCTACAATCCATCAACAGATATCACAAATCCTAGATATACCAATTCTTCCTTCATGAAACTACACTTCTTAATGTTTATCAACAACTGATCTTCTCTCAACCTCTACAAAACTTGTCTTATATGCAAAAAATGTTCTTCCCTATTCTTATTGAAAATCAAGATGTCATCCAAATAACAATCACAAACTTACCCAAGAATTTCTTCAATACTTCATTCATCAACCTCATGAAAGTACTAGGTGTGTTTGTCAGTCCAAAAGGCATCACCAACCACTCATATAATCCTTCATTTTCCTTGAATGTTGTCTTCCATTCATCCCCTTCTCTGATTATGATCTGATGATATCCACTCTTCAAATCTATCTTTGCAAAGTATTTAGCTCCACTCAAACAATCCATAATTTCATCCATCCAGGGAAAAGGAAATCTATACTTCACTGTGATCTTGTTTATGGCTCTAGATTCTGTACACATCCTCCATTCTCCATCCTTCTTAGGTTCTAACATTGCAGGTATTGCACAAGGGCTTAAGCATTCTTTGATCAAACCTTTTCTCAAAAACTCTTGCACTTGTCTTTTCAATTCTTGATTCTTTGTCGGTGTCATCTGGTGTGTTGCTTTATTAGGTAAACTAGCTCCAAGAATCAAATTTGTGCAATGACTAATACTCCTTATAGGTGGCAATCCATTAGTTACATTATCTGAAATGATAGCTTCATATTCTGCCAATAATTCCTTTATCTCCCCAGGTTGTCCTTCTACATGCTTCAAGTCTTCCACATTCTTAGGCACCAAGGCAGAACATATGTTCTCATGTCTCGGTCCATCAAAAAATCTCCTTCCATCAACCAAAAAAATTCTAGCAGTCGTGAAAACCTCAAATTTAGGAAGATCCTCCAAGGGTAACAAAGTCTGCTTCATCCCATTAGCAACAATAGTGTATATGTTCTTCTTTCCATCATGAATAGCCTATCTATCATACTGCCAAGGTCTTCCCAAAAAAATATGGCATACATTCATAGGCATGATATCACACAAAAATTCATCATGATAATTTCACCAAATATTGTTCACTTACCAGTATCTTATTCTCATCTTGAATCCAAGCTATTTGATAGGGCTTCAGGTGTTTCAGTCTTTCCAACCTCAATTTGGTCACCATTTCTTCAAAATCCAAGTTCTCTAAGCTTCCATTTTTAATGATTACTTTACAACATTTACCAGCTACCTTGCATCTGGTCCGAAACAAATTCTTTCTCCGCAACGGTTCCTTTTCCAATTCACTTTGACACAATACTCTCTTATTCACCAACACTTCTCCTTCTTTCAATTGATTAGGTGATCCAGCATGATTCACCTCAATAAAGGTTGTTCTTCTATTTTTCTCAATCTTTCTTCCTGTCTCTCCCTATTTGCATTCAAAGGCTCTATGTCCTTCTCCACCACATTTGAAACAAGTTCCCTTGAATACTCTTTTATCCCATCCTCTATCATCTTTTCTATATCCTTCATTTCAGTAACCACCATATCCTACTCTTCGGTAAGAGTTTCCATCATCTTTCTAGTATGAATTATCATTCTTAGTGACCTCCTTATCCTTGTTCTGATCTGGAAAAGATCCTCTTCCTCCTCTAGTAAAAACTCTTCCTTTCTGAAATCTTCCACCTCTTCCTCTCTGTCTCTACTCATGTATTTTTTTTAGCTTCTCTTATGCTTTTAGGGCACATTGATATGCTTCTTCCACACTCAAAAACTTAATCAAACTGATCTCATCTTTTATAGATGACCTCAAACCATTTACATATCTATCTACTTCCTCCATCTCATCCTCTGAATGCCCATATCTGATGTTCAACTTATAGAACTCCTCGGTATACTTTGTCACACTTGATTCCTTCTGTTTCAGATTTTGCAACCTCTTGAACAAACTGATCTAATAGTCAGTAGGCATGAACTTTGTCTTCATCTTATTCACCATTTTATCCCATGATCGTATCTTCTCCTTTCCTTTTCTTTGCCTATCTATCTGCAAATGTTCCCACCAAAGGGATGCACGTCCTCTCAACTTTGTACAAGTAAATTTCACCTTATTATCTTCTGGGGTACCTTCGAAATCAAAGTAATTTTCCATCTTTGTTATCCAATCTAGCAATTCATCTGAATCCAACTTACCATTATAATCCAGTGGATTGAAATGTGGTTTAGTGTTTACTCTGGTTAGGGATCTTATGAACCTTTCTTCTCCCTGATCAAGGTCAGGTTGCTCTTCCCTTGCAACTTGTTCCTATTCTTCTACTTCTTCATCACTCACATCATCAAATGGTCGACCTCTCCTCTAGGTCATTTCAACTACTTCCAATCTAGTAGCAATACCTGTCAACATCTCCATTATAGCTGGGTCTACATTTCCACATGCTCCATTTCCTCTACCATTTCTTCTTCCCGCCATCTTTACACAAGTCTTCTGATTCTGTAGGTCGGATCCTCAGTCTTCCACCCCATAATAAATCTTCAACAAGACTGTGCAAAATCTGATGATATCGCAAGGAATGAATCTCACTATGATACCAATTTGGTGGAGTCGCGGTAGGAGGGTCCTCAAAGAAAACAATCTAGGTCATGTAGCTAGAGTAACACAACAAAAGCAACACATAATCTGGAGGCAAATGTAGATACAAATATTCTTATTATCAGAAATTTCGATTACATATAGTCGGCCACATCTGGGCTTATACATATTTGGCTCATAGGCCTGATACAACATGCTCAAAATAAAGTGCTCATACATGCGAGCAAAAATTTTACAGATCGAATTCTATATGTATATACGTAAAAATGGTCTAAAGCACAAATTAATTAAATAATTGTTACTTAATTAATAATTTCTAATACCTTTACTATTATAAATAAATTGATAATTTATTTATATGGTTCATTACCTTAATTCTTCTTTTCCAAAATCACTTTCTTCCTAAATTAATTAAATAGACAAATTAAAATAATTTTTTATTTAATTGATTTCCCTCTTCTATTTAAATTCAAATTCAAATTGGCACATGTCTCCATATTTCTTCTAACCACCTCCAAACTCACCTGCCACCTCACCATGTGTAACATAAAATTGAATTTTCTAAATTGAAAAATATGAATTATCATCAACAAACTTGTAACCAATTTGGACACATGGCTTCTTCTTTCCTCTGATTCCCTTCAACACTTGGAAAATTGTTCTCTTGTAGGGAACCACCTCCATGATTCTCTCCAACCTCCTCGTGTTCCATCGTTGATGTCACAGGATCACAATCTCGACTGTCCATCATTGCCACATCGTCTTGAGCCTTGAAAAATCTATAAATAGAGCACATTTCTATAAATTTTGATAAGGAGAATTTGACAAGTTTATGCTGCAAAGATCTCATTGCGAATTGCAGAGCATTTTAGTGAGCATTGTATTTTTCACTTTGCAATTTTAGTTCATTTAGCATTATCATGGCATTTCTATTTTAGCATTTTAGTTTCTTGCATCTTTTATACAACATTATCATTAGATTTACATCATTAGTCTTAGCATCATTTCAATCACAAAAAAATCTCATCATAGGTCATTCAACATTTTATATTCAAAAACACAAAAATATAAGGATGTAGGCATTTTAGTTTGCATTACATAATAGCTTCTCATTTCTTAGGTTGTCATTTCAAACATTCATGTGCAACGAATAATTCTGAGAGCATGAATTGAGGAATCACCAGGAATAGAGGACAATGGAATGAGTTTGAATGCAGGGTTGTAATAGTTTGTTTTATTATTTCTCCTTCATTAAATGTAATACATTTCATTGATTGTGTGTATTTAGTTATGTTTAATTACTCTCATTGACACATTAAAATCACACATAAATTTAGGCCATTCAACATTTTATGTTCAAAAACACAAAAATATAAGGATGTAGGCATTTTAGTTTGCATTACATAATAGCTGTTTGTTTCTTAGGTTGCCATGTCCAACATTCATGTGCAACGAATAATTCTGAGAGCATGAATTGAGGAATCACTAGAAATAGAGGATAATGGAATGAGTTCAAATGCAGGGTTGTAATAGTTTGTTTTATTATTTTTCCTTCATTAGATGTAATACATTTCATTGATTGTGTGTATTTAGTTATGTTTAATTACTCTCACTGACACATTAAAATCGCACACATAAATTGGCGCCCACCATGGGGCCTAGCCCCCCTTTAATCTGTTTTTTATTGAAGTTTCTCTTTGCAGGTTCCATCAATTTTTTTGAAATGGCGCATACAATTTTTTTTCCAAGGCATCCAAATTTTGTATCGGTGCATTGAGTTTTTGTGTCGGTGCATCTAATGGTTCTTCCAGCGCATCTGGCTTCTTTTTCGGCACATTGGGTTGTTGTTTTGGTGTATCTAGCTTCTCTTTCAGTGCATTAAGGGGTTTTAATTTCATTATGTGATTTTCTAGTTTAGCGCATTGAGTCCATAGTTTGGCACATTCGGTTGTTATTTTAGTGCATTCAATAGTTTAGCGCATTCGATCTAAGTTTTAGCACATTCAGTCATTGTAATGGTGAATCTGGTTTTTAGGGTAAATTTTCCAGATTCCCAAAACTAATTTGTGCTTTTCTATTTTGTAGGAACCTTACATGCAATCAAAGACCTTGCTGAAACAAATACAAGAATGTTGTCAAAGAATAATGGACCAAAACTACTAACAAGTGGCTGCAGGGTTAAATCTAGTTGTCTTTTCCTTTGGTTAAGTTAGAAACCTAGCATAAATAGGAAGGATAAATTTACACCATGTTTGTTGTGTTTGGAATGGTAGGCGAGTATGCTCTCCCCTTAACTAGGTGATCAGAAATCTAGAACCATTCATTTTTATTTGCATTTTTAACCTTAGAGGGCCTACCTCCCCGCTTTGAAAGGAGGGAACAACCCAACCAGGAACACGCTAAAGCCAAGTGAATTCCACCCAAGATATAAATGTGGGTACTTGAGGAAAGTTTGAGTATCATGAGGATTGTTTCGACAAGAAGGGAAACAATGGTCTCTTTCCACAAGGATGATCCCCCACAAATGGAAAGTCTATACTAAAACCCCTTTTGTTCTAGTAAGCCAAAAATTACCTTTCTATTCTTTAGTGCAGTAACGGTCGTTGCCAAGGCATCCACATTCTCATAGTTTTTAGTAGAGGTGAAAAAATTTCCATGGGAGATTCATCAGAGTTTGAATCTTGGTTGGCCCGAGAAGTGAGTGCACTGTAAGGGGGAGCCTGTGTGGCCAAGCTTCTAAATCACCCGCTAAGAATAAGTGCGGATGGAGTAAAATCCGTGTGAAAACCAAAAGAATATTGTCTTACACATCCTAGGATTGTGCTTGTTTGACGTGTCTTAACCTATGTCTTTTAAATCAAAATTCAAGCAAACACTACACTTTGAAATATCCAACCAGTGATTCAGAAGATAATTCAACCAAACAGTTCAAATTCACTACCAAAAACCAAAAAAATCTGTCAAACAGTCAAAAACCAGAAAACATTTTCTAGTTCAACGCATCTAGTGACTGCCCCAGTGCATCCCTATCATTTTTTAGCACATCCATTAACTTCCTTAGCACATACATTGCATATTTTAGTGCATACATTTACCGTTCTGGCGCATTTCGCTCATATCCCATCATATATTGTTTCAACACATCTATTGAATCCTGTAGCGCATCCAAACCTTTCCGTAGTGCATCCATAGCCTGTTCTAGCACATTCATACCTTTCTATAGCACATATGTACCATTCCATAACACATCTGAGTTTCGACGCATCTGGTAAGTTTTCAACTAGAGAGCTAAGTTTGACCTTCTACCTGTCAGTTAACATCCAGTTTAGATATTCCCTCTCAAACAACATATTTTCCTTGTCAAATCAAGTTGTGACATTTACACCAATCATTTTATGTTAAGGGATGGAAATCAACCACATTTATCAAGAAATTACTTTCCAAAAGAATCAAGAAACCAAAGAAACAACTTGGCTACAAGAAATTTTTGAAAAAGAGATGCTTCTTGTACCAAAGTAGGAAGGTCTTGCTTGACTATCGAACTTTCATTCATAAGTATCATGACTTTGATAGGGGATACATTGATGATTTTTCTTTAGAGCCTTTATGTTCACAAGCTTATTATCAATGAAGAGCTCTTTCACAAAGGCATAATCATAGTCAACCCATTTGTCATTCTTTCATTCCGCAACCGGAAATACAATATTTTAATCATCTCAATCAATTTATACAATAGAGCTCAATCTTGTTGAAACCAACATTTTGAAGTGAAAATATCTCATCTAAATTTTGATCAAACATCCAAAATTTCTTTTTTCATCACATTCATTTCTAAGTTAGCATCTACATTTCACCATTAGGATTTATCATCCTCCATCAAGATTTGTCATCCTTTATCTTGAAATGAAGCTTTCTTAATCATATTTTCACCAATCCTTTTGGCACTCCCAAACTTTGATAAAAAAAAATTAGAAAATCCTCATCACTTGTATGCCCATCCAAACAAGATCCCAAAGGCTAAAATTCCAAGAAAAGGAAATTGAAAGCCAAGATACTATGGCTGGATAAAAAGAAAACCCCTTTCATAATATCTGTTCAATCGAAATTGAGGTAAATGAAGAAGATGTCCAACAATCCCAACAAGACCCAAATTTCCACAAATTTCTAGAAAAGTTTTTCAAAAAGGGTGGGGAAAGATACCTCTTGATGTTAGCAAACAAAGGAGTTCAATTACCTGATGATTTTGATATCACCAAATTGCAAAAAGCTCCTAAGAAGGTAGAAACCAAAATACCAACTGAAACGAGAAAGGAAACAAAGATGAATGACCCTATGACTACCTTAACACAACAAATACAAGCCCTCCAACAACAAATACAAAATATGGAAACTGGGGCCACTAAGAGGTATTCAATACAAGATATATGCCCTTACCCTTTTGATGCAAGTGTCAACATGATACCATTCCCCAAACATTGCGAATTCCCCAAATTTGACAAGTAGAACAGAAAAACACATCCCATCGATCATGTAAGGGAGTTTAGAACTATGAGCCTAGAATTTTCCCATGAAGACACTTATTGATGAAATTATTCCCACAAAGTTTGGGAGGGCAATGTATGCAATGGTTCTCATAACTACCCTCAGGGATCAAATATTTTGAGGAATTAGTTAACAAGTTTATCACCCAATACTCATATAATATTCAACATGAAATCACAATGAAAGACCTTTTCAATGTCAAACAAAAGAAAGGGGAATCATTCCTAATATTCTTGGAAAGGTGGAGAAGGTTATTTGCGAGGTATCCCTGCCCTATACCCAAAAAAGAAAAGATGGAGGTGTTTATTGACAACTCAAATGATGACATGACTTATAGGTTTGAATTACAATGTCCTCCCACTTTTGAAAAATTAATTGAAAATGGGATTAAAATTAAGGAAGCCTTGGTCAAGAGGGGCATTTTGAAAATCTCTATGATGAAAAATACTCAAACAATTCCTCCAACAATGACAAACCAAAGTTTTGGTAGAAATACAAGAACAATGGTAGTGATAATTCAGTAGAAACACATAATGCCAAACTAGTTTTTAATCTATCAGGAGTTACACCCAAGGCTAACCAAACTCCCAATTTGAACACGAATCAGAACAACGCTAATCAAAACAAAAATTAGAATAATAATAAAAATAATAAAAATAATCCACCTAGGCTACCATACCAAACATTGAATAATCATCGAAAGTTTACACCTTTGGGTCAATCATATGAATTTGCATTAAAAGAACTTATTGCAGAAAACCTCATCACTCTACTCGACACTCAAGGGTTTGAACCCAAAGTTAAATCATCATGGTGGAATGAAGCTCATTTTTGTGAATTTCATTGATCTAAAGGTCACCTAACCAATATTTACATGCAATTGGAACACAAGATACAAGATTTGATTGACAATAAGGTCATACAAATTGAAGAATCTCAAGCAAACACCGATCATGGGGTATTCAAAAAGCCTTTTCCCAATTATGATAAAGGAGAATCATCTAACACGAATGGAAAAGCGAAAGGTGTGAACTATGTTTATGATGACACCATCTATCATATCTCAGTCATTGAAAATCACACAAACGACATTGGAATCAATAACACACCAGATCCTATTGCAACCAACCAACCAATCAACCAAACCAACATCCTCTCTAATCAAATCCATAAGACCCAAAAAGGCATGGTTGCAATAGATAGTCAAATTAATGTCATCAAGATCAAAGGAAAACAAGACAATGTACCTGTAAATGTGACCATAAGGGCCCAAAACAAATATGTTTTGAAAGACAACACTTCCAAAACACCTGATGCCCTATCTCATAAATATAACATTGTTGATCAACTCCAAAAGATCCCCGCACAAATATCAATATTGGAGCTCCTTAAATCTCACCCGCCCATAAGGAGATCTTGGAAAAGGCCTTGGTTGATACAACAGTATCAAATGATTTGGAAGTTTGCACTTTCTAAGCCATGGTGGGACATCTGATTGCACCTCATTGCTTGTCCTTTTTTGAAAATAATGATGTATCTCTCACCCATCCTCATAACACAATGCTCCATATTGAATTCCTAATCCATAAAAGTCATGTCAAGCGTGTTCTAATAGGAGGAGGAGTTGGTCTTAATATATGTACCTTAAAGCTTGTCTGTGCACTAGGGTTCTCTGAAAATGCAATAGATGAAATGAAAAAGATCACCATCAAAGCATATGATGATGACTAAAGAGCTTCAAAGGGATTGATAGTGCTACCAATTCAAGTTGGTCTGATTCAGAAAGATGTGGTTTGTCAAGTTTTGGATAAAGATTTGACATATAATATATTCTTGGGTCATCCTTGGATCCAAGAAATGTAGGATTTCCCTTCAACATACCATCAGTGTCTAAAATTTCCTTGCAACGAGCAAGAGATTACTATTCCTGTTGATTCCAATAGTCCCCAACATTGCAATACCCTTAAGGTTGTCCAGGATGTGTTTGTGCCTCATAATCGAGGAGCTCTTGATTCCACCTCTGACACCTCCAATAATCCAAGTCAATCCAATCCATTGTCTAAGTTGTTAACCTTATCCTCTAATGAAGGAAGCCAATAAAGTTCATCATCCAAACAACCAGAGAAAAAGGATGAACCTACCCCCTCTGCATCTACCACTCCCGAAGCCCAGCTCACTACTTTGGAAAAATAGTTTGAGAAGAAAGTCCAAGTCAAAGATAAAGGTTTGGGTGAATATACTATTGAACAATCTCTTTGCCTCTCACAGTTAATTTCACTAAAATCGTATGGTCAACCATCAACCTCATCACAATCAACCTCACAACCTATCACACTTTTGGATGGTCGATTCATAAAAGCTAGCACCTAGGCAGAGGAATCTGATGACAAAGACATTTTGAATTGGCTCTACAAGGATGAAACTAATTCCCAAGCAACAATGGCTAATGTCCAAACCACTCAATATGGCAAAGGATTCTCAATCTTGGAAAAAATGGGATATGATGGACAAGGGCCTATTGGAAAAAGGAAAGAAGGTATCATAGAACCCATCCAAACCATTATAAAAAATACAAAAGACAAGATGAGGTTAGGTTACAAAGAACATCAGAAGGACGAAGAAACAAAGGAGGACCAAAAACAAAAATTTGTTGAATGAATCCTACAACTACAAGCCAATGATCATTATGAAACTAATTCCAATAAATATGAATGGGAGATGCTGTCAAAACAGTCATGTCAGGATAAATAAATTGATGTCATACATAAGTACACTCCCACACTCAGGAGGGACAAAGCTCAGGGTTGAGACCATTTGAATTAGGATCGCAAGATATCGATGGCTCAAGTGAAGACGACCAAAATCCTAGCGAGATGGATCACTTAGAAGAGAGTAACATCATAGAACTTGGCCTTGCCAAGGTATTATTCAATGACAATGTTGCTATTAGGACCCTTACGACCTCTGACTTGAACCCATCTGACGATCCCTTACCATTAGTACATCCTGAACTCATAGATTGGGACCACATCGACCCTATTGATATTCCCACCTTTTCAAATGATGAAGCCATCATCAAATTTCTCTGTGTTGTTACTCTTGAAATGGGTTCTACCATTGAACATCATAACGAAGCTTCCAGACAGGGGAGTGCCAAATTTCCTAGCTGCAAAATGAATGAAACAAAAGAAAGATTTGATGGTGAAAACCATTCCATGGCAGTATCAGATCAAGAAAGAATAAAAATAAAGAGCGTATCTGACGGTGAAAACCTCTTCGAGGTGCCAAAGGATGGGAAATTTGACACTCTTCCTGAGCACTTCCAAGAAAGATCCAAAGTCTTGATTGAACCAACAAGTCCATCAATGTCGACAATGTAGAAATAGTGAAAACTCTCCATTTAGTAGAATCATTGACAAAATTGGAAAAGCCTAACTTTATCAAGTTCTTTGAAGAACAACAAGTCACCTTTTTTTGGTCATATGCAGACATGCCAGGGATAGATCTAGACCTTATCATGCACCATTTGTCCCTTCCTTTAGGAATTAAACCAGTCAAGCAAAAGTTGAGAAAAATGCGTCCTCATATTGACCTATTGGTGAAGGTAGAACTAAAGAAGTTATTGGATGTTGGATTTATCACCCATTGATTATGCAGAGTGGATATCCAACATTGTGCCTATTTCAAAGCTTGATAGTAGCATAAGAATCTGTACAGATTTCAAAGAGCTCAACAAGGCTTGTCCGAAAGATGATTTCCCCTTTCCGAACATTGATATCATTGTAGATTTAATAGTGGGTCACGACATGTTGTCGCTAATGGATGGATTTTCCGGTTATAATCAAATCAAGATAGTACCTGAAGACCAAAAAAAGAAATCTTTCACTTGCCCATGGGGAACCTTCTATTGGAACGTCATGCCCTTCGAATTGAAGAATGCAGGGGCCACATACCAAAGAGCTATGAAAACCATCTTCCATGACATGATGCATACATTCATGGAAGACTATGTGGACGCCTTGTTGGAAAAGTCTTACACTAGAGAAGGACATTTGGAGATATTGGAAAAAATCTTCACTCGGCTAGAGAAGTTCAATGCTCACCTAAATCCAAAGAAATGTGTGTTTGGGGTAACATCAGCAAAGCTACTGGTATATATAGTGTTAGAAAAGGGAATTGAAGTAGACCCTGCAAAAGTGAAAGCTATCATGGAGATGTCACCTTTGAAAAAAATCATTCAGTTAAGATCCCTTCAAGGTAGATTCCAATCACTCAGAAGATTCATATCACAACTAGTCGATAAGACTCATCCTTTTACCAATTTTTTGCATAAGAATGCTTCCTTTCGATGGGATGAGAAATGTGAGGAATATTTCAACCAACTGAAGTAATACCTAATGAGTCCACTTGTTCTAGCACCTCCAACAGAAGGAAAACCTCTCCTATTGTATATCACCACAATTGATAAATCATTGGGAGCTTTGTTGGCACAAGAAGATTCAATAGGAAAGGAGAGAGCAATCTATTACATAAGTATAACTCTAAATGGTTATGAAATTAACTATCCACCCATTGAGAAATCTTGTCTATCAGTAGTGTTCACTATGCAACAATTACGACACTATATGTTGACTCACACAATCAAACTCATAGCCAAGATAGATCTGCTAAAATATATCCTTAGCAAAGCAAACCTAATAGGAAGGTTGGCCAAGTGGGTGATGATACTAAGTGAATTTGATATCCAATATGTCGACAGGAAATAAATCAAAGGCCAATTCATTGTCAATCAACTAGTAGAAGGACCAATTCATGATGACCACCCTCTTCACATCAAATTTTGAGATGCAGATGTTCTAACAACCACAACACAACAGTGGGTATTGTATTTTGATGGCTCATATACTCAGCACGGATCAGGAGAAGGAATTCTATTCATCACTCCCCTAGGGCACACCATTCTAAGGTAACATCAATTGATGTTTCCTTGCACCAACAACACAATAGAATATGAAGCACTTATCATCAGAATCAAAATTGTAGTAGAATGGAAAATAACAGAGTTGTAGGTCTATGAGGATTCTCAACAAGTCATTAATCAGGTCAACGATGATTACCAAACAAAGGATGAAAAATTTATGCCCTATAAAAGGATGATTGATGACTTCAAGAAATATTTTTCTGACATCAAATTTTCTCAAATCCCAAGGGTTGACAAGAAAGCTGCTAACGTTATGGCTATCATTGCTTCTTTACTCCAAGTTCCAAAAAAATGAAGTTGTTATGCGTTCATGGTGGAACAACTATTTACCCCCGCTTATGACGATTATGAATTACACCTCATATTCCACCCAGTTGATGTAAATACCTCGATTTACATGAAGATCTACACCTACCTAAAAGATAATATTCTACCCCTCAATCTCTCCCAAAACCAGAAATAAAATTTCATCCACCAAGTTGCCCGTCATACCCTTATAGTGGATGTACTATACTGATGAGGTCTTGATGGAACTCTCTTACGATGTCTAGAAAATGACGAGTCTAAAATGGCTTTACAAGAGGTCCATGAGGGTATTTGCGATACTCATTCAAGTGGTCTAACCCTTCCTAAGAAACTTCATTTGGGATACTACTGGCCGACTATGGAGAGAGAGGCCTTATAGTTTGTCAAGACATGTTGGAAATGCTAGATCCACGATAATCTCATCCATGCACCAACACAAGAATTGCAGCCCTTCGCATCAACATGGCCATTTTGTTAGTGGGGGTTAGATCTTGTGGGAAAAATTCACCTAGCTTCATCTAATGGACACAAGTTCATCATCACAACCACTGAATACTTTACAAAGTGGGTTGAAGTCATACCTCTAATCACCATCACAGGGAACCAGATCTCATCATTCATCCTGAATCACATCATCTATAAATATGGTATCCCTCAATCCATTGCCACTGACAATGGTAGACCTTTTAATAATTAGGATGTGCAAGAACTCTGTGAAAAATTATGTATCCAACATTGGTTTTCTACACCCTATTACCCTCAAGGGAATGACCAGTCAGATGCCTCAAACAAAACCATCCTGAAAATCTTAAAGAAAACCATCAATGATGTTGGATGTGATTGGCACATCCAATTGAACTCTGCTTTGTTGGAATATTGTACAAGAATCCACATACCTACGAGAGCCACACCATATGCACTTGTTTATGGATCTGAAGTCGTCTTACCTATTGAGGTTGAGATACCATCACTTTGTGTGTCTTTGAAAGGTTTCATTTCAGATGAAGATTATCGTATTTCTAGACTACAAGAGCTGGAATTGCTAGATGAACGTCATCAACTTGTAGTGGATCACTCAAAGGCCTATCAATAGATAATGTCAAGAAGCTACAATCACAAGGTCAAACCTAGGACATTTCAGGTAGGTGATCTGGTACTAAAGGAAAATCCCCGAAATCAACAAGATTGTGAAAAGAAAGGAAAATTTGAGCCAAATTGGTTAGGTTCTTTTGTTATTATGTCAGTGTTTGGATCGGGGGCATATCAACTATCTACACTAGAAGGGGATCTATTTGAAGAACCAATGAACAACCTTCATCTGAAGAAGTTATATACATAATGCATTTGGTGCATGCCTAAAAGTCCTGAAAATTTTCTAAAAAGCAGAAAAAGTCTTGAAAAAGTCCTAAAAAGCATAAAATATCCTAAAAAATGGTCACCCTGATGAAAACCTAGCAAATAGTTGTCTTGGTGACAACATAAAAATTAAAAAGATTAAAAAAATTTAAATTTAAATTTAAAAAAAAAGAAAAAGAAGCAAAAAATCAAAAAAATGGTTGCCCTAATGAAAACCTGGAAAACAGGCATCTTGGTAACAGCAAAAAATCATAAAATTTGAAAAAGTGCAATAAAAATAAATGGTGAAAACTTGGTAAACATAAACTATTTGTGATAAGTGGGCTTCTCCGTCTCTTTGAGCATGTGTTGACCATCCACTTGTGCCATCACTTCGCATTCACGCCTATCATATAACGAGCTTCATGTCCATATCCGACTACTACAATCATGTCCCACCTTGGCTTGGTCATCATTGTACATATCCATAATAAATCTTGTTTATCTCTCACTGGGGGAAATATCCTGATCTCACTGGGGGCAAAGAACCGTTGAACTTAAAAACAAATAGGAAAACAAACAACAAAGCAACCTTGGAAAAACAAAAATCACGGTAACCATCAAAAAAATTGAACATCGAACATTATCTTATCGACCAATCAACCATCCAAATCAAACCAAGCAACAAGACCAAATCAAATCAATCATCACTGAAGGATCATCTTCTAAATCATGGTTGGATAATTTGTAACACAAATGTTCAATTGATGTATCTTGATTGTTGTTATTTCTCAGGAGTACCTTGATGATGTCATGAACTAGAGGAGCTATGATTGAGAATGATATTTTTCTTTGTCTATTGTTTGTGATTCAATCATTACTACTGTGAAAATTGTCGTGGACATGCTCTACAAAGTATCATTGATGACATTTTGAATTTGCACGGGAACATGATTAACTCTTGTCTGTTTACGCAAGTGATGCTTAGGTCATCTCGGTCTACTTATACCTAGATGCTTGTGTTATCTTGTATTATCAAATCTCAACGGAAGTTGTATGGAATTTGTACTTAAGCCATCATGGTCTAATTATACCATCAATGTTTGTACTAACTTTCAACATAATAAAATGCTCAATGATGATAATAAGAACAATGAATAAGATGACAACATTGCATAGATAGAATTGCATTCATGATAGTTCTGCATTTGCATTATAGATTTTTCCAAGGCTGGTACCTCTCAACATGATGTTATCTCTCACTACCAGATTGAGTACACTTGATATAACAAAAAAATCATTCATTTGCATTAACATTTTCACATCATATCAATAAAAAGGCATCATCATAAATCCATCCATACATCAAATCATTATCATATTAGGCATCATACATTTGCAATATCCACTATTCCAAATCATTCAAGCATTCATTCATCATAACATTTGCATCATGAAAAATTCCAAAATAATAAAGCATTTCCCATAATACCATCATTCATAATACATATCATACATTGAGGTCATAATAAATGCATTCTTTCATTCATCCATAATTCATCCATATATGCATTCATCATTCATAATAACATCATAATTCATTCCACATCATAATTCACTTGCATTTATGCATTTAGGTCACATATTTGCATAGAAAATGCCAAAAATATAGGAAAGTGCATTACATTTCATTTGCATAATAACATTTGCTGCATAATCCATAATCATCCATAGGGCCATGACATAAAATCATACATACATTAGCATTCGTCATCCATCCATACATAAGCATCATTCATAACCATAATTCATCTACCTAATCATCCATGCATTTAGGTCACTTATTCGCATCATGAAAAATCCAAAAAGAGAGCATTATCATACATCCATACATTAAACCATACATATCCATCCATTTATCATGTACAAAAATACAAGGCATATCATCTCATTTACATAAATCTCATCCATCTCATTCATCATCATAAATGCATCATTCATAAACACATAAAAGCATAGCATCATCATCTCATTAATGCATAATCATATAGAATATCATCATCACATAGAACATAAATTAAATGCATCCATCATAATAAACATCCATAATAAAAGCATCAACACATAGAGATCATCAATTGCCGTTGTAAATCATATAACCTCAAAATAATAACATGTCAAGTGTACAATGATATCAAATGACCTGAGAAATGATACATCAAAAATGTGGCAAAGCCAAGTCTCTGAATGGAAGTACAATATATCAAATGTGACCACGTGATCCTATGGTGGTTCCCCCTGAACTTGCAAGCCTCTCCCCAACACTGCCTACCCCTAATGGTCCTACCCCTAATGGTCCTCCTCCTGGTGGACCTCCGCTTGGTGGGCCCTCTGGGAGTGGTTGCATCACACCTCTGTTGGTGGTACGAGACTAAGAGCGACCCAATCTGGATAAAGCATATCTTACCCTCTGCTCTGCTAGCACTACCTCATGGTACCTTACCCTATAGTACTCTGCCTCCTTGGTGGACTCTCTAAGCTCTTGGATGAGGTCACCTATACTAGACCCCTCAGAAATTGTTTGGATCCTATCTGCAACTACCACTGCCTGCTCTCCCTATCTCTTGACAACATCTCTCTCAGCTATAAGGGTGGCTACCTAGGCCTACAACTGTACCATCTACCCCTATACCTATAACTATGTTGGCACCTGTGCCTAGGCTAACTGTGCCTATAGTGTTTGTATCTACCCCTAAAGTGTCTGCACCTGAGCTTGCAGCCTAACTATCTATGCCTGCTACCTCTGAGAGGGAATCCTAAGAACTACTGGTCGATGCTCAGTAGGAGCTGATCTCCTCCTCTTGGGGATGACCCCAAAGTTTGGTACACCTCGCCCACTGCCTCCTCCATCACCCCCTCCGTCTCCACACCTGTCACCCCCATCATCTCGTCCATCATCTCCATCATCTCCATCATCTCCCTCTTCCTCCTCCTCACCACCATCTACCCTCCACTGCAACATCGGTCCTACCCTCCTCCCAACCTCCAAAATTAGTTCAAGCTAATTCGGATTCGAAATCCATTGAAATGGATGCGTGTAAAAATACTCGGCATAATCTATCGTCATTTGTGCATCCAATATCTTAGAGTGATACTACCACAAAATAGGTTGTAAGTTGTAGTACTCTACACAAGTTGTATCATAATTAAGGGCTGACCCCCACTCTGGAATGTCCTACCACTGACAAGCATAATGTGCCACTCCCTGTGGCATACCCTAAACCCTATCATATTGTTTGTACACTCTGCCAAAAAGGAATCTCTCAAAGATGTACAAAGTCCTGCCAATCAGATATCTGTTGTAGAATACATAGGGCATCTCTGTGTCATCCTCTGGCCATTCCTCATAGTAAGATATGGCCACCATATAACAGTGTCTAGATCATCGGGGACTCTCCTCCAATACTCTAACTTGCCTAGCTTATGTTGGACAAGTGGCCCTATGTAACCAAAAACATATGGTCGTCCTGTTGGCTGATCCCTCCCTCCCACTGGCCATGTAACTGCTATGTGCTCCCAAGCCCAAAGCTGCAATAATGTACATCCTGCCAACAGACTATTGGCTCAAAGGTAAACAACCTAATGCAAATCATGATAAAGGTCTGCAAGCATGCACGAACCCCAAGCATATCTCATACCATGAACAATCATGTTGTCTAAGATCCATCCCCAGCCAATTGAAAATCCCTTCGACCTATGGGTGGGGCACAAAAACCCACCAATGAATCCTACCAACACAGAAGGTAAGGTCTGACGGGTCGTAATCAACCCCTGCCAGGATATCTCATATCCAATAAACTAATCATCATAAAAAAGTTGTCGAATGGCATTGGTACCACCCTGCTCCTCGTGATCGTACACCACTAAATCATCCATGACTAGTATCCTCATAATCTGATGTGTCCTCGAGTGTCACTATCATCTCACCAGTCGCCAAATAAAAGGTGTTGTGGTCACTGTTCGACCGCTCTGCAAGTGTCATTAATAGCCCCCGATTAATCCGGTACTAGGTCATATCTATCAAGGAAGTAAGACATCACTGGTCAATAATAGAAAGGTATGCTAGAGTCAGTTGTGGGATCATGTCCCATGTTTGTAGAAAGCGCTCTCGAACCTGTAAGTTCCCTAAGCCACCCTCCTAGAATCAAATCAAAACATTAAGTAAGCACATCAACCAAATCAACCCTATTAATCACACATATCAATTAATCAAATCAGCTCACATGAGATTCTGATCAAATCTCGAGGAGCACCTATCCTATCACTCGACTCTCATTTTTGATGAGATCGATCATCATTAATAAACCTATCATCATTCCTCATCTATCATGAGGATGATAATCAATCAATTAATTTTATCTATCTTATCATCGTTCCTCACCTATCATGAGGATGATCATCAACCTATCAATCAACATCATTCTATCATCGACTGACATGATCATCAATCATCAAAATCTAGGAGGAATTTTCAAAATCATCAATTTTGGCTCAATGCGCTAAAACAGAGTTTCTATGTGCTAATCTACCAAATGCGCTAGAAAATTTATCGGATGCACTAGAACAGGATCCTGATGCACCAATTCTTGGTTGTGCTAGAAAACAACATCAATGCATCAGAACAGGGTCCTGATGTGTCGTTTCTTGGATGCGCTATTTGACATACCCTATGTGCTACATTATCCTATCAATTCGCTAAAATCCAGATGCGCTACTTCAACAACCTAATGCACTGAAGTGGAGACCAGATGCGCTAGCCTATTTTTTGGACCTAAAACTAACCCTATGTGCTAAAGCGGATTCTAGATGCGCTAAAATCCTAACCTAATGTGCTAAAACGTGTGAAAATACTGAATTTTTAAATGAAATTTAAGAGGGAAAAATTCAAATTCAAAATTGAAAAAGAGGTTCTTGGGGTACATATCAGAGTCTTGTACGTGGTTGGATGCTGGTGGTGGCGAACTTGCTTGAAGCTGTGAATGTGGCGTGGAATACTATTTATCTTGGCTTTTCTCTCTCTCAAGTTTTCAAAATGCACAAGTTACAAATGAGCTATCTTTTACCCTTTTTGACCTTTTAAGGGTTAATTAAGGGGTAATTATTGTGGCATGTATTTAATTTTTCAAATGGGCCTTTCTAATCAATAATGTGGTTGGACTTTCAATCATTATCAGGAAATAAATTAGGTCATCCTCATCAAATCTGACGATCATCAGCATATTAGTGAAAAATCATATAATCATCAAAAAATCAAAAATCCCTGATTTATCTCTCGAGGGGGTATCCTTTCATCATCACTGCAAAATTAGCGTCTAGGGCATGTCAAAAAATTTATCATCATGGTCAGAAAAATTTATTCTTTGAAGCAATGTGACTACGCACATCACTTCAAAGAGGGGCAAAATGTAGACACTTAAAATGGTCTGGAGCACAAATTAATTAAATACTTGTTATTTAATTAATCATTTCTAATTCCTCTATTATTATAAATAAATTGATAAATTTATTTATATGGTTCATTACCTTAATTCTTCTTTTCCAAAATCACTTTCTTCCTAAATTAATTAAATAGACAAATTAAAATAATTTTTTATTTAATTGATTTCCCTCTTCTATTTAAATTTGAATTTTTAAATTCAAATTGGCACATGTATCCATATTTCTTCTAACCACCTCCAAACTCACCTTCCATCTCACCATGTGTAACATAAAATTGAATTTTCTAAATTGAAAAATATGAATTATCATCAACAAACTTGTAACCAATTTGGAACCAATTTGGACACATGGCTTCTTCTTTCCTCTGATTCCCTTCAACACTTGGAACCACCTCCATGATTCTCTCCAACCCCCTCGTGTTCCACCTTTGATGCCACAAGATCACAATCTCAATCGTCCATCATTGCCACATCATCTTGAGCCTTGAAAAATCTATAAATAGAGCACATTTCTACAGATTTTGATAAGAAGAATTTGACAAGTTTATGCTGCAAAGATCTCATTGTGCATTGCAGAGCATTTTAGTGAGCATTGTAGTTTGCACTTTGCAATTTTAGTTCATTTAGCATTATCATGGCATTTCCATTTTAGCATTTTAGTTTCTTGCATCTGTTATACAACATTATCATTAGATTTACATCATTAGTCTTAGCATCATTTCAATCACAACAAAATCTCATCATAGGCCATTCAACATTTTATATTCAAAAACACAAAATTATAAGGATGTAGGCATTTTAGTTTGCATTACATAATAGTTGCTCGTTTCTTAGGTTGCCATTTCAAAAATTCATGTGCAATGGATAATTCTAAAAGCATTAATTGAGGAATCGTTGGGAATAGAGGACAATGGAATGAGTTCGAATGCAGGGTTGTAATAGTTTGTTTTATTATTTCTCCTTCATTAGATGTAATACATTTCATTGATTGTGTGTATTTAGTTATGTTTAATTACTCTCACTGGCACATTAAAATTGCACACACTATATACATCCTAATCTACTTGATCTTAATTCATTGTTATCCTCATGATTCATTACAAGCTTTATATCATATCCGCGGGTCAAGAAACATCCGCATCGGCCAAAGATCATTACAATATTTCATGAAGGAAACGTAATGTGTGCAAGAATAGGTCAGCCTCAAATTTGAATTTATTCCACAATAGATGCACATGATGAAGTTTGGACCTAATATTAAGGTCGGGGACACTCCACGAAACATATCAAAACACATCGTGAGGATCCGCAAATTATGAGAAGGATCCACGATTGATCAAACTAGCCATTAGGATTTGAAATTATTTTGGGGCCAATTCCAAAACTATCACTCAATCCAAAAGCGATAACTTGTCGGAAAAAGATCCAATCAAGCTAAAAAATTGGATTAACATGTCCATGATGAAACCATAGATCCACGAGGTCTGGTGAGCAAACACAAAGAAACACCGAATCTACCAACTTTCACAAGAACAAGAATAAAACAAGAACAAAATTGAATGAAAATATTTTTGGTTGATGCAAGATTGCCAAGAACCAAGGATACTCCTACATCACCTATGTGTCCAAGACAATGCCCTCAACATCAAACATAAAGTCACTTTGGCTAGCAACCATACAAAAAGAAAAAAATGCTTGAAGGAAACTAATAAAAAACTATAATAAATGTGGAGAATCTCCCACATTAAAAAAAGCACCTTAAATTGATTTGTGAAATATGTCTTCTAAAATAAAAGCACATAGATGTGTGTGAGCACATTTACATTACAATATTATATGAGGAATGACATATTCCTTTGAAATCTCTTTGAATAATATGGAATACATCACTTTTGGAAAAGATATATTTAACTTTGAAGGAGATGATGGTATCAAATTATGCACCATTATGGTTAATTGGGCCATGTAGTATCATTGAAAAAGTCATTGATAAATGTGAAAAAACAACAATCATACCTACTACCTTACCAGGAAATCCTTGTCTCATCAATGGGTTGGTGATCCTACTACGACAACGTATAATCTTTGAGCTCTCTAAACTCTATCATAAGCCTTTTCTTAATATTTAGAGTTTAGCCTCATTATCATTATTTATGGTTTAGATGTCAAATTTTGCATATAAATTATGGAAAATCCACATTGTGCTTAAATTTTAGCATCATCAGCATTATTCATCAAAAATATACCTCATGCTTGAACTTGACATCATCCCATTTTATTTGTTAGAAATATGCCTCACCATGAACTTGGCATCATCCCCTTTCTATTTGTGTAAAAAGTGTACTTCACACTTGAACTTTGTATTGCCCCCTACTATGTTAGGGCTTAATATTTTTACCATTCATGCACTAAATGTATTGTAATAAATTGAGCTTCAAATTGATTAATTATAATATCTAATTATTTTCTCATCTAAAACTTAATTAATGTATCTAAGGGTTGAGAAATATAAGAAAAAGGGAGAGAATGAGCTAGATACACCCTCAATATAGGTTATCTATGGCTAAACATTGATGATGCATTAAAATATGGTCTTGGTCTTGCTAGATCAAGTAGAATTTTCAAATATTACAAAGCAAACTTGTATTTGCTTCTTAAATTCCTTGAAAATGTTGCTTTCAGCTATTTTGGAGAAAATTACTTATTTACAAAGAATAAATTTGGTCAAAAATTGAAGTTCAAGTTGCTTGATTAATAATATATACCATAAAAAATGGAACTATAAGCACTAACATTTATATAAAATCATATATGATTGTAAGAAGAGTTTGCAACAATTTATCCAACCATCAAAAAGGAAACTATAACCAATAAGCTCTATAGAAAATCATTGATGATTGTAAGAAGAGGTTGCAAAAAATTATCCAACCATGTTGCCAACATGGGTGTAGATCTTAGCATATTTATCTTTGTCCATTGTTCTTATCTTCCCTAAGTAATTTAATTTGTATAGACATCACCTTGTGGGATTTGTTAGCCCTAACAACCCCCTTTTTTTAGGCATATGTGGCTTGAACAAGTGGAAATTAAAGGATTATGGTTTATGGTTTTTTATTTGGAATTTTTTAAAAAGGAACCCAATGTTAATAGTTGTAGGTAGTTTACATTGATTGATTCACCAAAGGCAAGGTTTGATATGATGCATGTTCTATAGTTTATTTTAGGAGGTTTTCCATGCCAAACTTCAAGTTAATATAGATGGTGCTCACAACACCCTAGTTAATTTGAGATGGTATTATCTTCTCATGTCATAAATTTCAATCGAGACTCTATCTTGAAAGGATATATTGCCATGTAATTATCAATATACAATAAAAATCTAAATTTTAAATAACACATTCTAAATGTGTTATTTAAAATTTAGGATTTTATTGTAATATACAAAAAAGAGGTAGCCTAGCCTACTATAATTGCATGAGATTTTGAAAATCTAAAATAAGAAGAGATAAGAATGGATTATGGTGGTTGGAATTTGCTGTCAAAAAAATTGTATGTGACTATTTGTGTTTAATCCAAGTTTTCCAAAGTGAATATGCACCCTACACATTTGAAAGTTGAAGCACTAAAATGGGGAGCAACAATCTCTTTAATGAAATTAGCCTTACTTATTCATTATATTTAAATATTAGATGTAGAAAACTCTAGGATAGTCTGAATATTCATAGAGAAGATTCTCTTGAATGTTGTCCTTGGATTATTGGAGGTGACTTCAATGTTTTGTTATCCCTCAATAAAAAATGGTGAACTTACTATTCTCCCTTAAGCTACTCTTCTTCTTTAGAACATTAATCAACTTTAGTTAATGATATATCTCCTAGAAATTTGATGAAGTAAGAAACCAACCCTCATTCACATACAATAATCTGAAAATGCAACTAAGAAATGGTTTGAAACAACACAAAAATCTGCAAGAAGTGTTCTTCTTTGTTCATTCAAAATCTCCTAGAAATTCAAGAATTACATAGCATAACTGAAACTAATGGTTGTGCAGCCATATTGGCTGATGAAAATAATTACAATTCTGAAATATGAATGTTACAAAACAACAAAGATCAATCCCAAATTTATCTCCTTAAATCCAACTTCTTTCACAAGACTCTAGCTCCTTCAACCTACATTCATCATTAGAAATCATCGTTGCAAACACACCATGAAATCACAAATCTTCTTGCTGTTGTAGTACACCCTCAAACCTACAACAAAAATTTCTTCTTGGTATTTTTAAACCTTCTTTCCTCTAAATCTCTCAAGCTCTCTTCACATAGACTTCACTAACTCACTATCTCTCAAAATGCGGAGCTCACTAGCTCCCAAAAACAAGGGCTTATATGCAAATATAAATCTGAAACATTGGAGTTTTCAAATCATCTCTTCAATTTGACAGCATCTCCCCATATCACCTACAAAAAATTCCAACTTTCCCTCTCCCCAAATGACAAGGCATCATAATATATAAGTTTTAGAATGAGAAAACCACTATGGTTTTCCAAAACCACAAGAAAAACACTTCCTAGGAAAACCCACACCCCATTTGGAGAAATAATCATAAAAGTAATAAAAATACTCAATGCTCACATGGCCTTCACATGGGCACCTAAACCATAGCCAATCAACTTTGGTCAATTATGACACCTTTGATTCCCGACAACTTTGATGGCTCCAAATACAAACATGTGGCAACATACAAATCTTGTGGCACAAACATGCAATTGCATACAAGGCATACAATTTAACATGCAAGCACATGCACCCCACGTGGCCCCCACCAAGAATGGGATGCCCAAAAGAAGTATTTTCCAAATTATGCCTTAGAAACATTGACCTTGACATATTTCCTCCAAAAATTGCATTTACATATCACCACAAGGGAAAATCACATTAGTGCAAATTAAAATATTTATTTTCCACACCTTAGCCCTTATTGAAAAAAAATAAATTAAATTAGCAATATTTTTGGTGATACGAGATCGCTAGTACCCCTAGATTATCCTGCATCACAATGTTTCTTATACTTGGAACAATCAAAGTACTAAGGATGCTTTTATTTCAAAACATTTGGATAGATTTTTAGTTAGTGATTCTTGGCCTTCTTAGGGCCTTTGGCTTTCTTCTTCCATTCTAGACAATGTAGGTTTAGATCATTGGCCCATAACTTTATATTGGGAAGGATATTTTAAGCCTCAAAATGCTCCTTTTAGATTGCAACTTGTGGTTAAAAGAAAAGAATGTGGAAGAAAATATTAGACTTTGGTAAAAAAAAGGTAAACCTCATTATGATACAATTTTGTATATTTTTTTCTTTAAAATATATTTTGTTAAACAAAAACTTAAAGAATGGAATTCTTCCTCAAGTGGAGATATTCTACAAAGAAAAAAATATTTTGTCAAAGTTGGTGGAAACCCAAGGTTGTATTCAAGAATAGGGCTTAAGTAAGGTTGTCTTAAAACTCTACATTCTAAAATTCAAAATGAATTAAAAAATATTGAGCTTCAAGAGGAAATCATGTGGCGACAAAAATCTTATGCTAAATGGTTATATGTAGGGGATAGGAATTCTTCTTTTTTCCATCACTTTGTTGTGACACAAAAACATGTTAATGCTTTTACAGAGATTCATTGAGAGGATGGGTCTAGGATTGAATCCATTCAATATATTCAATAGAAAGTTGTTTTCACTTTTTTGAGTTGTTCAAATCTCTCGGTGCTTTTTTACTAATAATATATATATCATTTTGAACTGTGTTCCTAGACTTATCCCCGTTCATGTTAATTTCTTCTTCAACTGCCCAATTTCCATTTAGAAACTAGAGAAGGTTGTTTTATGATGAAAAAAGATAAAATTCTAGGTCGAAATGGTATTTTTATTGAGTTCTTTAAAAAAATTTGGGATATTATCAAAGTTGATGATGAGGGGCTACTTCATAAAACACACACACATAACACAACAACAAATATTAACATAGAAAATGTAGGAAGAAAAACAACTCATTTTCAATTTCTTCCAAAAAATAAAAATATAGATTTAGAAATTACAATGCTACAACCACATTGACTTGACTCACTACAAAGAAAATCAACTCTCTAAGAAAATTATGCAATTCATAACCACAATCTACACTAATGGAGTAATCTTTTGTAGCCTTTGTTCACCCCTTTATTTGGAACCAATAACCACCTTAGAATGTTCTAGAAAGTGAAACTCCCCTTTTTGTTTTGATGCCCAAAGGTCTAAGCGTTCTGGCCTAAGAAGATATTTCATTTGAAATTCACATTTTGGTAGAACAACTTCCTGAAGCCATAAATTTTGACTTGGGTGGATGATTTACTATTATAATATATCGTTGGAAATATCACAAAGAGATATACAATGTTGAAATATCTAAAAATTATTTCATCCACTTTTCAAACTTTTTTTAGGCTTCTAAGGGCTTCAAATTTGAGTCTGAAACTTTATAGGAGAAATTTCTAGGAATGAAAACTTTAATATCTCCCAAATGGTACGTGATATTGAGATGATTCTTTCACCACATGGTTCATTTTTTAATTCTTCTCTTTAGGGTAAATTTGTAGGTTCATAAGTGCCCATATAGGCCAACTTACTAAAAATAGTAGGTGACTATTTTTGGCCTTTTTTAACTTCTTACTGACCTACAACCCTTAAGTGTCATCATGGGATCCAAAAAAAGTAAAGAAACCTACAAAAAAATAATTTTTTTTTTTCTAGGTGATGCAAGATTGCCCTTACACCATTGGATTGAAGAGCACTCAATTATAATGAGAGGTGGGTGAATCAATATAACAATAATATTTTACTTTCTAAAACTTAATCAACCACAATAATAATACTTCAAAACTTAATCATCCATGAGAATAACATACATGCAAGATCTATCAATTAATAACACAATATGAACATGGTTTACTTGGAAACCCTTGTAGGGAGAAAACCATCGTAAAATATTGCTTATATAGATCTTCTTGTAGGCACCAACCCACTAGAGACACCAATCCCCACCATTGAGAACCAACTCAACAAGAGACCAATGTTTTTATGAGGCACAAACCTCTCGATGTCCTTGGTTAAGAGGCACCAACCTCCAAATGAACAATATGATAATTATTTCAAACTTCTTCTTGGATCAGCTCTAATTCACCTTCATAAATCTGCTCGTTACTCTATCAAAAACTACCTCTAGAATCTTCAAAACTCCATAAATTATACCATAAAACTCCAATAAATATATTGATATATCTCTCATAATTCTACTCATATGTCGTCAAAATTTTGCATGTATATGCCTTTTAAGGTTGCTCCTAATATGAATGATATTCAATGAATTTTTTTCTTTCAAACGATCTTCACAATCTCTTTAAATATTCTTACCAAGAGAGGTGAATTTTAGAAGCAACACATACATACAAAATGGTTGTAACCTCTCCTTTTAAATGCATCTCTTCATCTTCAATTTTGGGCACCTAGATAGGGTTGGCCCAAAACAACAAGCATTAAATTTAATTTTAATTTTTAAATCCCTAAAATGGGGTGCTAACATGAAGAGGGTTGGCCTCATACACAAATAAAATATTGTGTGTTGGAAGAATGAATAATAAACCCTTTGATGTATTTTCATTGAAGCGAACATTGTTTGTTGACAGTTTTGTCTATTTTGATAAATAGTTTTGGTGACACCTTGATCCGATAATTTGGTCTGAAATTGCTTGTGTTATAAGATTGGATTATGCAGTTACAATATGTTATTTATGACTACCAAATACATCTATGATCAAAATTTCAGCAATTTTGGTTGAAAATTTTGAAAGTTACAAGTAGAAAAAGATTGACACAGTTTTTTAGCTTATACAGTGAGAGATGTTATGAGTTATCTCGTTTGCATTCCTCTGGTGTTTCGAATAAAACTTAGAAATTTTGGGAGATGGTTTACAAGTGTCAGTACTACATATATTCTAGATTGTGTGTGCTTACATGATCATATGGATGATCCATGTTTGTCAGATTGGTTTATTTTGTGATTAGGTCTAATTCCTGACCGACCTAATACTTGAATATGTGCTATGAAGATCAATATGTATTGTGGATGTTAAGGGGATATATTTTAGATCTATGCTGACCTAAATCAAGCTTTGCACATTTTGATTTGAGTGTGAAGAATTTTTATTTCAAGTATGAAGCCGATAAAGTGTTTTTGAATTAAAATAGGGCTACATCTAATTAGGCTGACCTAATTGATGTATTTGGATGTAATAAGGTATATATGTGGAACATTTTTGAGTTGCATAGTGGAAGATGAATGCAATATGATGTGTGTGAAATCTAATATTGTGTGAACTTGTGAATTTGTATGTATGAGATTAGTATAAGGGCATAATTTTTGTGTATGTTGAGCCACTGCAAAGAAGAGTAGTATTTTGTATTCAGAGCTTCATAGGAACTGAATTTAGCACAAGGAAGTTGCATCTTACATCAGTTCACACTTTTGTTGTGTAGCCACTGTTTTTTGTATCTATTTCTAGTTGTGAGCCTTATAAGGATAGTGAGTCTTGGAAATGAGCCCCTGTAATATCTTATAACTGGTGATGTAGGAGCATCCACGGTGTAAGAGCAATCTTGCATCACCCAAAAAAATGTTGTTTCTTTTCAATAAGGGCTAAATTTGGTAGGGTTAGTATTTTAGTAAGTTTGCATTTATGCCTTGTTAGACACGAAATCTTACACAAACCTCTAGAATGGAAAAATGAAGCCAATGGAAAAGAAATCACTTCAATACCATTTGTCATTTGAGAGATATTAAAATTTCAATATTCAAAATCCTAGTAAAATCTTCAGAGTCAATTTTGAGGAACTTAGAGGCTCCGGATGGGCCAGAAAAATCGCAGAAAATGAAAGTGGTCAGCCTTTAGGCCCCACTATTTGGCACAAGATTTCTCTAGAGCTTTCTGAAAAGGTATTTAATAGGAAATCCGACAATCGGATCAAAAGTTATGACCCTGTGAAGTTGTACTACCAAAATTAATAAAATTTCAAAATATCTTCTTGAGGAAGTTACACTTTCCAAAAGATTCAAGGGTAGTTACACCTTCCAAATAAATGATGTGAAAGAGGGGGGCTAGGCTAGTGTATTTGGTGGCTCTAATTTTCAGATTTGCAAATTTATGTAATTAGAAAATCCCATGTGATGGCAAATAAATTTCATTTTCATTTTAGTGATAATAGAAAATATTTGCTTTCCTTCTTGCATCTTGTTTGTGTCATTATTTATTGTTTTTGTGAGTTTTATATTGTAAGGGAAGTACCCTCATCAACCGGATATAATATATTGTGAGCTAATCCTCACTGTGGTTTTTCCCTTTTTAGGTTTTCCACGTAAAAATCATGGTGTTCATGTGTTATGTGGTGTTGTGATCTCTTTAATGTTTTCATTCATAGCTATAGTTAGATATGTTTTGATTATTGGTTGGATTATGACTAAATGGTTTAATAGAATACTAATTCATCCCCCCCTCTTAGTATTCTGGGTGTTTACCAATTTGTATCAAAGCCTAGTTCCTTTTGAAAATCCTAAAATCTTAAGGAAGATCTTGGAGTTTGAACAAATGGATGATAAAAAGTGTCTTATTCCTCTGGAATAAATTTATGCAATTGAATATGGAGAAGATGACTGCTTGTTTGACAAAGAACTTAAAGCTTCTCTTGAAGATCTTGAAAGAGTTGAAAGTGAGAACAAAAGTCTGAAGGAAAGCCTAGGAGAAGCAAATGAATGCATCAAAAATTCGAGAGAACAAATCAAGAAGTTTAGATAAAGACATAGAGAAGTTAATGAATAGTTGAAGAAGGCAAATGAAGATATCACTGGACTGAAAGTGCAAGTGGAAGAAAAGAAGAGAATTGAGTATTTTCTGAATTCCACTACAAAAATCAAGACTGATGAATGCACAAATCTTGAACAAGAAGTAGTAATCCTAAGATCAAATCTGGAGAAAGCAAGAGCTCATGAGGAAAAATTCAAAACAAGTACTATAATGCTTGATGAACTTATTGCAATTGAGAAACCTTCTAAGGAAAAAGGTGGTTTAGGACTTGAAGAAGGACAAAGTTCAAAGACAAATCGGACTCCTAACAAGGTTGACAATCAGAAGCAGACTCAAGGCAATGGTAGATAGATCAAGAATCAAATAAGCAATATTGGAAGACCTCCTATTAAACAACCAAATTCTCAAAGGTACCCATCTTTCAATGGTATTTGCTTTTCATGCAATAAATTTGAACATAAGGCTATAGAATGTAGCAGTAGAATGAATTAGAATGTTGGATCCTTTTCTAGACAATGTTTTGTATGCAAGAAATTTGGACATAAAGCTATTGAGTGTAGAAGATTCAATATTGGTAGAAGATGATGAATAGATTCAATATTGGTAGAATGTTTCAATGTTTCAATCTTTCAATGGATACTATTACATATGCAATGTATTTGGACATAAGGATAACCAATGCAGATCAAGAATGAATAGAAGTCAAATTGGTCAGAAAATGTTTGTATGATACAATTGCAACAAACCTGGACACATTTCAAGATTTTGTAGAAGCGAGAATGGAAGGAAGACTAATCAGGAATAGAGGAATAAACCCGTGAAGAAAGTTGATCCTACTAAAGTTAAGAAGGAAACGGAAAATATCTGGAAGAAAAAAGAGGAACCTGAGAACAAGGATGAATCCAATGCATCTATACCTCCATTTGGTACAAATAATTCTTCTAAAAAGTAAGCCCATGTCAATGCTTGGGGGGAGCAATAACAGAGAAATCTAACAACCCCCTATAAATATGAAGTTTCAAGCAGTGACACAAAGATATTTGGTGTAGAATGATATGCTTAAGCTTCTGGAAAATAAATTAGTGGAAAATATACAAATTTGAAGAATTGCAGAACATTTTAGGGTTTACAGTGTATCAATAAAGTGTTTACTAGCTTTTTGGGTATCTAATGCAATAAATGTGAAATTAGGGCATATCGGTAAGGTATAAAGTGAAATCCTAAGTCAATTTATATCACTTTTACACATTTTAAAGAGAGCAGAGTGAATTGAGAAGTGATTGAAGGTGATTCGAAGTGAATTGGTTCAAACCCTAGTTCTCGTTGAGTACAAAAAAGTTATTTATAGCTATTTGTGCTTTGTGGGTTTGTATTAGAAGTGATTTTACAAGAATTTGAAAATAGAATTGAGGTTATAATGGATACACCAACTGTATTTGAGATATCTAAAAGACCTAGACTGAATTTTAAGAGGTTTAATTGGAATTTTTTCAACAATGACCTCGACGGTGCATTTTTGAAGATCCCAATAAAGGTTTTTCCCATTAAGGACACAAGAATATATATACGTAGAAAGTTGAAAGATTATGATCACCAAGTACTTAAAAATCAATGGTCCAATGAGCTAACTGGAGATGACTGTTTGGTAAAACCAGAGTATGTAAACCTAGTGTGAAGAAGCTAGACATTTGGAACTGGTCTCCTAACTTTAGCAATGATCTAGATGTGAAGTATGTGAGGATATCCCTGATAAAAATGAATGAAAAATTGATGTGGACAGATATGCTCGGATTAATCACTAAGGATTTAATTAAGGTTGTAACTGGATTATGCGATATCATACCTATACCAGTGCTAAAGTCAATAAAGAATGTTGTGGTTATGCAGCTAACTAGTGCCACATTTGACAGGAGATCATTAACAACCAAACCAATCACCAATCTTGTTGTGAATTATGAATCAATTATGATTGGCCACAAAATCTACTTTGGCAACAGAGAGAAATCAGTATCTGCAACTACAATATATGTTTCTCATGGCATAGTAGTAAATGTGAAAGATTATGATTTGTGTGAGTTGCTCTGACAAGTTTTGGAGAACTTGAATCAAACCCAAAAAAAATAAGTATGCTTTCAAGTTCAGAACATTGATTGTATGTTTGTTATTCTACTTTTTGAGGGATCTACCTGGGAGAGGAGAAATTGTATGGGACAAAAGCATACCAATGACACACTAATTTTTTGATTATTTACATAACATTGGAGAATATAATGCCTAGACTAATGCATTAATTGCATTTTTTGCAGTATTCCAAAGGAACATGTATGAAAGAGAAATAGTTCCTAAAATTTTAGTGGAGAAATATGAAAATGATATAACCTTTCTTGTATCCATTGATGAATGCATAATAGAGGTAGTTTAACCAAGAATAATATGGATTGAGCCTCTGGGATATGAGATTGTTGAGAATGACATACATTGAATTACTGTAAATAGTCCCAAGGACCCCTCTCTACCTAGACATGACACATATAAGGAGAAACCAAAGGAAGTATACTTGGAAACATCAACACCTACTAGAAAAAAAGGGGTAAATAAACAAGCTGAAAAACTCTTTGGAATGCATGGCCTTTTAAAATAAGTTGACAGATTAAGGGAAGTTGCAGCAGAAAGGAAATCCAAAGTAGCTGGTGATTCCTCTGGACCACTTAGATCAAGAAGATCGGCTTCCACCCCTACCTTTTCATTTCCAAAACCATCTGGAGCAGTTTCCGCTAAAGGGAAGAAGGTGGATCCTAATGCTCCAGTAATAGTCGATGTGTTTGCACCCTTTGGACCTAGCACCCAGACCACAAAGAGGAAAAATGTACCTCCAGTAGCACCTCTTGCTACCTCTAGAAGGAGAAAGAAAAAGAAAGCATCTAGAGAATGGAACTTAAGTGATTTTTTGGAAGAGGAGGTTGAAATTGTCTTAGAAGAAGAACGTTTAAAAATAAAGAGAAGAAACAATGTTTCCACCAATGGTGAAGGTGCCTCACAAGAGGCTAGCACTGGATTCAAGAAATATAAGGTCAATATTGTGGATACCTCTAAAGAAGAGGAGATATAAAAGGAGAAAGAAGCTTTTATAATACATGTGCACAAAAAGCCTGACAAGAAAGAGGAGAATAAAAAAATGAAGGCACATCAAATCCTAAGAAGAAGAAGTAAAAGACTCCTTCGGTAAGAGCCTATTCACCTATAAAGTTGGAATCTTTGGTTAACAATATGTTAGAGCATGATGGTTTATTAGAAGCAACTTCCAAATTGTATGATGAAGTTGATGAGGAAGATCAGAAAACAATTATAGATACCATCATTAAATATATGATCATTTTAGATGCAAACATGGACAACATGAAGAAGAGGGTGACTAATGTAGTATGGAAAGCCCTGGTAAAAAGAAGGCATGAAGTTGTTAAAGTAAAAAAAAGATCACAATTGATGCTTTAATGAGATTGGATCCTTTCTATATGAGGATGAAAAGGCTATGTTACTGAAAGTATACACAAAATAGTTTAGGCTAAAGCAAAAAGTTACCATTCTTATGGCTAAAGAAAAGGACAACACATAAAAGTTGAAATAAGAAACTTTTGATACAGTGAGAGATATGGCACAAAAGTTTGGGATGATTGCTAGTTCGTCATTTGATACAACTCAAGTAAAGGAGCTTCATAAAGATAAAGCTACTGATGTAGAGGAAAATATTCCTCTTATATCTAATTTACCTATTTTCCAAGAAGTAGTAGAAGAGGAAAATGATTATTCTACAGAAGAGACTCCACATTTAGATGTTTTAGGGAATACAGTTGATGATACACATGCTCTTCTAGGAGCATATTGTCCTCCAAAAGATATTAAAAATACAATCGGAGAAAATAATGAAGATCAAAATAAGAGTGATTTCAATGATAATGTTGAAGATCACCATGACAAACAAAATGAGGATGCTAGAAATGAAGGTGAAGAAGAAGAAAGAAAAGATGAAAATAACAATGAAAAGAAAGATGGTGAGGATAAAAAGGAGGATGAAAACAAAGACAAGCAAACATAAAACCCCTTCAGAAAAGAAGAAGAAGAGAAAGAAGAGAACCAAGAAGAAACTGAGGTTGAAAGAAATGAAGAAGAACCCCAAAAGACTATGGATCCATCAAAGCCATCTGGAGAATCCTCTGTAAATACTCTCATGGGTCTTCTAAAAATACAAATAAGGATTCAATTGGTCATTCCACCACAATTGATTCAACTCTCGTCACAACAAGGTTGTGTAGATTTCAATAAGATCTCACCTATTTAGAGGATGGAGCTCAGAGATACTTTTATTGCCTTTGGCAGAAATGAGATCATAGAAACTCATCAGAAGGGGACTGAGCCAATCAATGATGCCATCAAGACCTTACAGGATGCTACTCCCAATACCACTATTGATGATTCTCTAACACCTGTTGAGAATTTAAAGTTTCTAGTTGATTCACTCAAGGAGTACACCTCTAATCTAAAGGAGAAAAATGCAAAAGAAGTGGAATCAAGGCTTGCAAAGAAAATATTGCTTGAACTATAGGATAAATGTGCAATTGCACATAGCAAGGTAATGAAATGCTTGAAAGAAGTAAAGGAATGTGAAGATGAAGCTTATATATTATTCTTATATTTCATAAGGTTGCCAAATTTCAATCAAGGCATTAAAGACTTAATGGAATCAATAGAGTAACAATTAGCTAATTCCTTCGAAGCTTATGAAATTACAAAATATAGAAACTATGCCTCTTGGATTTCCATTTTAGACTTGCAAAAAAAGTTTTTCACTTTGCAAAGATAGAAACATGATGTTATAAGGCAGTTTGGACAGCTTGGAGACTCGGTGAATACCAAGCATATTCTGATTTCAAGTGCCCTTGCGGATGCAAAAATATTGAAAATCTAAATCCTAATCCGACTACTCCGGAAGAGGGAGAGGAGAGCTTAGTGGAGTTGGAATTAATGTATAAGGCGCTTCCTACAACTAAGCTGGGATGAAGGGAAATCTTCTTGGGAAGCCATTCTCAAGGGGTTAGAAGGTGCCTCCACCTCCAAATAAACATTCTTTATGCTCTTCCTTTCATTGTTTCAGTTTCTTTTAATTTTTATCTCTTATGTCCATATGATCGGATGCAATTCTTGGGATAACTCCCTAAGGGGGAGCTAGTCATTTCATTTCAAATATTTTTATGTACATATGCATCAAGTTTAATGTTGGTAAATCCTTTGTCCTTGATATCAAAGGGGGAGAAGTTTTAAGAAGCTGGAAAATGTTTTGATGCTAGATTTGTTAATAAATTGTGTGAGGAGAAGGTTTGTTGGAGTAACAAATATTTTGGGAGAAGTTCTAGTGCATGTTTGAAAGGGGGAGTTCATACAAGTTTTTGAATACAGTTTTGAAGTTGAATCTTTGGAGATTCATTTTTGGCACATGTTGCAATAAATGAAAAAGGGGGAGATTGTTGGAATAATAAAGAAGAAACCCTTGGATGTATTTTCATTGATGCCAACATTGTTTGTTGACAGTTTTATCTATTCTAGTAAATAGTTTCGGTGACACCTTGATCCGGTAATTTGGTTTGGAATTTCTCATGTTATAAGATCGACTTATACAATTATAGTATGTTATTTACCACTAGTATGTTATTTAGGACTACTAAATACATCTATGATCAATTATTCAACGATTTTGGTTGAATAGGGCAAAAGTTACAAGTAGCAAAAGATCGACATACAATTTTTTGGCTTATACAGTGCAAGATGGTATGAGTTATCTGGTTCACATTCCTTCGGTGTTTGGAATCAAACTTAGAAATTTTTGGATATGGTTTAGTGGTGTCAATACTACATATATTCTAGATGGTGTGTGCTTACATGATCATATGGATGATCTGTGTTTGTCATATTAGTTTATTTTATGATTAGGTCTAATTCCTGGCCAGCCTAATACTTCAATATGTGCTATGAAGATCAATATGTATTGTGGATGTTAAGGGGATCTATTTTAGATCTATTCCAACCTAAATTAAGCTTTACACATTTTTATTTGAGTGCAAAGAATTTTTGTTTCAAGTATGAAGCCGAAAAAGGTTTTTTAGATTAAAATAGGGCTACATCTAATTAGGTCGACCTAATTGATGTATGCAGATGTAATAAGGTATATATGTGGAACATTTTTGCGTTGCGTAGTGGAAGATGAATGTAATACGATGTGTGTGAAATTTGATATTGTGCAAACTTGAAAATTTGTATGTATGAGATCAATATAAGGGAAAAATTGTTGTGTATGTTGAGCAATTGCAAAGAAAAGAAACGTTTTGTATTCAAAGCTTCATAGGAACTAAATTCAACACAAGGAAGGTGTATCTTACATCAGCTCACACTTTGGTTGTGTAGCCACTTTTTTTTTTTATCTATTTCTGGTTGTGAGCCTTATAAGGACAATGAGTCCTAGCAGTGAGCCCCTATAATATCTTATAACTGGTTATAATATATTGTGAGCTAATCCTCATCATGGTTTTTCCCCTTTTGGAATTTCCACGTAAAAATCCTAGTGTTCATGTGTTATGTGGTGTTGTGATCTCTTTCATGTTTTCATTCATAGCTATAGTTAGATATGTTCTAATTATTGCTTGGATTATGACTAAATGGTTTAATAGAATACTAATTCACCCCCCCCTCTCAGTATTATGGGTGTTCAACATTGTGCAATTGTTAATTTATTTATTTTTCTTCCCCAAGAGGGACGCCAACTAAGGGGGGACACAAATATTTATTTTGTTTTAAATTTAATCCAAAGAATGGCCACCAATATTCAACCATGAACTCCTTCCTTGACCTTTGACATCAATGACAATAATTTTCCAACAATCTCCCCCTTTGCCATTGATGGAAACCTTGCAAAGGAATATTCTTGGAATGCAATAGGAACAAAATTCCCCTTGATTGAGATGTTCCCCTTAATCCACTCCTCCCCCTTTGACATCAATGGAAAATAATTTTTGGGACTAAAATATAAGTTAATGAATAGCTCCCCCGAAACATATTCTCCTTTTGAAAACTTAGTGATTGGATGAGGGTGATATCACTCCCAATTTCTCCCTCAGGTACTCAAAAGTCTCTTTTGGAATGGGCTTTGTGAAAATGTTTGCAATTTGTTCATGTGTAGTAATGTAATCCATCTTCATTTGTTAATCAACTACCCGCTCTCTTAAGAAATGATATTCAAGATTATAATATGCGTTGTCTAATAGTGTATAATTGGATTCTTCAAAGTGTTGATTGCACTTGTATTATCACAAAATATGGAGATGGGATGCTCATACTCAATCTTAATATCCTTTAATGTTTGTTTCATTTAGAGAACCTATGTGCAACAAGTAGTTGTGATGTATTTCTCCTCTATTGTAGATAAAGAAACTGAAGTTTATTTCTTACTCAACCAAGATACAAGATTGTTACCAATGAAGAATGCTCCTCCATTAGTAATTTTTTGTCATCAACATTGTTGACCCAATCTGCATCTATATATGTTGTAAGGGTGAAGTCTTCACCTCTTGGATGCCACAACCCAAAATTCATAGTGCTCTTTAGATATTTGAATATTCTTTTGACTACTTGCACATGAGTTCTTTGGTGTTACCTAAAATCGTGCAACCAAGCCAACTACTTGTATAATATCAAGCCTTGTAGTTGTCACATATAACAAACTTCCAATCATTGATCAATAAAGAGTGTGAATTTCCTCAAATGATTCATTTCCCTTACTCAATTTACATCTTATTACCATGGGTGTAATCATGAGATTTCCATCCTCCATTTTGAACTTCTTCAACATTTTCTTAACATACTTGGTTTGTGAAATTAATATCCCTTTATCTAATTGAGAAATATGTAACCCAAGGAAGGAAGATAACTCACCAAGTATAGACATTTCGAATTATTTTTGCATCTCCATGGAAAAATATTGAAACATATTGTCACTACTTCCTCCAAATATAATATCATCCACATTCACCACACCTATCAACCAATCCTCACATATAGTCTTGATATATAGGTTGCTATCCACAATTCCTTTCTTGAATCCTTGTTGTTGTAGATATTTATCAAGTCTTGAATACCATGCTCTAGGAGGTTGCTTTAGTCCATAGAGTTCTTTCTTCAATCTACTTACATAATCCTTATTTTCTGAAAACAAGAACCATTCTAATAGTTCAATGTATACCTCTTCCTCTAGATTACCATTAAGGAAGGCAGACTTAACATCCATCTAATATACCTTGGAATTTTTGAAACTAGAAAATTCTAAAAATATTTGTGTCTTTAGGTCTTGGGAAAAGTTCCCAAGTTTCATTATTTTTCTATTTGATTAAATTCCTCATCCATGACCCCTATCCAAAATTTGTCTTCAATTTCTTCTTTGAATTTCTTAAATTTTATCTTGGAAAGCAAAGAGATATTTTCATGATCTGAATTATTAGCCAATTTCCAAGCCTTATCTTAATTTCCCCATATTTGTCACCAATAATCAAATCTTATGGATGGTTTCTTTGGAAAAATTTGGAAGGGGTCTTGGATGATTTTCTTGATGGTGTCTTTGAATCTCTTTTCTCAGCTATCTCCTTCTCAGTTTCTTCCTTTGTTTCCTCTTCTTTTCAAATTTCCTCATTTTGAGAAACATCTTCTTGTGCCTTTTCTTTGTAGTATCTTCCCTCATCTACTTTCACATTTTCAATTTCAATGACCTTGTGCAACCTCTTATTGTAACATATGTATGCTTTACTTCTTGAAGAGTAGCCTATGAATATTTCTTCATCAGCTCTAGAATCAAAATTTCCCAAATCTTCTTCATCTCTTCTTATGTAACATGTGCTCACAAACACTTTGAAATACTTCACAGTTGCAGGATTTTCTTTCCATAACTCATATGGTGTTTTTATATTGTTCACTCTTTTGTCCACGATTTACTATCGTATGAACCACATCTCTCTAAAAAGTGTTAGGTAACTTGGATCATTTAGCATGGATCTAGCCATTTCTTAGATTGATCTATTGTTTCTTTCACAACCCCATTTTATTGTGGAGTTCATACAGATGAATAATGTCTTCTTATCCCATGCTTTTCAAAGAATTATTCAAATTCATTTGAATTAAATTCCCCTCCTCTATATGATCTAAGACAATTGATCTTTAAGCCTATTTCATTCTCCACTAAGTCTTTGAATGCCTTAAACTTGTCAAAAGCTTCAAATTTTTCTTTTAAAAATGTGACCCAAGTCATCTTAGAATAGTCATCAATTAGCAACATTAAATACCTCTCTCCTTGCATGCATTTTTTTCTAGTTGGACCAAAAATATTTGTATGTATAAGCTTCAACGGTTTCAATGTAGATTGTTCCTTTGATTTAAATTTCACTCTAGACTTCTTCCCAAGTTGACATTGCTTGCAAGTGGAATTTGAGGGATTTGAAATATTTGACATGTATCTCATAGCTTACTTACATCTGATCTTGACAAGATTGTCAATTTTTATGCACCCCATTCTCCTGTGCCATAACCAACTTTCATCTTCTTGACTCATAAAACATCTTTCTCCTTTGATCTCACTAAGACCATATAGATTGTTAGTTTCTCTTTGGCTTATGCCACTTGTTTCCCTGCTTTTTTAATTTCACATCCTTTTGCATGAAATTTAAGAGTGTTCCCTTGGTCACACATTTTAATTACACTTAGAATATTATGTCTCAACCCCTCAACATATAGAAAATTATCAGTTTTTGTTTTACCATTATCAAGGCTAAGAGTGTCTTTCCCTAATATTTTTGCAAAAACATTATCTCCAAATTTCACTGATCCACCTTTCACTTGTTTGAAAGTAATAAGCTTAATCTTATCACCTATCATTGGTTTTGAACAACCTCTATCAATATACCATTGATCTCCTTCGTTTTGTGCATGTAGTGTTGTTTGAACAAGCATGGATTTTTCTTTCTTTTCTTCTTCATTCTTTTTCCATTTTTTTAAATTCTCCTCTTTTTGCTTGATTGTTGTTTCTTCCTTACTTTTTTTGGATGGTTATATAATGCCACTTCTACAAAAAAATATTATATGCCCAAAATTATTATAATTGTAACATTTGATGTTGCAGTAACCCAAAAGAGGAGCAAAAGATTTAAAGTTTTTGTTTGTGAACCCATGACTTATGTTCTTGTTCCATGCTCCATAGTCCATTGCTTTATGCCTAAAGTTATTTCATGGATGCATTCTATAATCGATTGCTTCATGACCAAATTGATTGCACAAAAAGCAATAACCAAAGAAGGAATAGTAGAACTTGGGCTTATAATTTTGCCTTGATGAAAAGGGCTTCCTGACCATGTCATTCTTAGATTTTTAATGTATGCTTGGATTCTGGTTCTCCTTCTTTTTATTGATTTAATATTTGATGGTACTTTTAAGGGAATTAGCATACTTCTTCTCTTCATTTGATTTCTTCAATGATTTATAACGTTTTCCTTCTTCATAGCCAATACCACTCCTATCGAACATGGGCTTTTGAGATTTAATGATATTGTCTAGAATTTATGAGCTCTTCTCATTTTTCAAGTTGTTTAATTGATCCATTGTCCTCTCCAAATCCTTTCTTAGGGAAACAATCTTGAATTCTATATTTTCGCAATTTTCTACCTTTGTCTTTAGTTGGTTTCTCATCTCATTTTCAACACTTTTTGCTTCTTCTACTTGAACTTTTAGATCTACAATCAATTTTCCTAATTCTTGAAGACTTTATGCTAATTTTTCTTTGGCTTCAGTTTCCTCTTGAATTCATAATCCATGTCTCAAATTTCTTTTCTTAAGCTTATCAATCTCTTTGTAGGAATAATGTGTTGCAAGTATGAAGGTGTTGTCATTGATGTCAACTATGAGATAAAAATGTTGAGGATATTGAGAAAATTGGGGAAAAGAGGAAAATAGTTTGTGCATGTATAGTTGAGACCTTGAGGAAATGTTATGAATACATGGAGCTATCTTTTTGTTGTAGTGACTGAAGATGAGTTGGAATTTGTTGAGATGTTGTCTCTGGTACTTGATTTTCGAGTGATTTTGAGGAAATTTGATAAATAGAGTAAACTGTGTTGTGCAAGTGTTCATTATATTCCCTGGTATTTTGCTCTGCATTTCTTCTATGTTAATGTTATGCATATGTGTATCTTATAGGTTATTCAAGGTTGTGAGAGGTTGCTACATCCAAAACTTGGGTTTCTGGATCATTGTACAATGTGAGATAATTTCACCAATGTGTGAACCAGTTGTTCAGTGATGTTTTTGGTGGCTTGGGAGAAATGTATTTGCTCCACATTTCTCCATTTTTTGGCTTTAGGTTGTGCGGACTTGAGAAGATGTTTATAATGCTTGTATCTTTTTGTAGTTAAGGTTTTACTTGATTTGATTTAGTACAGAGCAAGTTTCATTTATCAGTATGCAAGTGAAGGTTACCAGTTGCTCCGATTTTAAGTATTTGAATGATACGAGGATGATGAAGTGTTTGATGAATCTCAAGTAGTTCGTGAATTACTCTAGATCATGTTCAATTGAATTATGTTATCTAGAACTATCGGCTTTTAGATTGATTTGAGGAAGCGTGCACTTAATGTTTTATTGTGTTTAACATAAGCGTGTTTAACACTACATGCGATCTTATGAAAGAATGTTGAGTTGTATTTGGATATATTTGGGTCCCAAGTAAGATTTTTTGTAGGTCACCTTCATTCCTATCCACCACGGGAATGTTTAGGTGTCGACCTATTTTGAATTTGTATGTATAACAGATAGTTGTTGACATTGAAGAAGTTTTTTGAGGTTGAGGTTGATATAAATAAGTGTGGTGTTGTTTTGAGTCATGGCATGAATCAAATGTGAAGCAAGACAGATTTTAGATCAATTCAAGTGAAGTGTGTGATCTGAATTTGAGCAAAGGAATGTGAATTTCAGTGTTAGGATTCCTGAAGGCAGTGAGATGAAGGCATCCAAAATAATTCAAGAAAGGATACGAGATTGTTGGAGCATTGTGGTGGATTTACTTGTTGCATTGAGAAGTGTTCTCTATGTAACATTCTTCTTTTATTTCTTTTTTGTGGCAGTGAGCCCTAGTTGTGAGCCCTTATGGACAATGTATCCTATTCTAGCAGTGAGCCCTTGTACCAATTTTGCAATTAATTATATTGTGATCCAATCCTCATCATGGTTTTTCCCTCATTGGGTTTTCTATGTAAATCTAGTGTTCTCTTGTGTATGATGTTGCTATTTTAGTTTATGTTATGTGTGTTCCATGTTTAATCATACTAACAAATAAGGATTTAATGAATTCATGTGGATTTGATTATTGTAGAGGGGTTTGAAGGTTTAATTTGCTACAATTGATTCACCCCCCCTCTCAATTGGCTTGTTCATTTCAAAATTGGTATCAAATCAAGGTTCCTTGGAGAAGAGCTTAATCGCTTAAGGTAGATCTGGGATGGCAAACAAGATTGCTTTAGAATATCCTATATTTGATGGCTCGGATTATGCATTTTGGAAGACAAAGATGGAAGGATATTTATCTACTAAGGGATACTTATCATACTACATATACTGCACCTTTGAATGGTCCAAGTACAAATGAAAAAATAAAGGTGAATGAGATCAATGCTAAGGCAAGATTCATTATTGTGAATATTCTTTCAAATAACGAATTAGTTAAAGTTATGAGTTTGAAGACTGCTAAAGAAGTTTGGGATAAGCTAGAAAGAATTTATGAAGGAGATCTGAAGTTAAAACAAGCAAAGTTGCAAAACTTGAAGGCATGGTTTGAAATGATGCATATGTCTGAAGATGAAATAATTAAAGGCTACATACAGAGAGTTGGTGAGTTGATAAGTGCTATGAGAGGTCTTGGTGCAATAGTTAAATAATCTAAAGTAGTGAAGAAATTTATCAAATCACTTTTGAATTGCTATAGTGAAAAGGTATCTTCTATTGAGGAAACTGTTGATTTTGACAATTATTCTAGAGATCAATTGATTGGTACTCTAATTGCATCTGGAATGAGAAAACTGAAGAAAGGTACAAAAGTTGAGACTACTTTCAAGGCTGGTAAATCAAATAAGGTTGAAGATTCAAGTGAAGAAGATCTTGATGATTTGGAAGCTAACTTTGTGAGGAAGATGAAAAAGGGCACTGATAAGTACAAAGGTAAATTACCTTTCAAATGTTTTAGCTATGATGATATAGGTCATTATGCTTCAAGATGTCCAAAAAGAGCTCTAAACAATAGGAAAAAGGAAAATAAAGGAAAAATGATTAAGAAATATTACCATGTGAGAGAAGATGCTAGTATTTTTTTATGATGAATCTGATTATGGAGATTTTGATGATAAAAAATGCTTGTTTTTTGTTATAAAAGAAGAATCTGGTTCTGTTAACCCTTAAAGTTGTGTGAAGGAAATTATTCTAGAGATAAAGGATAAGGTTGAAGGTACTTTGATATCTTCTTTTCATGTCAAAGAGGATACAAATTATTGGGTTGTTGATAGTGGATTCTCTAATCATATGCCTAGAGACAAAAGTAAGTTTGTTAAACTTGAAAAGTATTATGGAGGATTAGTTAAATTTGGAGATTATTCAGGAGCTAAGATTTGTCAAATAGGTTCAATCAGTTTTGATGGCAAGCATAGCACTGACCATGTTTATTATGCTAAGAGTTTTAGGAACAACCTTTTGAGTGTTGGAAAAATGTGTAGCAAATGATACAATCTTGTGTTTAAGAATGAAGCATCTGAGATTAGAAAAGGGTCTAGAATTGTGATTACTGTTGGTAAGAGAACAAATGGAAACATCTATCAGTTTAAGGGTGTTGATGGTCATTGCTTTATGTCTCAAATTAATTTTAGTTGGTTATGACACCGGAGGATGTGTCACATGAACTTTGATAATTTGGAAAGAATTAGTTTAGTTCATGTAGTAAGAGATTTACCTAGGATCACAAAGCCTATCAATGTTGTTTGTGAAAGTTGTCAATTTGGAAAAAAAACTAGGAGTAGTTTCAAGGGAAAGGAACAATCTGCTATCAGACTACCGGAATTAGTACATACATATCTTTATGGTCCTACAAGGGTGAGAATTCTACAAGGTGACAGGTACTTTATGCTTTTTATTGATGATTATTCTACAATGGCATGGGTTACTTTTCTTAAAGAAAAATCTGATGCATTAGATAAATTCAAGGCATTTAAAGTTATGATTGAGAATGAAATGGATTTGAAAATCAAATGTTTAAGATTTGATAGAGGTGGTGATTCACCTCCAATGAGTTTAACATATTTTGTGAAGTTCATGGAATAAAGAGGCATTTGTTTGTCCCTAGAACTCCTCAACAGAATGGAGTTGTTGAAAGGAAAAACTAGACTATTCAAGAAGTTGCAAGGACTATGATGAAAGAGGAAAATCTATCGGAATTCTATTGGAGAGAAGCTATTCATTCTACTGTTTGCATACTTAACAGAGTTCAAGCTAAAGCTAATAGCACAAAGACTCCCTATGAGCTATGGTTTGGAAGGATTCCTACTATGAAGTACTTTAGAGTGTTTGGAAGCAAATGTTACATCAAAAGAGAAGAAGAAAACTTAAAAATTTTTGATGCAAGATTCGATAAAGTAGATGGATATGTGTCAAATTAACTTGATCAGAGTAGTTGAGGAAGAAAAGGTTGATGAACAAGAAGTTAAAAATGGAGAGGAAGAAGATTTGGAGAAGACCCCTAAGTATGTGCAAAATAATCATTCTAAAGATCAAATAATTGGAGATAAGAGGAAAGGTGTACTGATAAGAAGAAAAGCTATTGAAGTTGAGGTAAATATGTGTCTACTTCCTAAAGTTGAACCTAAAATAGTGAGTGAAGCATGCAAGAATGAACATTGGATCAAGGCAATGAAAGAAGAACTTATGCAGATAGAAAAGAATTGGACTTGGGAACTAGTTTCCAAATCAGAAAACAAGAACATAATTGGAACTAAGTGGATATTCAAAAACAAGATGAATGAAAATGGAGTAGTAAGAAATAAGGAAAGACTTGTTTGTAAGGGCTCCTCACAAGTGGAAGGTATAGACTTTGAGGATATTTTTTCTCCTGTGGCTAGGATGGAAGCTATCAGAATGTTTTTGGAATTTGCAACACATAAAGACTTTAAAGTTTATCATATGGATGTGAAGTATTCTTTTCTGAATAGTGAATTAGTAGAATAAGTTTACATAGAACAATCATAAGGATTTCAGTTGTCAAATCAACCGGATATGGCATGTAAGTTGAAGAAGGCACTATATGGATTGAAAGAAGCTCTCAGCTCACTTGGTATGCAAGATTGGATAGGTACTTGATACATCAATGGTTCAATAGAGGAAATTAAAATATATTTTGAGATGTCAATGTTTGGGGAGATGAATTTCTTTCTTGGGCTACAAATCAATCAAACATATAAAGGGATTTTCATTTAATAATCTAAATATGCCAAAGAGATGTTGAATAAGTTTGGAATGGATGAATCCAAACCAATATGTACCCCTATGGTGACTTTTTGTAAACTAAGCAAAGATGATGATTCACCTAAGGCTGATCAAAGCAAGTATAGATCCATGGTTGGTGGACTGCTATATCTAACTATTACTAGACCAGATATCATGCATGCAGTTTTTCTTGTAGCTAGATTTCAAGAAGATCCTAAAGAAACACATATTGCAACAGTGAATAGGATATTCAAATACTTAAGAGGCACTCCATATTATGGCTTGTGGTATCCTAAGGATATTTATTTCACATTAAGTGCTTATACAGATGTAGATTGGGTTGGTTATGTTGATGAAAGGAAAAGTACAAGTGGTGGTGCATTCTTTCTTAGATGTAGATTGGTGTCATGGTTAAGGAAGAAGCAAGATTCAATTTCCCTATCTACTATAGAGGCTGAGAATATTGCAACAACATCATGTTGTACACAGGTATTATGGATGAGACAAATATTGAAGGATATTAGAGTTGTATATGATGAGCCTATTTCTATCTTCTATGATAACACAAGTGCAATTAACATTTCAAAGAATCCAGTGATGCATTCAAGGACAAAGCATATATCTATTAGGTATCACTTTTTGAGAGAAAATTTTATGGAGAATGAAGTAAAGCTTGAGTATTAGATTGTTTATATATTTACTAAGGCTCTTACTAAGGATACTTCTGAGTATCTTCGGGAGAATTTGGGGGTCATCACCCCTCCATGTTTGAACTAGATGCATATGGAGATGCATCAGCCTAGTGGATCTATGGATCTATCTCTTGTTTGGACTGATGTTGGTGGCTACCTCTCAAGGGGAGTAGGTAATGTCATGTGTTTTCATTGAGTTTTTGATTTGTTTAGGTATACTCCTAAGGGGGAGTGTTCAAATAAAGTTTCTTGGTTCAGTGTTAAAGGGAGAGAATAATGCAATTTTTTTCCTTTGCCATTGATGTCAAAGGGGGAGAGAGAGTCATGTGAAAAAACTTATCTACTTAGGGGGGGAGAGAGAATCATGTAAGCTATTAGTGGAGAAAGTTTTGTATGTTGTCTAATCATTATTATCAAAGGGAGAGAGACTCTTGTAAGGGGGAGAGAGTTCAAGAATGTTGTGTAGGTTATCTAATCTGGAAAAAAAAGAGAAGAGTGTGTATGTTGTCTTGTCTTTGATGTTTTTTTATTTTCACATATTGTGTTGCCATAAGTGACAAAGGAGGATATTGTTGCAAGTATGAAGGCATTTTCATTGATGTCAATAGGAAGTCTACTGAGTGGTGTTGTCATTGATGTCAATTATGAGATAAAGATGTTGAGGATATTGAGAAAATTGGGAAAAAGAGGAAAATGGGTTGTGCATGTGTATTTGAGACCTTGAGGAAATTTTGTGAGTACATGGAGCTATCTTTTTGTTGCAATGACTGAAGATGAGTTGGAATGAGCTGAGATTTTGTTTGTGGTACTTGGTTTTCGAGTGCTTTTGAGGAAATTTGATAAACAGAGTAAACTATGTTTTGGAAGATTTCATTGTATACCCCAGTATTATGATCCCTGTTTCTTTTGTGTTGATGTTATTCCTGTGTGGATCTTACAAGTTATTCAAGGTTTTCAAAGGTTGCTATATTTAGATATTGGGTTTTTGGATCATTGTACAGTCCGAGATAATTTCACCAATGTGTGAACCAGTTGTTTAGTGATGTTTTTTGTGGCCTAGGAGAAATGTATTTGCTTTGTGTTTCTTCATTGTTTGGCTTCAAGTTGTGCAGACTTGGAAATATGTTTATAATTCTTGTATCTTTTTGTATTCAAGGTTTCACTTGATTTGATGTAGTACAAAGTGAGTTTCATTTATCACTATGCAAGTGAGGGTTACCATTTGTTCTAAGTTGAAGTATTTGAATGATGTGAGGATGATGAAGTATTTAATGAATCTCAATTAGTTCATGAATTACTCTAAATCATGTTCAAGTGAATTATGTTATCTGGAACTTTTGGCTTTCAGATTGATTTGAGGAAGTGTGTACTTAATGTTTTATTGTTTTTAACATAGGTGTTGGCCGACCTTGTGTTTAACACTACATGTGAGCTTATGAAAGAATGTTGAGGTGTGTTTGGATCTATTTGGGTCCCAATTAATAATTTTTGTAGGTCATCTTAATTCCTATCCACCACAAGAATTTTTAGGTGCTGGCCTATTTTGAATTTGTAAGTATAACGGATATTTTTGAACATTGAAGAAGGTTTTTGAGGTTGAGGTTGATATAAATAAGTGTGGTGTTGTTGTGAGTTATGGAATGAATGAAATGTGAAGCAAGATAGATGTAATACATATGCGAAGGAAGTGTGTGATGCAAATTTCAGTAGAGAAGTGCCAATTTTAGTGTTAGGGTTCCTGAAGGCAGTGAGCTAAAGGCATCCAAAATCATTCAAGCAAGGCTACAAGATTGTTGGAGAATTGTGGTAGATTTCCTTGTTGCATTGAGAAATGTTCTATTTGTAACATTCTTCTTCTATCTTCTTTTATTTCTTTCTATGGCAATGATCCCTGGCTATGAGCCCTTTTGGAAATTGGGTCCTATTCTAGTAGTGAGCCCTTGTACCGATTTTGTAATTAATTATATTGTGAGCTAATCCTCACAGTGGTTTTTCCCTCATTTGGTTTTCCATGTAAATCTAGTGCTCTCTTGTGTATGGTGTTTCTATTTTAGTTTTTGTTATGTGCATTTCATGTTTAATCATACTAACAGAATAAGGGTTTAATGAATACATGTGGGTTTGATTATTGTAGAGGGTTTTGAAGGTTTAATTTGCTACAACTAATTCAACCCCCCTCTCAGTTGTCTTGTTTATTTCAACATAATGGAGTTCCTCCTCAAGATCCACTTCTCCTTCGTCTTCACTATGCACTTTTTTTTAAAAATCTTCTTTATTTCCATCTATATCATCATTTGCTTCCAATGCCATGAAGATGAATCATTGTTTGAAATTTTTTTGCTTTCCTCTGATGAGCTATTATCTTTCCTTGAATAAAGACTCTTTTTATACTTATAGAAATCATTCATGTTCTTTTCATATTGGAATTGTTTGTAGCCCTTCTTTTTTTGATATCTTCTTCCTTTTTTCATGCAATTATCCTCTTCATCATAGATGCTTTCTCTCTTACCCTTCTAACACTTAAAAGAAAAATAACCTAGTCTATCACAATTAAAACATTTGAATGGTAACGTAGCTTGATAATTCCTAGATCCTTTCTTTATCTTTTTCATGAAGTGAGCTTCTTCTTCATTTGTTTGATTTCTTGATCTATCACTTGGTTCATATGCTTTACTCTTTCCCTTCCTTGACCCTTTGAAGGTTGTCTCCCTCTTTGATGGCTTGTTTTCAATCATTATTTCATAGGCAATAATAATCCCATGCAACTCATCCTTTATTAATTTATCTATATCTCTCATTTCTTCAATCACCAAAACTTTGGAATCAAATATTAAATGTAAAGACCTTACCACCTTTTGCACAATCACGACTTGTTCAAAATTTTCACCAAGACCTCGTATTGTGTTCATGATCTCATAAAAATGAAGCAAATAGGAGGCTATATTTTCTTCTTCTTTCATGTTAAGGATTTCAAATTATCTTCTATGGGTTTGAAGCTTTTCCTTCTTTACTCTATCATCTCCTTTATAGATATTCTTCAACTTATCTCACATGTCCTTAGGTTATTTTCAATGTATAACTTCTATAAATTCTGATTCGGATAATCCACACAAATCACATTCTTGGATTTTTCATTTTTTTCACTTTCCCTCTTTCCTACCTAATTTTTTGGAGGAGTCACAAGGGCTATGTAGCCATTTACAACCGATTTTCAAATATAATACTCTAGAGCATTCAAATAGGTTTCCATTCTTATGCTCTAAAAGGAATACTTTGTTCCATCAAACAATGGTACCTTGTTTGATGAGAACCCATGTCCTTCTTGTCTGACCATGTGTGCTCTTTTAGATCTTCCTTCTAGTGGTTAGACTATCTCTGAAGGAACCCACTTTGATACCAATTGAAGAGCACTCAGTTATACTGAAGAGGAGGTGAATCAGTATAACAAAAATATTTTACTTTCAAAAACTTAATCAACCACATTAGTAATACTTCAAAACTTAATCATCCATAGCAATAACACACATGAAAGATCTAGCAATTAATAACAAAAGACGAATACATAATTTACGTGAAAGCCCTTGTGAGAGAAAATCATGGAAAACTATTGCTTATATAGATATTCTTGTAGACACAAACCTACTTCTTTTATGAATATTATTTGATAGGCACCAACCCATTGGAGACACCAATACCCAACATTGAGTACCAAATCAACAAGAGATTCCAATATCTTCTAATGAGAGACACCAACCTCCCGATGCCCTTGGTTAAAAGGAACCAACCTCCAAATGAATAATATGATAATTATTTGTGTTGAACACCCAAAATACTAAGAGGGGGGGTTAATTAGTATTCTATTAAGCCATTTAGCTATGAACCATCCAATAATTAAAACATGTATAAATTCAACTATGAATAAAGACATGAAAGAGATCATAACACCACATGACACATAAACACCTTGATTTTTACATGGAAAAACCATGATGAGGATTAGCTCACAATATATTATAACTAGTTATAAGATATTATAGGGGCACACTTCCATGACACACTATCCTTGAAGAGGCTCATAGCCTGAGATTATTACAAAATAGAGTGTAGCTCACTACCAAAAAGTGAACTGATAGAATAAACCTTTCATGTGTTGAATTTAGTTCCAATTAAGCTTTGAAAGAAAAATCTTGCTTTGTCTTATTGTCACTCAACATACACAGTAATTCTACCTTGATACTGATTTTATACATTCAAATTTACAAGTTTGCATAGTATCACAGTATCACACATCTTCACTCACAATCTCATCACCTCTACAAAATAAATAATGTTCTATATATATGCTATTACATTCGCATACATCAATTAGGTCAGCCTAATTAAATGTACACATACTTAATTCAAAAATAGCTTGTTGGCTCAAATCTTGAAACAAATCCCTTTTCACGCTCAAACCAAAATGTGCAAGGCATAATTTAGGTCGACATAGACTTAAAAAAGATCTCTTTGACATCCGTAGAACATATTAATCTTTATACCACTTATTCAAGTATAAGGTCAACCAAAAGAGGACTTGATCACAAAAATAGGCCAAGATGACTAACATCAATCAACCATATGATTATATGAGCATGCACCATTTGGAACACATGTAGAGATGACACATATAAACCATTTACCAAAATTGTAAAGACTAAATCAAAGTACTGGAGGAATGCAGACCAATTAACTCATACCAATTTGCATAGTTATTAGTAGAAAATTGTATGCCAAACTTTTTTCATATATATATTTCAATCTATACAACCAAAATCGCTGAAAAAAAATTCATAGATGTATTGGATGGTCCTGAATAACATACTAAAACTGCATAGGCCGATATTCTAACATGAGTAATTTCGGACCAAATTATCGGATCAAGGTAACACACACACTGTTTACCGGATTAGACAAAACTATCAACAACCAATGTTGGCATCAATGACAACACACCAGAGGGTTTCTTCTTCATTCTTACAAAAAATTGAAACTTCTTCTTGGATCGACTCTAATTCACCTTCATAAATATGCTCATTACTCTATCAAAAACTGCTTTTGAATCTTCAAAACTCCATAAATTTTTCCATAAAACTCCAATAAATCTGCTCATATATCTCTCATAATTTTTCTCACATGTCTTCAAAATTTTGTACTTATATGCATTTTAATTTTTCTCCTAATATGATTGATATTCAATGAATTTCTTACCTTCAAATGATCTTCACAATCTCTTTAAATATTCTTACCAAGAGGTGAATTTTTGACATGCAAAATGGATGCAACCTCTCCTTTTAAATGCATCTCTCCATCTTCAAATTTGGGCGCCTAGACAGGGTCACCCCAAAATAGCAAGAATTAAATTAAATTTTAATTTTTAAATCCCCAAAATGGGGCGCCAACATGAGGAGGGCTAGCCTCATACACAAATAAAATATTTTGTAATTTTTAATTTATTTATTTTACTTTCTCAATAGGGACGCCAACCAATGGGGGACACAAATTTTAATTTCATTTTAAATTTTACTCCAAAGCATGGCCACCAACATTCAACCACGAACTGCTTCCTTGACCTCTAACATCAATGACAACAATTTTCTAGCATGGATGCTCCTGCCTTAGACACCTAGGGTTAGTTGAGAAATGGCCTTGTCATATATCTGGTGTTGAAGGTAAGCCAAGACGGTTGAACTCGACCTTTGATAACCATGATGAATCTTCAAAAATAATTCCTTTCTATTTAACCATATATTCTTCATACTGCCTATTTCTTGTACTTTTTCCCACACAACTATCCAAGATTTATTCTATTTTTTCCTTCTCTAAAGTAGGTGCCAAAATGTTCCATTGTTCTTTTATTGGTGCATCCTCCATATCTCCTTCATGATACTATGTCAAATCAACATTGTTGAGCACATGAGAGATTTTTTCCCACTCAAAAACTCTACCTCATAATCATTTCCTAAATCATGCTTCTTCAAGATCCTGCATGGTCTAAATTTCTTCATTTTCAACTTGTTATACATTCCCATTGGGAACCTTTCTTTCCTCAGGTGAATCATGACTTCACCTCCGACCTAGAATTCCTTAAGTCTTCGCTTTTGATTTGCCTTAGACTTATATTGAGAATTCATCTTATTAATATGCTTCCTTACCTCTTCGTGCAAGTTCTCCAAGTGTTTTGAAAATTCCTCAGCATCAAAACTAATCATTTCTCCCTTGTTCATCTTACTCAACTCAAAAGCATTCCTTAAACCACTCCCATATACAATCTAGAATGGGGATTTACTAGTATCCTATTGAAAAAATTATTGTAACCAAATCCTTCCTATGGTAAAATCAAATCCCATCACTTGGGCTTATCTCCTACTAAGCATCTTAGTAGGTTGCCCATATTCCTATTACCACCTTTTTTCGACCATCAGTTTATGGATGGTGTGTAGAAATAAACTTCAAACTGATCTTCAACTTCTTCCACAATGTTCTCTAGAAATACCCAACAAATTTGGTATCTCAATCTAAGACTATATATTTTTAGTAGAAAATTTAGTATAACCATTTCTCTAAAAAATAACTTTGTGATGTGAACAACATCATTGGTCTTATGACATGGAATGAAATGTGCCATCTTAAAAAAAAATCAACCACCAGAAATATAGAGCCATTTCCTCTTTGCGACCTTGGTAAACCAAGAACAAAATCCATATTGATATATTCCCATGGTCTCTTTGGTATAAACAAGGTTGATATATTCCAGTGTTCTGACTTACTCCTTTGGCCATCTGGAATATTTTACAACTTTGTACAAACTTCCTCACATCTTGTTGTAACTGTGGCTAACTTAATAATTCTCATTAACAAGAGCGATGATCTTATATTGAAAAAATTATCCAACCAATCCTCCACTATTCTTCTCCTTTATGAGGTTCTCACTCATAGAACTACGTGGAATGCACAAATGGATTCCTCTAAACAACATCCCATCTTGGATTAAGAAATCCAACCATTTTTTCCTAACCAAAGTAATAGGTTCCAAGCAAGCTCTCCAAGCCTTTGCAAAGTATGTTTCTTTAGGATACAAACTGTTGAGTTCATTAAACCCAACAACATCCATCTTCATCTTTTTCAACAAATTTTTCCTTCTACTTAAGGAATTTGTAACTTTGTTTGACCTTTTATTCCCGTGCTTCAAAACAAAAGTATAACTCTACAAAAACTCGACCATTTTAAGTGTCTTTGATTTAACTTTCCTTGATTATTAATATATTGTAAATTTTGATGATCGGTATATAAAATAAACTCTTTTGGAAACAAATAGTGTCTCCATTTCTTCAAAACCTAAATTATAGCATAAAACTTCTTACCATAGAAAAATGATTTTTTCTTGGCATCATTAAGCTTCTCACTAAAATAGACAACGATCTTACCTTCTTGACTCAAAACAACTTCTATGGCACTGCCAATAGCATCACAATACATAAATACCTTATTGAAATCTGGAATTACTAAAACAAGTTTCTCTATGAATTCCTTCTTCAACATATCAAAACTCTTGGTTTCTCTTGTATTATATTTAAACTCATTTCTATCCCCTCTCATTGTTTCAGTTAGAGGTGCAAAAATACTACTAAAATTCTTAATAATTTTTTTGTAAAAACTTGTTAGACCTTTAAATGATCTTACCTTTGTAACACTCCTTAGTTTAAGCCATTCAGTGATAGCCCTAACTCTTTATGGATCCATTTAAGACCCTCAAGTAAGATAAAAAATCCCAGATACACCAACTTTTCACAAAATTGTATTTCTTCAAATTAATCAACAATTTCTCCTCCCTTAGCTTCTCAAAAACTCTTCGAATATGCATCAAGTGCTCCTTCTAAGTCTTACTAAAAATAAAAATTTCATCCAAATAAAGAATTAAAAAAATTCCCAAAAATTATTTCAATACCTCATTCATAAGCCACATAAATGTTCTTGGTACATTTGTTAGCCCAAACATCATGACTAACCACTTGTACAAGCTCTTCTTAGTTTTGAAGGTTATATTCCACTCATCTCCTTCTCTTATATGGATCTGATGATACCCACTCTTCAGGTCAATATTTTTGAAGTATTGGCTCCACTCAAACAATCCATAAGGTCATCCATCCTTGACAATGAAAATCTATATTTGATTGTAATCTTGTTAATGGCTCGAGAGTTTATACACATTCTCCATTCTCCATATTTTTTTGGTGCTATTATTATAGGTACCACACATGGACTCAAACTCTCTTGAATCAATCATTTCTTCAATAGCTCTTGAATTTGTTTGTTCAACTCCTCGTTCTCTTTAGGATTCATTCTATGGGTTGCCTTATTTGGAAAAATGGATCTTGGTATAAAATCCATCTAGTGACTAATCTTCCTCACTAATCGAAAACCCTCAAGTACATTATTTGACACAATGTCATTAAAATCCTTAAATGTATATTTGAGACTTCTAATGGTATATCTTCACCTTCTTCTTTATTAAATCTAGGAATCAATGGATAGCACATCTGCTCATTCTTTATACCATCCAAAAAAAATCTACCATCAACTAGATAAATTCTTGCACTGCTACGTACCTTTTCTTCTACTTCCTTCAGGGGCTTCAACTTGTGGTGAAATCCATCCTTTGTTAGGGAATAAGTTTTGGAATATCCATCATATACTATAGGTCGATCAATTTTCCATGACCTCCCTAATAATATATGACAAGCATCCATAGGAATGATGTCACATAGTACTTCATCATGGTAATTCCCAATCTTGAACTTCACTAATCATTGATTATTGACCAAAGATCTATGGTGTTTTTGCAACCATGTAATCTGATATGGATGTGGACATCTCCTTCTCTCCAAATTAAAATTGTTAACCATCTCCTCTAAAATAAGATTATTAGGGCTACCACTATCAATGATAAAATTACAAGCTATAACTTCACATTTACACCTTGTGTGAAATAGACTATTCTTGTAAATTGGAGCTTTCTCTTCATTTAGCAAGACTCTCTTTGTCACAAGAACTCCTCTTTCTGGATCTTTATAATTCTCATATTGAGCATCTTCATCTACATATACAACTCGTGCATTACCTTCAGGTCTTCTACTTGTCCTTCCTTGATTATGGACACTTGTATGCTCAATGTCCTTCTCTATGTTGGAAATGGGTTCCCAAAATCATCCTCTTCCAAGACTTCGTCCAAACCTTCCTCTTTCTCTTTGGTCACAATTATTTTTCTCATGAGGGTGGTAGGCATTACCTCCTTTCTAGTTTTGACTTCTACTAGATTATTTTGGTCTTCATTTCATCCTCCATATGATTTTCCTCCAGTCCTTCCACCATGGCCTCTTCCTCTCTATTTTCTATCAAATATTCTATTCAACTTCTATTTCTTTTGAATTGTACTTCCTTCCACCAAATATTGGTATGCAATTTTAGCTTGCTCTTCACAAATTTGACTCTTTTAAAATCTTCCACCTCCTCATACTCAAATTTATCCTCCATATCATTGATCCAATCGATCAACTCTTTTGGGTTAATATTTCCAAAAAATGCAGAAACATTAATCTTTGGCCTTTTTCCAATCTTGGAGATGGCCTTAAATAATCTAACTTTCTCGAGATTAATTGCATCCTATTCTTCTTTGAATTGTGATTCTTCTTCATCTTCATATCCACTTTCATCTCCTCTTCTTGACTCAAAGCCTCTACGCAGTTGTTCTTGTAGTGCTTAAACTTGTCTTTATTGGGCTCTAAAACCCTCTTCTGGTACAACAATATTCCTTCCACCACCATGGTTTCTTCATAGAAGCATCCTAATCACTTTTCTCATTAACCCACAACCACAAGTCCTAGTGAAAAATGTCTCACATTAGGTGATTTATTTACACTCAGGAACTCCCACTATGATACCACTTGATGAGGGGCTAATCCACCCAACACCCACACATAACACAACATACATTAACATAGAAAATGTAGGAAGGAAAATAACCCACTTTTTATTTCTTCTAGAAAATAAAATTACAACTTCAAAAATTATAATGCTATAGCCACATGAGCTTGACTTGCTACAAACAAAATTAACTCTCTAAGAAAAATCTACAATTTGGAGCCACAATCTATGCTAATGGAGTCATATTTTGTAACCTTTGTTCACCCCTTTATTTGGAACCAATAACCGCCTTATAATGTTTTGGAAATTCTAATTCCCCCTTTTTTTTTGGCACGCAAAGGTCCAATCATTTTTTTCCCCACCTAGGGAGATATTTCATTTGAAATTCACATTTTGGTAGCACAACTTCCCAAAGCCATAACTTTTGATGTAGGTGTCCAATTTACTATTATAATATATTATTGAAAATCTCTCAAAGAGATCTACAATGCCAAAATATCTAAAGATCGTTTTGTCCACTTTTTCAGCTTTTTCGAGGCTTCTAAGGGCTTCAAATTTGAGTCTACAACTTTATAGGAGAAATTTCTCAGGATGAAATCTTTAATATCTTCCAAATGGTACAAGATATTGAGATGATTCTTTCACCATTCAATTTATTTTTCAATTTCACTCCTTGGGGTAAATTTCCAAGTCCATATGTGCTTGTATAAGTTGACTTACAAATAATAGCAGGTGATAATTTTTGGACTTTTTTGAGTTCTAACTAACCTACATCCCTTAAGTATCATCATGGGATCGAGAAAAAATTAAAAAAACTTAAAGAAAAGGAAAAACATTTTTTTGGGTGATGCAAGATTTCCCTTACACTATTGGATGCTCCTACATCAATTGACATTTTGGAGGCTTTTGAGAAATTACATGCATTATAGCTCCTTTATAGCTCTAATTCCTAAGGAAGATCATGTTTTGAATTTCTCTAATTCTTTACCCACAACTCTCTATAATACTATCTATAAAAAATCCAAAATTATTCTTGAGAGGCTAAAATGGTTCCTTCTATCATTTCTCTAGAATAAGAGAGGTCTATTCAAGGTTATTAAATAATCAATAGTATTGTTATTATCTAGGAATTCATTCACTCTATGCAAGTTAACAAGAAATGTTTTTTATTAGAATAAGCGAGAAATGAGGGTCCCAACCCTTTATAAAAATTTCCATAAGGCAAGAAAAAATAGGCCCCAAAATAACCAAAAGCAACATAATAATAGTGTTGATAATAGGTAGCATCAGTCAGATAAAGGACTTTGATTGACGCTTGAAACAAGTAATAAGTTAAATGGAGAGACACGCCCCTTGAGCCGACATGTCTCCACTTTGTGGAAACACATCCACTCATGGGACGTGTCTCCCACATTGATATTAATATTCACTCCTTCCTCACTTAAACAACATGGAAATCTATAGATGTTTGTTACATGTGATGATTGACCTTCAATAATCTAGAATCTAATCATTGCATTAACATGGTATCAGAGCCAAGTTTCGGGAGATTGATCAAGATTTATTTTAGCATTGTCAAAACTCACTCCAGCAAACTCTACCAGTGGTTTGGTTTCACCATTCCTTACATTCAGAAATCGTGGGTGTTGGACAGTGGGAGAACACGCAACATTTGTGGTAGGCATTTAGAGCCAAGTTGTGGCGAAACTTGTAGATATCCAAAATTAGTGACATTATTGTAAAACAAGGCTATACAGAGGAGACACGAGAAGTGTCTGCCGAGGCACGATCACGTTGGCTCTGGCCACCCCATCAAAAAGCACCTCCCATGATCAAACTCACACCATTTCTTGGACATCAATGATCACAACTTATGTTTGGGATTGCAGAATAGATGATGCATGCGACATGCCTGAACGAAATGTGAACTCTTGGACTGCCATGATGACGAGGTACATATAGGTCGTGAGGATTGATGTCGCATGACATTTTTTGACAGATTGCTTGAAGCTAACGTTGAGTAAGAACAATCTAATTTTTCTTACTTGTTGAGATTGCACTTGGTTAGGAGTCACGAATTGAAGGATTTCATGAACAACTTCAATAAGTGAAGTGCGTAATTCTATTTGGAGGCAGCGGCAGATTTTTCTAAAATATCAAATACACCTATATTGTTTAATATTGGAGGAAGCAGTGGATTTTCTAATAATATCAAATATAGGTTGAATGTTGTGCAAGTTACTACCTTCGCAATATTTACATTTTTTGACTTATTATATGACCGGAACTTCATCGCGACTCTATTATGTATCACCCAGTTTTGTACTCTAGTGTTCGGGTTGAGTATTGTAGTCACAGAGTATTGGTGGGTCGAATGCCATCTAAATTCCTGAGCCTTGGATAAGAGTTTGAGGCCATTATAAGCGTCACCAGGGAAGATGTGTATGAAGATGTCTAGAAATATCTTGACAGGAGGAAAGAGTCGATCCTTTTATTGAAACTATAGTTGCCTCTTCCCAGAGGTGAATTTTGTATATGCAGGGCCGATATAGTGAAATGAAAATTTTGGAACCACTTCTAATGCCAAGTTAAGGCCCATCAACTCTCTACCAAGTCTTTCACAATGGTTAAAAGAGATTGAAATCTGAAAGACATCCCTAATTGGAGTTGTTTTATAATCTGGTGGATTACAACGGGCCTATTCTCAAACCGTGAAGGTGGTGGACTGATTTGAACGCAAGAACAATGTTCCATATTGTGTCCTGTATTTGCATCCATCGAAATAGTTAAAAGAGATGAGTATTCTTTATTGAATTTGTATTATATCATTTATTTGGATCTTGTGTGATTAGTAAAAGAGATTATGTTTTTCTCTTGATTTGTGTTCACTAATTTAAGATCCTTGAAGTTTCAAACTATTCATTGCGAGTTATTGCTATAACCTGAGATAGTAAAATTTGTATGATATTTCTTTGGATAGTTATGAACTCTTAGTAATCTCTTATTAATGCTTTCAGGATGGATCAAAAAGCATAAGAGATTGCTTTCAAGAAAAGCTTGATGCATCCTATAGGTTGAAGAATGGAGACACTTCTTGCAGCCTTGAGACTGTGTGAATAGCTAAAGACATCTCCTCGAAGAGGAAGCATTAACCTTAAGAGGAAGTTCTATGTTTCAGTAAAGGGTTGCAGTGTTGATGCTAAAACCTTGAAGTACTTCTTCAACAGTTGAAATCAGAATTCCTCATATCTGTCAACCTAGATTTAACATTGGTAGCTCCACAAACCTATTCATAATAGAGTAATCTGGGAAGAGGTTGAATAGAACAGCCCTGAATCTCTACAAAATTGTGAATTGGAAACCATTTCTCTAAAAGAAATTATTGCAGTCAATTTTGACGAGGAGTTCAGGAGGCTGATGCAAGTAATTATAGCTTCAGAGGGAGTCACATCATCACTTGTTGTAATGCATAATTCTCTAAGATAGAGAGATATGAGGTGAAAGCCCTTGTTCATCTTTGAGACTGAGATGAGGCATCATGTTGAAAGACTCCATGACGACATCACATTGAGAGACTCCGTGAAAAATATGCAAATTGAAGAAATTCCTATATGGACTTAAACAGGCCCCCAGAGCCTGACGTGAAAGAATTGACAGCTACCTCTTGGGACTAGGATTCTCCAAGAATGATGCAAACCAAAATATTTACTTTAAGGTAATGAAAATTGAGATGTTAATAATTATTTTATATGTTGATGATCTATTGATAATAGGAAAATATCACCTCATTGCTCAAGGAAAGAAGGATCTAACTTCAGAAGAGCCCCTAGCACCCGCAGTGTGGCTTAAAGGGGGGTGTTGGAAATAAGCCACACCCTGACTGATGATGGGTTGGCCATAAGGGGCTAGTAGCTTAGTTGATAGAGCACTCCTACTGCAAATGGAAGGTCCTAGTGAATGCTCTAAGCCAGTTCAGGTGTGAGCCAAAGGAAATTCACCTTATGGTTGTAAAACATATATTGAGATATCTTCAAGGCACTATTGGATATGGTCTTCTTTATAGAAATGACCAACTAGATCAACCTGGATACTCTGATTCAGATTGGGCTGGGAATGTAATTGATCAGAAAAGCACATCAGGATGTTGCTTCAGTTTAGGATCAGCTATGATCTCTTGGATCTGCAGAAAATAGTTTTTTGTAGCACAAAGCTCGACAGAAACTGAATACATTGCAGCCTCTATGGGGGCAAGAGAAGCAGTTTGGCTTCGTAAATTGCTTGTGGGACTCCCTGATCTAAGCACATTGAGATCCCCTACCATTATGAGACATGGTAGAAAGGAATGTGATCCAGTTGGAGTATGTTAGTACAAATGATCAAACAACAGACATTCTCACCACACCTCTCTCCCGAATCAAGGTAGAACACTTCAGGAAGAAATTTGGTATGGTTGAAATGTAATTTGATGTTATGTTTGAAATTCAATTTTTTTATGTTGTACAAATATATAAAGATGTTTAATGTCTAAACTCTTTTTTCATGTGTGTGACTCCATGACCTTATGGGCCTACTCCCCCTGTGTACATTATTGAAAGGTGATGATCTTTCTAATAATGAACACTTGTATGTAACATTGTAAAGTGACGACTCTACAATGATGAGTTGAACTATCATGATAGATATCATGTGACTTCGTATCTATGGACATGTCATGATAGTATCTCTTGGACATTTTGATGGATATCATGGGACTTGATGTCATTTGAAGATCATTGTGATCCTTAAGAGATAATCATGGTGGATAATTATATATCTGTGGATATGCCATGAATTATTATGGTAGACATCATGTGACTTGATGTCGGTGCACATACCATAATGAAGATGTGTTATGAAGAATTCCATGTGACTTGACACTTTCATAAGCATACCATATATTCTGATATCATGAGTTAGATGATATCATGTTTACTTGATGGAAGTCATCTTCCCTAGCTAAGAGGGAGTATTGCATAATGAATATGTGTTATGAAGAATGTCATGTGACTTGACACTTTCAGAAGCATACCATATCTTCTGATATCATGAGTTAGGTGATATCACATTTACTTGATGGAAGTTATCTTCCCTAGCTAAGAGGGAGTATTGCATAATGAATATGTGTTATGAAGAATGTCATGTGACTTTACACTTTCAGAAGCATACCATATCTTCTGATATCACGAGTTAGGTGATATCACGTTTACTTGATGGAAGTTATCTTCCCTAGCTAAGAGGGAGTATTGCATAATGAAGATGTGTTATGAAGAATGTCATGTGACTTGACACTTTCAGAAGCATACCATATCTTCTGATATCACGAGTTAGGTGACATCACTTTATACTTGTTTGAAGTTTATCCTCCTCGCTAAGAGGGAGTGTTGATAATAGGTAGCATCGGTCAGATTAAGGACTTTGATTGACATTTGAAACAAGTAATAAGTTAAATGGAGAGACATGCCCCTTGAGCCGACATGTCTCCACTTTGTGGAGACACATCCACTCATGGGACGTGTCTCCCACATTGATATTAATATTCACTCCTTCCTCACTTAAACAACATGGAAATCTACAGATGTTTGTTACATGTGAGGAACGACCTTCAATAATCTAAAATCTAATCATTGCATTAACAAATAGTACTCCAAAGGAGTGAGGTAAGTTGCAACCAATCCATTGAAAATAATTATAAACAATAGAAAGAGCTAGGACCCATAAGGCCCACCTTAAACAATGTTTGGCCTTGTACAAGTTGGCCTCTCACCCAACACTCTAGCATGAGTTTGGGGTAATGATTTAGGAGGAACTTTCTTCCTCCTTCTAACAACAGTCTAGGAGATATTATCTTCCAAATTCTCATAACAAGGGGAATTGAGGGGGATTCCTTAACAAAGATCCCATCAATGTGCAAAGAAAGAGTAATGAAGTGATGAAGCAATAGGTGACCTTCCACCACATGACTAATCTAGAGTTGATCCAAAGTTAAGGAAAATAAGGCTATGAGATTGGGGTAGGAACTTCCCATTAGATTTTGAAGGGCACATCAAAGTTGCATTAGAAGCTAAGGAAGCACATCATCCTGAGAGGAGCCATCCAAAAAAGAATTAGGAGCATGAATAGTCAAACAATCTTTGTTAGTGTTCATCCACCAAGTTGTAGTTCCTTTACATCAAGAGAGAGAGAGGAAAAAAATTTAGCCAAGTGATCAATGGAGAAACAATGTTTGCATTTGAAAGGGAGACCCTCATAATCAATATTTTGAGTCTAAATCCTTTCCCCAACCATCCAAACCACATCCATGTAAAGTGGCTTGGAGATATCAATGTCCACCAGAATGTAAGAAAAAGTAGAGTGACCCATGTACGAAGTATTTTTGACCTTCAAGAAGCGACCAATCCTATGGCCTCATAATAGGAAAACTCCAAAAATTGGAGGGGGAGATTTATAAGTCTAACCCACATTGGAAGCACATTTAGAGGTTCAATAAGAGGTTTAAGGGAAGTTGAAAAAATATTTAAGGAGAGAGTGTGTTATCCCCAATACCATAGTTTAGTATGCAACTGTGGACACCTAAATTTGGACACTTCATTTGTCCAAATTTACCCCTTTTTCATCTAAATATCCCCTTATCCGCATTAATTAAGTAATATCACTATTATTTAATTAATACCTCTAAATTTCTTCTAATCCCTAACGTATCTAGTTAAATAATTAAATACCTTACCACTTTAACTCCCCTTTCATCAAACGAATTAAATAAATATGACATTTATTTAATTCTTCACATGTCACATCCTTTTCCTTAATCTCAATCCATCTTCTAATCTCATCATTAGAGATGTGCACATGTCCAATCCTTGATTAAGACATGTCACATCCTCCAACTTTTGCAAGTTGTCTTCTTAACCTTCACTAGTCACTAATCATCTTCTAATAACTGATCAGTTAAGCCTAATTAGTACCTTGGTCAACACTCCCCATCTCCCAAGGAATTTTTAATTCCTTTTTATTCACCTAAGACTCCTCTCTTCCCCATGTGAATTTTTAATTCACATTTATCCTTCCAAGGAATCTTCTCTTCCCCATGCAAATTCTAGAACCTTTTACTTGTCACTTCACATGTGCCAATGACTTCTAGAACATTTGACTTGTCACATCACTCACATGTGGAAAATTCCCACCTATTTGGGAACCTTGTCTTATCCACTAAATTTTTCCAATCATTGTGAATTTTAAATTCTTTTTTATTCCTCCAAGGAATTTTCTCTTCCTCATGTGATCATTGAGTGGTCACATCAAGGTACTTGTCCTTCCTCCACATCTTCCACCTCACTTCCACCTCACTTCCACATCATCTCATTCTAGGTCATCTCACATTCCACATGCCAAGATGTGAGGGCTTGTGAGTTCTCAACTCACCATAGCCCTTCATCTTGACCTTGTTGGTTTAATCTCAACCATTGAATTCTCTAGAGAATTCAAATTCCTTTATAAATACCCCTTATTTTCTACCAATTTGATTACTCAACTTGTAAGCATTTTCCATCATCTAATCAAGTCATTTAGCTATTATCATTTGCATTTTATCATATTGTTCATCTTGCATTTAGCCATCTCCATAGCCATCCAAGGAGAACACAAGATTTCAAACATCAAGGGCCAACCAAGGGACTGAACAACACAAAGGTATAATTATTTTGCTATCTTTCTTTGTGTTATCATTCCTTAGGCTAATCTTGAGGTGTACCTTTTGTGTTCTTCCATTAGTGCATAATAGTTGTTTGCATCTTTAGAATATGATAGACATTCAAAGGGATCACATTTTTGGCATGCTCGATGGGACCCACAAACAGGTCCCTTCATTTCACGTTTGTTGTTGTTGAGTTTGTTTGCAAGAATAGGTCGTAGAGGGGCGGATTTGCCCTGATGAGGGGATGATATGCCCTCCAATTTACTGCAGAGGGGTGGATACGCCCTAGTTTACATTATGATTTCTAATAGTTTACTGCAAAGGGGTGGATACGCCTTGGTTTACATTCTGCTTTCTATCAGTTTACTACAGAGGGGCGGATTTGCCCTATTTTGAACACTGTTTCTGACATTTGACTACAGATGGGCAGATTTGCCCTAATTTGAACACTGTTTTTAACAGTTTACTATAGAGAGGTGGATTTTCCTTGATTTTGAACACTGTTTCTAATAGTTTACTGCAGAGGGGCGGATTTTCCCTGAATTTGAACACTGTTTCTGACATTTTACTGCAGAGGGGCGGATTTGCCCTGAATTTGAACATTGTTTCTAACATTTTATTGTAGAGGGGCGGATTTTCCCTGAATTTGAACACTATTTCTAATATTTTACTGCAGAGGGGCAGATTTTCCCTGATTTTGAACATTGTTTTTGATATTTGACTACAGAGGGGTGGATTTACCCTAAACAACATGTTTTGGAAGGCAAAAATAGGCATTTTAGCTTCGTTTTTACCTCATTTTTTTGTTGTTTTGAGGTTCTAACCCCGTAACCTTATTTATTTGTGGGTGTAGTTGGATTTTTTGATAATATTTAGCAGCATACTTTCATAATTAACAAAGAACGGAGGATAAAACAACTAACATTTGTTTGCAGGGCCATCTGTTTGTTCAAAATGTAAAAGTTTTCCTTTCTTTTTTCATCTAGGTACATAGTTTAATTAGGAGGTAGTAAAATTTACTGCTTGCTATCTCTATTTTTATGTCACCCAAGGGAGCACTAGTTTGTTTTCACTTTCTCCTTGCACTTCGTGTGAGCCTGGGGAGTAGCTGGAAATGATTAGTGTCTTCTTTTTAGAGGGACCTTCTTAAGGATTTCATCACCCCAAGGGATGATCCCAAAAACATGAATCGACAGGATTTAGAAAGGGGGGAGAGCCAAAGTTGTACCCCAATCCTATCACGTCATGTCTAGTAGAGCTTCGAAGCTAGGGTGATACCTAGAGAGACATGAAGAGTTGGTTTGAGCCCTTCAGTATCTCACTGGGGTTCCTGACTCACGCTTGTGATGAGCTGGTGTTCACGGTCTCGGCCTCACATACCGAGAGTATATCGAGGACTCCCTAGAAGCCTTGTGCATCCTAGATTAAGACCTTTGTTGGCCATACCCTTAACACTAATCATAGGATTGTGCTTGTTTAAAGTGTCTTCTTTTGAGAAATCAGTAATTTATTTTAACAAGTTAGCCTCATTGTTGTCATTTTAAACCTGTGCCATAGTCATTTTCATCCAAACCAAGTCTTTGTTTCCCATAGTGGGGTTGACTTTCCCTATAGTTTACTGTAATGGGGAGGACCTGCCTTGTAGTTTACTACAGAGGGGGAAAACCTGCCCTATAGTGGGGCAGACCTGCCCCTTTGAACAGTCAATTTCACCCCATTTTAACCATTTTAAGCCTCTATTCAACCATTTAACTATTCCAAGCCTCTGTTTGATCATTTTGAACCTCTATTTAATCATTCCAAGTGTCTGTTTAACCATTCCGAGCCTTCGTTTAACCATTCAAAGCATCCATTCACCCGTTTTGTTAATCCGTTTACCCATTTCGAATGTCCAAACTTTTGTTTCCCATTCTGATTACTCATTTCATCATTTGGGGAACCCGTTTCACTATTCAAAAGACTTATTCCATCTTCTAGTGAGCCCTCTTCACCATTTGTTAGGCTTGTTTTCCCGATTCAAACAAAAACTAGTTGGGAACCTAAAACCCTATCATTTTCATTCGCATTCAGTCATCACAATTCACCCTTTAGTCCATTTGCACTTTCCGTCTAAGTCAAGTCCCTATTTTCTGATAGTTTACTACAGTGGGGAGAACTTTCCCTACAGTTTACTGCAGAAGGGTGGACATGCCTTGTAAAGGGGAAAACCTGCCCTGTAATGGGGTGAACTTGCCTTGAAAACAACCTTTTTCATCATTCGTTCAACTGTTTCAAGCACCCATTTGCTTGCTTTCACATTTCGAACAATCGTCCCCCTATTTCAAACATCTTTTCATCATATTGAGTGATCATCCCCTCAGTGAAGGCAATCACCCCCTCATTTCGAGCACCTATTTACTTAATCTGAACATCCGCTTCTCCTCATTTTTCACCAAAATGAAAACTTGCATACATTATGTTTTTCTGTTTCGAGCCATCATTTCCCCATTACTAGTAAACTATCATACATTTCGAGAGTCAAGCTCCCCATCCCAACATTTTTTCATCCATTCTGATCATTCATTTACTCGTTTCGAGCTTTTGTCTCTACAACCTAAGAGTCGTTTATCCATTTCGAGCAATTGTTTACTCATTCTGAATAGTCTGTCATCTCCCTCGATCCTACGTTTACTCATTCTGAGTAATCTTTCATCCATTCCAAGCATCCATCTCCTCATTTCAAGATTTGTTCATTTGTTTTGATCAATTATTTACTTGTTTCGAGCTTTCATCTCCACGACCTGAGATTCATTCATCTGTTTACCAGTTTTGAGTGCTTTTTCATCCACTCCGGTCATCTATTTCCCCAGTCTGATTATCTAACACCCTATTCCAATCACCCGTCTCATCGTTCTAATAACCCATTTACCTGCTTGGAGAGTCCAAAGGCAATAGGGGCGGACTTGCCTTGCAGTGGGGCAGACCTGTCCTATAGTGGGGCGGACTTGCCCTGCAGTGGGGCGAACCTGCCCTCTAGTGGGGTGGACTTTCCCTCTAGTGGGACGAACCTGCCCTACATAGGGGCAAATATGCCCCTGTGTGCCTTGCAATGGGATGGACCTTCCCTGTAGAGGGGAAAATCCGCCCCTCTGTGATAGAATGGAAAATCCGCCCCTCTATGACAAAAGGGAAAATCTGCCCATCTATGACAGAAGGGAAAATCCACCCCTCTGCGAGGGAAAATCTGCCCCTCTATGACAAAAGGGAAAATCCACCCCTCTGTGAGGGCAAATCCACCCCGGAAGGGCAAGTTCGTCCCTCTACAGCAAAAAGTTGGCAAATAGACAATAAGTAAATCCAGCTTCCAAATCCGATTGGCAAAATCAATCCCATCATATGCTTCAATGCAATCCTAATCTGAGCTTTAATCTAATCCCAATCTAAGCTTTGGTCCATCTGCATTCTACCAAGCTCATTCGTTCAACATCTAAATCTTCTCGATACATCATCCTCAAGCATCTCTAGGTTACACATCCCTTATCATTTTCTCAATCCAAATCTTCGTTTGAAGTTATTATCCAAATCAACCTAGGTGTCTGAATCTGATTGTCATCATCATCTTCTTAGGATTGTCATCCGTCCTAAGCCAGCCAATCATCGTCGTCAGCCCAATAAATCTTCTTTCAATCTCAAGGTGGATTCAGTGCTGCAATCATCCATTTATCCTTTAATATGATCAATCAGTATCCCAAGTCACCTAGGGTAATCTCTAAACTTGGTTTAGAATCCCTTCCATCATCAAATCATCCATCCCAATCATCTAGACTTCGTTTTGAGGGTTTTGATTTTTATGCAGAAACTTCCAAAGACCATAACTTTTGACTCAAATGTGGGTTTTGGTTGAAATTTTATGGGTGGTTGTGTTATGAGGTGGCACGTGGATTCTCATTTGATCTTGAGTTGGATGGACCCCATTTTAGCACATTTTTGAGGCCTCAAAGTTTCATCTTGACCCTCAAAATCGCAATTTAGTGTTTTTTTCCAGTTTTTGAAAAATCATTTTCAAAATAACTCGGAATGCATGTCTCATATTTGGGATGTTAGTTGGCAATTTATCCTATCTTAGTATTGGGTATTTTTTGGGAAAAAATTGGACTCTCAAGGGTATGCCTATGAAGTTTCCTAAAATGGAAAAATCTGACAATTTTTGAAAACTACCAAATCGGGCAAAAATCTGATTGTCAACACCTTACGTCCTCTAGTTAAAACCCCTTAACTTGGTTTCAAATTAATCCTATCATATCCTCTTACCCAATCTGAGCCTTAATCCAATCCTAATTTGAGCCTTAATCCAATCCTAATCTGAGTTTTAATCTCATCATCGTAATCTGAGCTTTAATCCAATCTCAATCTGAGCTTGACCCGAATCCCAACTTGAGCTTTAGTCCACCTACATCTTCTTCCAATCCATCATATTTATCATTCCATCATCTGGTCCCCTCCATCTTCTCAATCCGTATCTATTTTGTATCCATCATGAATCCTTATCCCCTCTCGCACGACCAATAATAATAGTCAAGGGAAATCCTAATTACGTCGACGACGATAATGAAAGTCTTGTTGATCACGAAGAGTGTTATATAGATCCCCTTGAAACTATCATTTCTAGCAATATCTCTCCAATCACCCCCCAAAATCCAACTATTTCTGCGAACTATCCCCCCATTCCTTCATCCACATCTAATAACAGTCCTTATGCTACCCTTGACAAGGGATATCCACATCCTCACCATCTACATATTCATCATGTTCTCCCTCTCAACCTCTATCCTATCCAACATCCACATCCTCTTATCCCCATCATCATCAACAATCCCAATATCTCTACCTTAATCACCCATCCCAATCTTCCCATCCTAATCCAACACTCACACATTCCTATCACAATCCCCCATCCTAATATTCCTCTTATCTTAATCCACCATTTCAATCTCCTTATCCTAATCCATCATCCCAATCCTTTTATGCCAACTCACCATACATGTCTTCCTATGGTGGTCCACCACCTCAATCTTCCTGTTCTAATCCAACATCCATACCTTCCTATCGTAATCCCCCATCCCAATATCCTTACATTAATTCCACATCTCCCCATTCTAATCCTTCATCTACATCTTCCTACTATTACTCACCATCCCAATCTTCCCAACCTAATCCAATATTCGTATCCTCCTACATCACTCCCCCTTTCACTGCATTATATCTTAATCCTTCATCTAATCATAGCCCACCTAGTCCTCCAACCACTCCTAGTCCTCCATCCAATCCCATCCACTCATCTAATCATAATCCTCCATCTCCTCCTATGAATCCCAATCCTATATTTGCACAAACACAAAAAAAAAAACACATAGTTAGGTTCATATGCAAGATAAAACAAGGATTCCCCATGAAATCCATTTACTATGCTCAAAATAGGAAAAAACAAGAACAAAACATGAAAAGCTAAAAAATCCTAATTAAGCATGCAAACTCTTGATCCCATGGGGGAATTGATGCCAATTGGTGTGTCAAAATTGGTCATTTCCCAACTCCTTTGTAAGCTTGATGATTTGATGGAGATTGATCCACTTTGTTGATGAAAAACGAGATGAGTTCTTGAGAAAACCTGCAATAACCTAGCTATGGTGATGGTAATGGATAAAATTAGCTCTCAATGTGAGGAGAGTAACTTTGCTTTCAAATTGTGGATGAGCATAAAATTGAGTATAGTAAGTTTACTCAAATTGTGGATGATAGAATGAGAGGAAGAGGCTCTCATTTATAGATTTTGAAAAGAGAGTAAAATTGATCAATGTGGGATCATTCAACATCCAATGGCCATGTGCCGCTTGTCAAGATGTGAATGGTTGAAGGTTATGCACATTTTGGTCAATCTGCATGATAAATGCTATGAGATTCAAATTTGAAATTTGAATGTGACATGTTGGAGGGAGAATGAAATGGAGTTAATGTCACTTGGCTCAATGCAAAGGACATGTAAGAGGTCTTAAATGTCTTGTTGGAAGGAAAAATCCACTTGGATTTTGAATTCAAATTTGAGGGAATATTCGTCCTTTATCCCATGTTGAGAGAAAATAGGCAATTAAATAAATCAAAGTAATTAATTTATTGTGCAAGTTGCATTCTCTAGAGGATTTTAGTGATTGAGATTAAATTAATCAATATATGATCAATTTAATGAGATATTAGGTGATTTGACAATTTTGAATTAGATTTTAGGATTTATTTAAATCAATATTGAGAGGAAAATGATTTAGACTTTGATTAAATAAATATTTTGATTTATTTAACTAAAGGGGGATGATGTTAGATTTAAACCAAATAAAGATTTATTTAATTTACATGAGATGACTTTAGGGATTAATTAAATAAAATGATTTATTTAATTAAAAGGGGGATTACAAATTGATTTATTTAATTAAGAGATGGAGAGTGATAAATTTAATCAAATACAAATTATTCGATTAAATGACTAACAAAGGAAATGATTTAGGACGAAATGGTGTTAGTAAATCAGGATCAGGTGCATGTATATTTTATGTGTCTACACCTCCTAGTTCTACACATAATCCTAATCCACCCATCCATTCATCTAATCCCCCAATCCCTAACCCTAATCCTCCATCTCCTCCTAGTCCTACATCCAATCCCATCCACTCATCTAATCATAATCGTCCATCTCCTCCTAGTTCTACATCTAATCCTAATCCACCCCTCCACTCATCTAATCCTCCATCTCCTCCTAGTCTTGCATCCAATCCTATCCACTCATCTAATCATAATCCTCCATCTCCTCCTAATTCTACATCTACTCCTAATCCACCCCTCCACTCATCTAATCCTCCAATCCCTAACCCTAATCCTCCATCTCCTCCTAGTCTTCCATCCATTCACATCCCCTCATCTAACCCTAATCAACCAATTCCTAATCCTAATCCTCCATATCCTCCTAGTCCTCCAACCATCCCTAAACCTCCATCCATTCCCATCACCACACATAATCCTACATCCCTTCCAAATGTCGTCCAAGGACTCATGACAAAGAAGACATTCCCCACTCCACCTTTTGAAGTCATGGAACCATGCCATCCCAATTTTTCTTCCATGGTTACTAGTGATGAGACCCATATCCATCCCACACCTCACATTGATGCTACCACTCCTAACACCACTCAAACTGTCAAAACCATCACATCCTCTTAATCCACTGAGCCCCCATCTCCTACTCAGAGATCTTTTGAGCCCATCAATGATAACCAAATCTGATCCACTCCTCCTACACCTAGATCCTCTCAATCCATCATATATTTGCAAGTCTAATCCACTCTTCCCACTCCTAGTCATGACGCACAAGTCCCATCCATTCCTTCCACTCCTAGTATCATTGATATCCCTTCCCTTGAACTTCATGCATCCTCCACCCTTTCATCTCCCCCACTTACGGGGTCCATCCAAAAATCCTCCATCATCGTGCCTCCCACACATGTTGAGCCATGCCAAGGGCTTGATCCAAAGCACACAAACATATATCTCACCATCTCATCCACTCCATCCTAAGATCATAGTCCCCTATCCATCCCCTCTCACGATTCCTTTCCTCACCCGAATCCTTATCCTACCATCCTATCTACTCTATCTCAAGATCACACTAGCTCTCTTGCTCCATCCCATGATCCCCTTCGCACTCAAGATCCAATCACTCCCTCTCATGAGCCCTTATCACATGTTTCACTAGTACTAGATCTTGTCATACCACCTAATGCCTCTCCTGATCCCTTCCCACTCATTCCTCATGATCAGGATGTTGTGATCCCCTCGTCTCCATTGCATGATCCTCCATCACTACCTAGCCTTGTCACCACAACACCACTTTTATATGACCTCGGTAACATTACGCTCATCCATGGTGGTCTCCTTGCAAAATAAAAACAAATTATATGTACCACCCACCCTCCTTTTCCTAATAATGCACTTGCATCATGCTTCCAAAAGAATAAGCATCCTACCCTAGATAATATGCTCAAGAACATGAACTATCAAGGAAAAGGTTTAGGCCTTCATGAGCAAGGTAATTTAGATCCCATCTAGGTCAAAGAAAATCTAGGCACACACGGTCTTGGATATATCTCCCAAGACTCACACTCCAAAGATGTTGGTACAACCTCTATACATCCTAAATGATGTTCTTCTAAAGGCACGCGAGGTACTTCTCATTGTTCTACCAAATCATTTGCCGCCATCCCCCCTCCTCCATCATATTACCTCAAAACAACTATCCATCTTCCTCCTTCATCCTCTAAGTCCATTTTGGGTCCTTATGTCCCTCCATCCATCATTTCCCATCCTCCATCTACTATGAGTCCTTATATCCCTCCATCAAACCCCACACATCCTCCATATACACAGTCTATTTTGGATCCTTATGTCCCTCCATCCATCATTTCCCATCCTCCATCTACTATGAGTCCTTATATCCCTCCATCAAACCCCACACATCCTCCATATACATAGTCTATTTTGGGTCCTTATATCCCAAAATCACCCCCTCCATCTTGTCCTATTCATCCTTTTCTCCATCCATCACCTATCCCTGGTGTACAACATAAAAATCCTACCTTCATAACTCCTAATCAGAATCAACAAAGGCACCCCTCCATGCATGCTATCTCGCATCCTCCATCCACACATCCTCACCAAATGCCTACTTCTATCACTCCATCCACATCCTCTCCATATCATCCATCTTCCCATACCCATCCACTTGCTACTAAAACCACTTTGGATGCCAAAACAAAAATGTATAAATCCAAATGTCCACATGAATCTAAAGCTCCTCATGTCCCCTTCAAAAGACATGTTGAAGAAAAGAAAAATCAAGTCCAAAATCCAAATCAATTCAAACGACCACAAAGGCCCACTAAAGCACAAATCAAAACCATGTGGATTCCCAAGAAAAAAGAGGCCATGCCTTCAAATGAGAAAACCCTAAATACATCCAAAGTTTCTTAAACCAAAGATAATCCTTCATCTCCTAAATCTATTTTGGGTCTTTATGTCCCAAAATTCACTATCCCAATGCCTCCATTATTGCCACATTTTCCATCCATCCACCCACCTATCATTTCACATCCACCACATGTGCCAATGTTGGTCCTGAACACCTCCCCCCATCACACATCCACTCCATCATTCCATCCATACAATTTACAACACCCCATCCACTATCCCCCATATCTCCCCAATCAATCCCTTTGATCCATTCCCTTGCCTAATCCATCCATCCTAATAAGGTTGTACCAACATCCAATGGTCACTTTACACATGGACTCTGATTACCTCATCTAGAACTCGATTCTTGAGTCCTTCATCCATCCCCTTTATCATATGTCTTTCACATCCATTTATACATTCATCCCTATGCTTATCCATCTCCCTTCGTATTTCTGTCTGAACAATCCAAAAAAAAAAAGAGAAAAGAAAAAAAAAATTGTAAAGAGAAAATCATTCGTTCAATGGTGAAAACTTGGCAAACAAGCACATTGGATAAGTACCATGATGAAAACCTAGCAAACAGGCATCATACATGAATCCCCCATCTGGTCTACTTCCATTATTGGGGGTTGCATCCACCTACTCATTCCTTTCCTCCATCTCCTACATCTTCCTATCTTCCCCATCCTATCATATCCCATCTACCCCAGTCCCTCCATCTTCCTTGTGATCTTGACCTAGATAGGGGAAAACACATATATACATGCTTTGGACACCTCTTGGCATATATTCCCCTCATCCATACACTATCATATTCCTTATCCTCCCCATCTACTTTTTTGATCCATGCATATTATATGCATCCATCTACAATCCTCATCCATCCAATCATGCCACCATCCATCTCCCTACCTTATCTATATCTCCTATCTATGTCCATGTCACTCCCTTATCCACCCATCCTACTATCCCTCTTGCCTCGTCATGCATAACACATCTAGAGTGGGGGGAATCTCCTTATTTATGATAGAGTCTTGGGAGACATCATCCATCCATCCCTCCAGGTAATCCTTTCCATCTCCCCATCCTTGCCATCCTTATCTCCTCATCCATTTATCCATCTTGTAATCCTTCCCTCTATCAAATCCTTATCATCCTATACTCCCATTCACTAGTCCTTTTTCGTCCTTTCATCCTTATCTCCCCATCCATCTATCTAAACATCCCTTCCATCTCACTATCCTTATATTCCTATCCACCTTCCCAAATCCTTATCCCTCTATCCATCCATCCTAGCATCTTTCCATCTCCTTATCCTTATCTCTCCATCCCTTTACCTCTATTTCTCCTTCCATCTCATAATCCCTTGTCATTGGTATCTAGCTACAAGATACTCCTATGCAATCCAATGCCATTCTATCTCACTATCATCACTCCTATCAATTTCCTACATCTTCCTCCTATCTCATCATTTCTAATCACTTATCTATCCATCGTCTCACCCTCCCAATTCATCTTTCGAAGAGTTGGATAACTATCCCATCCCTGAGCTTCATCCAACATATCAACCATCCTATCCACATGGCCTATCTTGGCTCATCATATTAGCTCCATCCTTTTATCCATTTATCATGGTCCTCTCGTCATCCCCTATCCATTGTTTGTCATTGGTCCTGTGTCAAACTACGTTTCCCCTGCGCTTTCACGTAGGAAAGGTCAATCATTTGATCTGCCCTCGGGGCTCTACTTCTTATCTAGTCTATCATCTTCCTTCGTCTATCTCTGGCCTTGTGTTGAACTATGTTTCCCCTATGCTTTCGTGTAGGAAAGGTCGATCATTTGATCCGCCCCCGAGGTTCTATCTTTTATCATCTGTCTTTGGCCTTGTGTCGAACTATGTTGCCCCTGCGCTTTCACATAGGCAAGGCTAAATCATTTCTAGGGTATTTTTCTGGTGTACATCATCCATCAAGGTCTCCATTGTCCTCTTTTCATTTTATCCTTGGTTAGTCGTCGGTCTTTTATCAAACTACGAGGGCTTTGCGCTTTCACATAGGCAAGGCTAATCTTTGATCAACCCTCGAGCCCCTAGGTCTTTAGGGTGTGTTGGTCTTGTGTCCCTTAGGTCTTTAGGGTTTTTTTTTCTTATTTCTTGTCATCTTGTTGTCTTTTCATTTCGTCAAGTATGTCCCTATCCTAGCTGGTGCTTACAAAAAAAGGTCATTCATATCGCGAGATCCAATCAGTTTCTGGTATCTTGCATCATGTTGATCAACCCATCTATCCTCCATCTTTGGTCTCAACAGGATGTATCCTTCCTAACAGACCACATCAACCCCATCCATCCTATTGATCCTATGGAAAAGGATGTTTTGAAATTGATTGCAATATTTTGATGCTTTTGTTTTTTATTTATCATTTGAGCTCCCTATCATCACTTGTCAAGGCTGACATGATCTATCATATTATGGTGCATTTTGACTGGTTCACATAGGGGCATATCTTGATATTTTTATCTATTTATGTCTTCTTGGTTGTCCCACATAGTATCCAACAAGATCCATGTGGTCTTGAGTTATGTGGGGCATCCTTTTGTGCTTTTGGTTATCCCAATACCTGGCCCGACCAAAGTCATCATGACTTTGGGGTGTTGGGATGGCCTTCTTGTTTGTTGTGTTTTTGTATGCATTAGACACTAATCTACCTTGGTTCTACATACCATGGTACCTAGTGTCTTATTCTATAGAAAAAATCAATTCTCTGAAGATGGAAAATTGCATTAGGATTGCATTTCATTTTCCATTTCATCGTCATGCATGTATCTGCCATCCTCATCCATTCAATCTCGCACAAATCATTTAATCACATCCTTGGTCTTGTTCCCAACCTTTCTACAAGCCTTGATCCAATCATCACCATCGTCATCAACATCCAGATGTATCCTTCCCTATCCTTTGGTGTTGTTTTGGGATGTATCCTTCCCTCATCAATAACCCTTTAGTCGTGATGTATTCTTCCCTATCCTCGTGTTGCATTGGGAGGTATCCTTCCCTCATCAGCAACACTTTCATCACCATCATCATCGGGATGTATCCTTCCCTCTTCTCATGTTGTTTTGGGATGTATCCTTCCCTCATCAACAACACTCCATCCATAATCAACCCATTTTGGCTTGTAGCTTGACTGGGGCAACATCACCATTTTCCTTACATCTATTTGTGCTTACCCATCTCCCATCACTTATCATCCTTTCTTATCCATCACTTTACATCATCATCCTAATATCCCCTTTCATCATCATCCATTTCGAGAGCACACCCGTGTTCTCTTGAACCCGCATGTCCTCTCAAGGGGGCATCCTCAATCCCTAATCTTCATCATTTTTTTTCCTTCCTAAGTCACTCCTTTGAATGACTAGGGCATCTTTTCCAATCTAACCATCTTATTTTGGGTTCTATGTTTTAATATTCTTTGAAATGATGCTACTTCGTAACACCATCTCAAAGAGGGGAAAAATGTAGACACCTATATTTGGACACTTCATTTGTCCAAATTTACCCCTTTTTGGTCTAAATATCCCCTTATCCACATTAATTAAGTAATATCACTATTATTTAATTAATACCTCTAAATTTCTTCTAATCCCTAAGGTATCTAGTTAAATAATTAAATACCTTACCCCTTTAATTCCCCTTTCATCAAACGAATTAAATAAATATGACATTTATTTAATTCTTCACATTTCACATCCTTTTCCTTAATCTTAATCCATCTTCTAATCTCATCATTAGAGATGTGCACATGTCTAATCCTTTATTAAGACATGTCACATCCTCCAACTTTTGCAAGTTGGCTTCTTAACCTTTGTTAGTCACTAATCATCTTCTAATTGACACTGATCAGTTAAGCCTAATCAATACCTTGGTCAACACTCCCCATCTCCCAAGGAATTTTTAATTCTTTTTTATTCACCCAAGACTCCTCTCTTCCCTGTGTGAATTTTTAATTCACATTTATCCTTCCAAGGAATCTTCTCTTCCCCATGCGAATTCTAGAACCTTTGACTTGTCACTTCACATGTGCCAAAGACTTCTAGAACATTTGTCTTGTCACATCACTCACATGTGGAAAATTCCCACCTTTTTGGGAACCTTGTCTTATCCACTAGATTTTTCCAATCATTGTGAATTTTAAATTCACTTTTATTCTTCCAAGGAATTTCCTCTTCCTCATGTGATCATTGAGTTGTCACATCAAGGTACTTGTCCTTCCTCCACATCATGTAGCTTCCTTCCACCTCACATTCCACATGTCAAGATGTGAGGGCTTGTGAGTCCTCAACTCACCATAGCCCTTCATCTTGGCCTTGTTGGTTTAATCTCAACCATTGAATTCTCTAGAGAATTCAAATTCCTCTATAAATACCCCTTATTTTCTCTCATTTAGGGACCTTATGCATTTGATACCAAACTCTTTCCATTTTTTTATTTCAGAACACTTAGCCATTTGCACTTTTATGCTACCAATTTGATTACTCAACTTGTATGCATTTTCCCTCATCTAATCAAGTCATTTAGCTATTAGCATTTGAATTTTATCATATTGTTCATCTTTCATTTAGCCATCTCCATAGCCATCCAAGGAGCACACAAGATTTCAAACATCAAGGGCCAACCAAGGGACTCAACAACACAAAGGTATAATCATTTATAATCATTATTTTTCTATCTTTCTTTGTGTTATCATTCTTTAGGCTAATCTTGAGGTGTACATTTTTTGTTCTTCCATTATTGCATAATAGTTGTTTGCATCTTTAGAATAGGATAGACATTCGAAGGGATCACAACAACACCAAATATTTGTCCTCAAAAGAAGAAAAATAATCAATGAAGAAACCTCTAGCATAGGGGAAGAGCTCAAGCTTATTCACCACGAGAGGCCTTTAAGAATCCAACACGCATTTGTGAAGGTCTGATAGAGAAGTCCAAAGTTTTTATAATATGCATACTAGGCCCCTATATTGATATAAGTCCTCATTTTTCACCCAATGTTAACAAGAAATGTTCTGTGTTCATGAAAAATTATTTTTCTAAGGCTTATGATAGGTTTTGCTAGAAATTTTTGAAAAATATCTTGTGTGCCTTTGGCTATGATAATTATTGGATTTGATGGGTCATGACATGTTGTACCTATCTTTTTTTGTGATTATAAATGGCTCTTCTACTATTTTTCACTCTAAAGGAGGTCTACATCAGGGTGATCCTCTCTCAATATCTCTTTATCATTAGGAAAAAGGGACTTGGAAAGTTTTTTAAATACCTTAAGTGTTCTGGCTCAATTTTTTTCTTTCACATTGTGCAAGTTATGAATCCACTTTCTCATCTTCAATTTGTGGATGAAACTTTTTTGATGGGAAATACCACTCTTGATGAAGCTAATTATCTTAGAAAAACTATTGAAATTTATATCAGTGTATCTGATCAACTCTTGAATGAAAAAAGTCCCAAGTTTTCTTTTTCCATATTGACCTCATTTTTAGGAACAATTTTCTAATATTCTTCATTTCTAGGCTTCTTCTTCTCCTTTCAAATATAATTGTATCCCTATTTATCCTACTTATCTTAGGAAAAAATATTAGAGTTTTATGTTGGATTATGTTTAGTGTCATATCAATCATTGGACACACAAATAACTCTCTTTGGCTAGTCATTTAATCCTTATTACAATTGTGTTTCAAGATCTCTTGGTTTATAGATTTATGGCTCTAACAACTCCAAAAGGTATCCTCCATGATTTGGATAGTAAGATGAGAAAGTTTCTTTAGGAATTAAATTTACAAAAATTAAATATCATTTGGTTAATTGAGATAAGATTTGTTAGCCTAAAGAGGGGTGGATCTTCCCTCCTTAATAATATAGTTATTGCCACTAAATTACATTGGTGATGGTGTGTTGATGAATGGTCCTTATAGGGGGTAATTCTTAATGTCAAGTACCTCAATATGGAGTATCATATTTTTATCTCTAGGATGTTGACCCTTGGTAGAGGTTCTCTAGTATGGAAAACTATGAAATCAGCTAGTAGTCTAATTAAACTTGGCCTTTTTTGGATTATGGGGTAAGGATACCTTGCTATTTTTTGGGATGATGCACGAGACCAAGATAGCCCTCTTTGTGTGGAATTCCTTGATCTACTAGAATTTAAAAATAAATGTACTGAAATAGATTTGTGTTTATAATTTTTAATATGCAGTCGTGTAGGACGATTTAAAGATTTATAAATAGAAATCTAAATATCTTTGGCTAGGTCAATAATTCCCTCTCCTCATTAATTTTTTATCTCATAATTTAACATATTAGAAGGTATTTTTAGATAGAAATTCAAATTTACTTGGATGAATTTTGAAAGGTTATGTAATTTAAACCATGCAAGTTTGGTCAGAAAACTCTTTTGGAAGATGACTTGGAAATTAAGAACTTTGCGTTTTGGAAAAGGGTCTAGCATCCTAAATGTTGTTAAGTGGAGTCATTTGACTTGGAAATTAAGAACTTTGCGTTTTGGAAAAGGGTCTAGCATCCTAAATGTTGTTAAAGGGAAGGAAATTAGGTGTGTTTTTTTTTACTAAATCAAATTCTAATTGGAATAATGTTAAGGTTGATACTAGAAATAACCAATATTGTCCTATCTAGGATATGAGTAGACACTTTAGTGATTTTGTCGATGTTGATTACAATGCCTCTCTAGCTTCATGATTTTTATTGTTGTGTTTCTTGTTGGTGTGCATATTATTTTGGTTTTATTTCTATTTATTCCACCTTGGTTAAATCTATTGTTATTAAATAGTTTTCCTATTGGTCCAATTTTCTAATATAAGGGAAAACATTATTTATGATACTTAGAGAATGTACAATATTTAGGGGAACAAATGTTTATGTCATTTTTATGGGTTTTGGAGGTTTCCTAATCTCTTGTTGATTATCTACTTTCAATCCATTTGGATTTTCTTGATTCTCTAGAATTTGTGTGTCATGAGTTTGTTTAAGATAGATATGCCTACTCTATAATTAGAGTTATATATATATTCAAGTTAAAATTTTGGAGTGTTGTGCTATATTAAGTGGCTTTATAGTTATGGCCAAGAGAGGTAAGGGAAATTTTTAATTTATAAATTATCATTGGATGTTGTCACTATAGTTGTCATTGTTGTAAAAACTATGCTTAGTAGTAAAACTAAGAGATTTTTTCCCCTAAGATTATCTATTATTATGCAAAATTAAATTATAATTTACTAAATTCAAATTGTATGATATTTTTAAATATAAAAATATTATATTAGAAGGGGTTGGCTTGAGAGTCTAAATAATGGTTTGTAGATTTAATTGAGAAAGCTAATAAATCATTACCTTCATATGAAATAATACCTTCACTAATTAAGTATTTGTTATTGTGTTATTTGTGGCTATTGCAGTAGTTTTTATCAAAGAAATATTGAGTATATTATAGGTGGTTTGACAATATGTTAATGTGATTTTGTTTTAGAAACTTCAATGTTGTTCTATCTTTTATTTATATCAAAATGGAATCCTTGATTAAGTTATTAGCCTATATATTCTTGGTTGTGCATAACATGTATAGAACCAACATACTTAGATGTGGAATGCAAAAGTGGAGTATGATTTAGTGGTAAAAAATCTATTCTTAACAAAAATTTACATAGTATTGTGTTAGGACTAGCTAGAATTGTGTATGTTGATATATTCTACAATGAAAGTTGTAAGTTGGGTTTATTGCTTACATTTATTCTAGGTGAATTATATCCTATATTACTTTGTGATTGTAAGAATTTTAGAAAGAATTGTGTATCATTATGATTAAAGCCTTTTAACTTATGAAAATTGGTAGACAATCAAGTGGCAAGTAGAAATTTTAAATGACCATACATAATATAGAAATTGTGGTATTGTTTAAAAAATATTAACCTTGCCATGACCATTGGTAAATGTATGGTATCAACTATAAATTTTTTTCTACAATCCACCTCCATTAAGATATAGAAAAATATATGTGATTAGTAGAGCTATAAATAATAACTACAGACTAATATATGCACCACCCTTATATGGTGTAATGATATGTGGTCATGTTATTCTTAATGTCAAGATTTGTAAGAGGAAATATATTTAGACTATGTGTATATGCATGATGGCATTCAAAATCAATTCCATTTGTGGAGTAGATATAATATTACATAAGTTTGTTAAATATGTGGTGATGATTTTTCATCGACAATATTAGCTTGCTTAAGGAAATGGCACATAATGATGCCATGTAGTACTAATCATAATAATCAATACCATACACCATTACTAGCCTTTATTGTGACACAAACTCATTATGGTAATAGCATATCGATATGTCATTAAAGACAAAGTTGGGTATATATAATGATAAAACATAGTTGTTGCATTCATGTGGGATGGCTATCCTTGAAAGTAGTTGATTATGAATACAAGCTCACAAGTTTGTGTGAGCATGTTCCCTCGAGAAGTTTAGTGAGATCCAAAAGTACATCGAGCATTGATCTTGCTTGGAAGTAGGTATGCAGGTTGTCCTTGGTTGAAGAATGCCCTTGTTACCCAAATCTATTAGGGAGTACTTGGGGGAAGAAAGACACCACAAAATGAAACATATATGTAATTATAAGGGACGAATAGAGTAAGTATATAAATAATAAAGTAAATTTAGGACATGATTATATAAATCTATGTCTGGGTGTTCACATGTGCACATGAATGAATGGTCATGCACTAGGAGATAAGCATTGTGAAATTAGTGTAGTATATAGAAGAGGAAGTATGTTATACCTAAGAAATGAGACAATTGTCTTAGTGATCGATTTTATATTCATACCTAGTTGGAGATATAGAAGTTTTCTCTTGATTAATATGATGTATGTAAACCTTTTTTCATAATATTGGACTATGTGGAGTTTCCAAATGATTAGAAAGGGACTAATATTGGATTAGAAATGAAAGGATACAAATTTGGGGGATTGAATATGTGAGCTATCTATGTCCTATATATGTATGTATGAATGGTCATGCACTAGGAGATAAGCAATGTAAAATTATTGTAGTTTACAGAGGAGGGAAGTATGATATACCTAAGAAATTAGATTGTTGTATTAGTGATGGATCTCATACTCATACCTAGGTGGGGTATAGAATTTTTCGTTGGATTGATATGATACATGCATACTATTTTACATAATATTGGACTACGTTGAGTTTCAAAATGATCAAAAAGGGATTAACATTGGCTTATAAATGAAAAGGTACAAATTTTGGAGATTGACTATGTGAACACCAATGTCCTATTAATTAAAAAAATGAATGGGGTATGTCTATTTTCTTCCTTGTATGGCCTTTGTTAGGTCGGGAATTTCAATCTTCCCTATATATATTAAGAATAGATGTATTTATAAGAGTGCTAACTTGAATGTTCATGTGAATTAGTCCTTGAGATGTAAACACTAATTGTTGTTTACTTGACTTTTGAACCTTATTTGGTTGGGTTGTTATTGTTTGAATTCATTCTAAATGAAAGGGATGGAAGTTTTTAGTGTAAGCTACAAAGTCTTTGGATCCTTGAAAGGGATATGTAGGAAAGGAAATTTTGAAGGAAATCTTGAAGTATAGGTTTATGTCTAGGCATTTGTTATGATATATGGATATTCTCCTATATAGTGAATGATTACAAGTAGTATAAATTTTTCATTATTGCTAGGTTTGGTAAGTCTTGAGTCTAGAACTTATAAATTTAAACACTATTAAGCATATAATTCATCAAACCAACAATTTAAATTGGATAATATAGTAAGTTATTTGGTTAAATAAGATTGCATTCAAGAGTTATAACATACTAATTGGTTGGAAATTTTATTAAGGTTCCATGAAGAAGATAGATTACCAAGATATGTGATGTGTTACACTTTTATAATTAAATTATATCAATATGATTAGAGAAATTAGAGTAAACAATGGTAGTTATTGCATTACCCTACCATTTTTTATCTCCCTTACACCTAGTTGCATCCCCTTGTAGAAATTTCTCTTTCAAACAATCTCCTCTTTCATATATATGCAGCCTTTAAGTAAGGGAAATTCAAAGTAGAATGGTTTTTGGGTATTCACCCTACAAATTGTCTTTTCCCTCACCCCTATGCTTTTATCTCTTTGATTGACTTTGGCTTAGTGTGAAAACTTGAAATCTAATGATCATTACCAATGTCTCTAGGGAATTTCAATATCATGTGTTGTCTACAAATATCACTCAATGGTGTGAAAATATTAAATTATAAAGACACATTGTGAGGTAATTTGTTGATGTAGGAGTGTTTTAGTAATCAAGCAATCAACATCAACTAAAAAATATTTATTTCTTATTTTTATAATTCTTAGGTAAGTTTAGTGAATAATTTCCCATGACTTCCCATTGTTTTGAAATTGTAAATAATTGTAAAAAGAGTCCCTCACATAATTTGGATGCCCCACTTTAATGGAATATTGGGATTCTCCTCTTAAATAAATCTTGTTTTATTTCCTACTTTTCTCTAGATAGTAATGTCATAAATTGCATCCTATGAAATTTCACATTACATGTGCATTCCTCTTTAGACAAATTAAGATAATCATGCTACTTTTCAACCCAAACCATCCCTTAGCACTTGGCATGTCCAACTCCTTGAGGATTAAGTCTAATTTTCACTCAAACAAGTACACGCCACTAAGACATCTACACATCATGATCGCATCCCACAAAAATCCATGACTGAGTTGGTCATTGAGACATTACACTTGTCATGTTTTAATAGTGTAACGCCTCTACCAACCTACACCCTTGTTGGGAATCATTTAGGTGGGTTGTTTGGAGCAAACAAACCTTCTTTCTTGAGGATATGGATTCATCCAATCTCTTGATATTTTTGGAACAACACTTCTTGAGTATACACAACACTTCTTTTCTTCCCCATTCACAACATTCTCCATCTCTCTTCTTTACATATATATTTCAAAGAACTCTTTCATAGATTTCAAAGTAAACTCCATTGATGCAAACACGAGCATATCTTGCAAAGCTCCATCACTTTTAGAGGCTATTTTCATCTTAGAGACTCTCATTGCTTCTTCACTACACCAACAAGATACTTTTCTTATGTGCTTGGGAGTGGTAACTCTTCAAGATTTTTACATTGAGCATGTTATCTTTATTTTGTTAGCATATTGTTTTTCTATCATTTTATATCTATTTCCATTATCTTTTCTAAAGTTGTTTGTGGAGGTGGGAACACCAATACGAGGGTTTGACTAAGGAAAACTCCTATACAGCCACCCAACCCTTCTCTTTAGTCTTATGTATCTAGGTACAAGTGGAAGAGCTACTTGGAGAAAGATTTGATTTCATCGAACATATTTAGTGATACACTAAACTTTTCTTTATCATTTCTATTTAAATTTTTGTAGCATCTTCATTTCTATCATTTCATATTTGTTGGTTAGTTGTGTTGCATATCTTTTCGCATCTAGAACCATGTGTGGGATATTTTATATTTTTGTATGAATTTTTTTGTTTTCTATCTATACAAAACACTAGCACAATGCATTGTCATCCTACAGTCGTGTACTAGTCTTGGACAGAGAGCTTGTTGAGCTATCCAAAAAACCTATGTACCTTATACATTTGGTTTCTGAAGTGCAAAGGGTTCAGATAATTTGTGTACTCCATTAAAACACACATTTAATTAATTAATAGGTAAACTTGAAGGTCACAATTACTTGAAGGCTTACCTGAGTGGAGTGTTGAAACTTGGATCCTTGAAGGATTTGATTATCCTTCGTAGTACTTCACTTTTCATACTCTACATTTTGGTGAACCCAACGTGAACTCGCCTTTTTGTAAAATATTTCTTCAAAACAACATTTAAAATTTTAAAACTTTCATCTTCTTGTGCACTCTATTCTTTCATTATCTGAAATTTGTAAGGAAGTGCAATGTGAATACTCTTTTATGAGCTTCACGACCTATTCTACAACTTCTGGATACATAGTAATAAGAAGCTCAAGAGCTATCATACCTCTAGATTAATATAGTCCTACCAGACCTGGCCCAATGTTTTCTAATCCTTTTGGATCTCATTCAGTCTTTGGAAATTCTCCTACTTCAAACTCTCAACCAAATTCTCCTCCTAGGTCTCCTCTTCCTATAGGTTATTGTTGGTGTGAATAAGTCTTGTACCTAGTTTATTCCTTTACTAGGGACTTAAGGGACTTAGTTCACATGTTAAGTTTACTTAGGATAAAATATTCCTTCTAGAAGTCTTAGTTGTCTTATCTAGACTTTACACTTTCCTACGTAGTTGTGAGTTAATTGTCTCATGTGATAGGATTAAGACACTTGTCATGATATTGTCTAACCCTATCTCTCATCCTTTCCTTTATAAGCAAGACATCTCTAGATATTTTGCATTGTATTCTATTGCATAGCATATTGATCATTGTATCATATTGCAAATCTTGTTTGGTGGAATAGCATCTTCCATTTTTGCTTCTCTCTATTTCTTGTGGAGGTTATTTGGTGTTGTAGATTGAAGATCTTGGGTTGCTCACTTAAACATGGTATGAAAGCTTTGAATTTGGCAAACCCCTTCCATTATTTCATTAGAGAGTTTTCATCAAATTTTCTATTGTGATTTGAGTTTTTTGTATCCTATATTGCATGTATGCATTTTGGTGAGATCTGGTGATTGCAACACTTTTGGCTATAGTGGCAATATTTTTGGTTGTCCCATTGCATCCAGGAGGCTCGAGAAAGTCAGATTTGGCTTTTGTTTCACTCAATTTGGTCACCATTTGCATTTTTGGCAAACAAGGGTTTGTTGCATGCCGTTTTTATTGGAGCCGTCATCAAGTTTGCTTCAGAAATCTAGCTTTCACTCATTTGCAGGAAAAACAATTTATGGGTTTTGTAGCCAGGGTCGAAATATGAATTGGGTATCTTTTAAATTTTGCAAATCTTGCACAGATCTGAAGAAAATTGCTGTCCAAAAAGCGTCGCACATCATTTTTTCACCGGTTGAAGGTTAAAAAAAATCAGTTTCTCATCTTCTGCTTGTTGAATCAAAAAATGATTTCTAGGTTTTATTTTTAGCATCAAAATATTTTTGGGTTTCTATTTTTGTCTACAAATAGTGAGTATTTTTCTCAAAAATCAAATCAGAAATAAACTATTTTTGCCAGAAAACTCATTTCCTGCAGGCTAAATTCTGTTTTTTTGAAAAATTCATCTTTTGGCCACGGTGTCCATTTTTGGCAAATGGGATATCGATGGAAAGCTAGTTTTGAGCACTTCATAGTGGTGTAGACCATTTTTTCAGATTTTGTCATCTATATAAATTTGAGGTTATTTTTCATCATGGAGGCAGATGTGAACATTCATTAGTGCATGCACTATTTCCTTTTTTGTGTGCACTAGGTTTGCATTTTCTTTGCATTTCATTTGAGTTCCAAATCATTTATCAATCAATTGTTGCTTCATAGATTCCAAAGATGTGCCAGTTTGCGAGTTTTCCAGTGTTCCTTAGCATTGGGTCTGTTGTTGCTTTATCATGATTCCACCTTGAGTCAATCAGTGACTCACATATGGTTTCAGTAGCAAACAAAAGTATTTTTCCTTGCTTGTCACATTGAGGATTCCAGTGTTACTCCATAGTGTACTTCTAGTGCTTCTCTTGCAGCAAGTTATCTCATTATGGGGGGTTGAATGGTCTCTTTTTTCACTCTGTTTTCATCCTTTGTGTGCATGGAGATTGATTGGATTTTTGATGGATATCATTATTGCATTTCATCTCTCTTTTGGGGAGGATTTTTGTCCCACTAGGTTTTCTTTTTTTCTCCATTTGTGAGAGATTGCATTGCATATGTACATGGGTACCTAACATGACCTAGTTGTCAGGACCCATCTTGCATTGTTTGTTTTTGTGTGCATTCTCCCTAAGTTGCACTTAAGGGGGGTGTTGGTGTAATTAAATATGTTATACCTTGTCCTAGGTCATGATTACACCTTAGTTAAGTTTACTTATGGACCACATAGGAGGTAGTTGGAGATTTTCCACCTTTGGTGGACTTATCATGTTATTACTTTATCACCTCCACCTTTCATGGACATATCATGTAATTACCTCTCCACCTTTTGTGGGTGATCCATCATTTGTGGTGATTATCACATTATCACTTTTCCACTTTAGGTGAAGTGATATCTTTTCATAGTTGTCTCATGTCATAAGATTACAACACTTGTCATAATCTTATGCCCTTATATGTACTCACCTTGGCTATATAACCAAGGGGTCTCTCATTGTAAATCAATCACAATCATCTCATATCATTGAATTATATTGATGAGAATACAATTTATTCTTGTCACATCATATTCTCTCTTCTCATGTTTTTCATTTGATCTCAAGATCTTGGCATTCATAGCCAATTGTAACAGTTATGAGGTTGCTCTTAGGGTCCCCTTTGAGCAGGTCCAATCTTTCAAGGAGAGTCTAAAGCACTTTGAGGATTTCCTTAATCATGACAACCTGTATTCTTAGGATGCCCCTATTACTGGTAATTTGAGAGACTTTCTCGTCTCGAATCATAAGGGCCTTAAGTTGCTTCATGTATTACTAATATAGTTGTGACTCATGTACCTTCATACACATCAGTCTTGAGTCAACCTCATGATGCTCAATCAGATGTCACTAGCACCCAATTAAATATTTTGATGTCTGAGGTGTTTTTGCACATGGTAGATGTCAATCCTACAATAAATCCTATGTCTTCTTATAATAACACAAACATTGTGTTTGTGCCTCCTATTACTCTTGGATTTAATGTGTCTCATAATCCTTTGGGGTATAGAATCCCTTATCCACCTAGTTCTGCACTTCAAACTCCTATGGTGCGGTGCAATTTTCTGCCACAATGGCTAATATGCCTCTCTCGTGATATAATCCCATCCTGAACACCCTGTTGCAAATCATGGGTCAAATATAGTTTCAACTTTCTAATATAGCTAATGTTTCTATACAATCCATGCTTACTCCTTACTATCATTGCAACCCTCTAGCTCTAAATATCTTGAATCCTCCTATGCCCCAAGGCATTGAGATACCTAAATTCAACAAGTACAATGGTAAGAGGGATCCACAGACATATGATAATGCTTTTATCACTTTATGTAGTGATTTATTGCATGAAGACCATTTTCGAGCCAAATTGTTCCCGTGATCCCTTAAGGAAACTATGTTGGAATGGTTTTGCTCATTTCTTGATAATTCTATCTTTTATTTTGATCAACTCATGGACCGGTTCTTATAGAGGTTTAAGACAAACATTGGCTCCAAGGTCACTATCGTTGATCTTGTCCATTGTAAGCAGCAACCCAATGAGAATTTAACTAATTTTATTTCTCATTACCCATCTATTTCTTCACAAATTCCATATACCCTTCTAGATCATGACATTCAAATAATGTTCATGGGAAGTCTACAACTAGCATTGAGGGAATGAGTGCCCTTAATTAAATATCCTTCTTTTTCATATCTATGTAGTGTGCTATGAAATTATCAGCAAATGTTAGTCCAATATGGGGCTTCAACCTCGTCCTCACATCCTGATAATTTTGGAGTTTTCTCTTCTTTTGTAGGGTCAAAGAAAAATAAAGCAATGGCTAATGTGGTGACCATCCCTTAGACATTTGAAAAAATCATGCTTCAATCACAATTTTATCAGGTTTTCATGAAATTATTTGATTCTTACTCAAGTGTACTTCAAAAGTTTCTAAAAGATAATTTGATCACCCTCTCAGAGATTAGACCACTCCTTGACAACAAACCATACCCTAGTTGGTACGATGCCTCTAATTTTTTCCAATACCATTGAGTGTCTGGACATGATACCAAACATTGTGTGTTCCTAAGACATGTGATTCAGGATTACATAGATAGCAGTAACATCCACCTTGATAGTAATAATCAGAACTCCAAAAAATTTGTTGCTAAAGCCAACAGTCAACTACAAATTTACACAAATCCTTTTTTTCCTCACTCTTTTAACTTTATCACCACATCCTCTACTCCATCTAACAACGTTGCATATGTAAACATGGTATCCATCACTTTTATCACCCATCCAAGATAAAAGGTTAAGATACTCAACATACCTTTCATGCCTAATGATTTTCCTTATCACAGAGAATACTCTCCTCTTTACATGCATTCTCAGGTCAATGGTAATGTTGTTATCGACATTATGGTTGACCCCATCAATAGGGTCAATGTTATAATAGAAGATACACTCTTCATCAATGACCTACACAGGGTGAGGTATGACAAGTGTAATGCTACCATCCATACACATGATGGTTTTTATCTTTCCCCTTTGGGATCTATTTCCCTATCAATCCTTGTGGGACCTAAGACTGTCTCTGCAATATTTGTTATGATACCTGAATCAGACTTATTAGAGTGAAACTAGGCATTCCTTAGCTAGTTTCCATGAATGCATACACTTTTTTTATCCACAAGTTTCTAAATTTTCCTCATGAGGGTATTGTGCAAACCATCCAGGACATTGGTTACAAGCCACTAGTGTCACCTGGGGGCTTCTCTCTTCACCATTTTTTACCTACTTAGATGGGACCCATGCTAACCCATGGTGATTTTTTATACAAAGAATATTATAAATTCACAAATTCCCTATACCCTACCAGATCATGACATTCAAATAATTTTTACGAGAAGTCTCTAGTTGGCATTGAGGGAATGAGTTCCCTTAATGAAATTTCCTTCTTTTTCTCATTTGTGTATTACGCTATGAGATTATCAACAAATGTTAGTCTAGTATGGGGATTTGGCCTTATCCTCAAATCTTGATAATTTTGGAGTTATGTATTCATTTGGAGGGTCAAATAAAAATAAAGTAATAGATAATGTGGTGAACATCCCTTAGGCAAATGAAAAAAAACACACTTGGATCATAATGTAATTGGGTTTTCATGAAATTATCTAATTCTTACTCAAGTGTACTTCATAGGTTTCTAAAAGATAATTTGATCACCCTCTTAGAGATTAGATTGCTCGTTGACAACAAACAATACCCTAGTTGGTTTAATGCCTCTTTTGTTTCCAATACCACTGAGTGCCTAGACATGATACCAAACACTATGTGCACCTGAGGCATGTGATTCAGGATTACATAGATAGCAGTAACATCCACCTTGATAGTAAGAAGCAGAAATCCAGAAAATATGTTGCTAAATCCAATAGTCAGCTACAAATTTACATAAATCCTTTTCTTCCTCACTCTTCTAACTTTATCACCACATATTCAGCTCCATATGACAACTTTTCATATGTAAACATGGTATCCATCACTATGATTTCCCCTCCAAGTCAGAAGGCTAAGATACTCAACATATCTTTCATGGCTAATGGCTTGCCTTATCATAGAGAATACTCTCCTCTTTACATTCCTTCTCAAGTCAATGGTAATGCCATCATTGATGTTATGGTTAACCCTACCAATAGGGTCAATTTTATAATAGAAGAGATGCTCTTCATCAATGGCCTATATAGGGTGAGGTATGATGAGTATAAAGCCGCTACCATCCATACACACAATTATTTTTCTCTTTCCCCTTTGGGATCTATTTCCTTGTCGGTCCTTGTGGGACCTAAGATTTTCACTACAATATTTTTTGTGATACTTGAATCAGACTTATTGAGAGTGAAACCAAGCATTCCTTGGCTAGTTTCCATGTAGTCACTTTTGTTATCCATGAGTTCCAAAGTATCCTTATGAGGGCATTGTGTAGATCATCCAGAACAATGGATACAAGCCACTAGTGTCACATGGGGACTTCTCTCTTGACCATTTTTGACCTACTCCGGTGGGACCCATGCTAAACTGTAGTGATTTTTTGTACAAAGCATATTATAAATATAAGACCAAGAGCTTAGCATCTAATTCAATTCCACCTCCTTCTTCTGCAATCCCTTTTTAGTTTACTCCCGCACATAAATTTTCTTCATCCTTTGGGCCTTCTTCATCACGGCTAAGGACAAGCATGCTCCCTCAAGTAGACCTCTATGTTCTTCTGAGACCTAGTGGTGCCTTCTATTCCTTTGATTGTTCCTAGTACGGGAAAAGGAAAGGCCCCTACGTTGTTTAAGTTCAAGTCCCATGTCTTTGAGCTTCTAATTCTTCCTGATATCCCTCATCCTAATATGTATGGTAAGGGTAAGGAATCTTTCCCAACTAGTCCCTCATGTGTAGCATCGACATCTCGACCCCCAAGGGTTCCTCTTGTTCCTCCTCCTACCCACAAGGAATAAATCGGAAGGGTGCCAACAATCGAGGTTAAGGTTTTGGCACCTCTTGCATCTCTTGTCCTTCCTCTGAAGCTTTTCTTTCCATCGATAATGGCTACAAAGGTATCTTCACTGGTTGCCTTGACGTCTTTGCAGGCCCCTAATTTTGGTCCCCATCTTCATTGAAACCAACTTGTGCATGAGCATAAGCATTGTCGATGCACCATGGGAAGGGAACATGATGTTGCACAAAATATCGAGGATAAGTCTTCTATTATTTTTGCTCTTGTTTCTATCTTACTCCTGGTCCCTTCAAGAGATGTGGATGAGCCTCACTCCAAAAGGGTGTATGTATTCATCATGCCTTTTCTGGAACCACCTCTTATCACTTATGTGTCTAATATTCCTCCACTAGTGCAACCCATAGACATGCCCCATACAAAATTCATGGCTAGTGTGGCCTCATCTACTCCTCTTGCCTCTCAACACTCTAGCCTTCCACCTAAGCATAACCTAGAGAAAAGTCTCATCCCCAAACCTCGCCATAAGAAGTCTACTCCTTCAACTCCTCTTTCTTCTTCTATTCTTATCATTGAGTAAATTCCTTCTTTTCCTAAGTTTTTCATTGTTCCTCTTCCAGAGGTTCACACTGAGGCTCCTATTCTTCCATAGCCTACAGGTGAGTCACCACACTCCTCTTCAGAGAAGTGTATGTTTGACTCTCTAGAGGATATTTTGGCCTTTTCAACTACCTTTACAAAGTCGTTGACACTTGACTCGCAATATGTAATGAAATAACTTGCACAATAGAAGAGTATGATAGAAAATATGCTTCAAATAATTGATAATAACTAAGAATAACAAGCCACTTCAAGGGGGGAAACCTCCAAATATCTCCAATGAGAAAAAAATTCACAATATGATGATGAAATAAGACTCACAACCTCCTATATATACCTATTTATGCCTAGGATATCACCTGGACTGATTTAGATAACCCTATATAAGCCCTAGGCTGACCTAATCAACTAAATAATAATATAATAATGATAATATGGCTTGATTAGGAGTTAAGATAGCCACAAGCTGACTATTCATAACCCGATGTACTCTAATATTAATGGCATAGCATGCCCCCCTCTTTAGATAAGCATTGTCCTCAATTCTAGGAAATTTTGGATGCTTTTGAATGAACTCCTCATCCTCCCATGTGGCATCTTCAATTGGTAAATTCTTCCATTGGAAGAGATACTGAATGAGTGTTCTGGTCCTTAGCTTCCTTGTGTGTTTCTAAACAATAAATTTGGTTCCAATATGATTATTCCTTCTTCATCAATCTCTAATAATATTGTTTAAGTAGGGATATTATTCCCAATTACTTTCTTCAAACAAGAAACATGAAAAATTGGATGTATCATTTTTGTTGATGGCAATTCAAGCTTGTAGGAAACACTACCTATCTTCTGCATGATTTGATATTGTCCATAATATTTTGTAGACAAATTTTTATTATTTGACTATTTCTTCAATGACATTTTCTTATAAGGTTGCAATGTCAAGAAAATCCAATCCCCAACATCAAAACTTCTTTCACTACGGTTTTGGTATGCCTGTTGCTCCATTCAGTTTTGTGCCATGGATAGATTCTCTTTAAGTCCTGAAAGTACTTGTTGATGAATCATGTGGTCCTCCACATCATGAACTCTTGGTGACACCTTCAATGATGATGTGATGGAAGCAGGATGATAGCCATACAATACCATAAATGGAGACATTTTTTATGAACTATGGAAGGAAGTGTTATACCACCATTCTGCTAGTGGTAGCCAATCTACCCATTGAGATTGTTTATCTAAAGTGAAACAACATAGATATCCTTCCAAACACTTATTATATTTTCTCATTATATTATGGATGGTATGAAGAACTATGAGCCAATTGAGTACCCAAAAATTTAAATAAATCTGTCCAAAAGTTACTAGTAAAGATAGGATCATAGTCACTAATAATAACCTTAGGTATACCCTATAGCTTTTGAATATTCTCCAAAAATGCTTTTTCCACTGTACTTGTTGTAAGGATGTGATAATGCAATAAAATGTGAATATTTAGTGAAGTGATCCATTACTGCCACAATGACATTCTTACCATTAGATCTTGGAAGCCCTGTGATGAAGTCCATTAAGAGCTCTTCCCAATGTTGGCTAGAAATAACTAAGGGTTGCAAGAGACCAGGTGTCTTAATTTTCTCCCCTTTATTTCATTGAAAAACTAAAAAAATTGATACAAGTTTTGAACATCCCCTTTGAGCCCTTCCCAAAAGAAATCTTTCTTGACCCGATGATATGTTTTCAAAAATCCTAAATGACCACCCATTGGGGACTCATGTATCTCTATGAGAATATTTTGTTTGAGAGAGGAATTCTCACAAATCTTCAATCACTCTTTATACCAAAAAATGTATCCCTTCCAATAAAATTTATCTAAACTACTAGGATCACTTTGTAATTGTTGAATGAGATTACTAGTAGCCACATCATTTTCCCACTCTTCTTTGGCTTCTTCTACCCAATCTTCTTGTAATATTGAAAGGGTGCACAATAGAGCTTCATTCTTCTCATATTTCCTCAATAGGGGTAAGTGCATGGATCTGTGACACAATTTTTGCTCCTAAGATGCCACTTTTTTCTAAAATCAGCAAAAATTGATTTGGACGAGAAAATGAAGATAGTTGCGCTCAAAATTTTAAGATGCAAGAACAACAGAAGTTGAAGTGCTCCAAGTCTAGTTTCTAAGCTACTAATTATTTTTGAAATTAATGAAGATTAAGGGTCTCAAAAAGGGGGGGCAAAACAGGTCCTATTTTTATCAAAAAAAAAGCATAGCACCTGAGGGCTTCCCCCTTATTGATTAACTTTTTTTTAGAATTTCAGAAATCCCAATAGTGAGAAATTAGCTAACACCATTTAGTTTATCCTCATTCTTTCGGATAATTTTTTAATGAATATATAATATTTTATAGATTTTGAAAGTGGACACATCCTGAAAAGCTAAAATTTAAGCGTGCTCCCCCATAATTTTTTTGAAAACTAATCAAAAATTGAAAAAAAAATCATCATGTGTAGAATGGAGTCTAGTTTAAAAAAATTTAACTTGTTTCATGTTTCGATGAATGAGTAAAAATCTATCCTAAAACTAGCACATGTTGGTTTTTGACCAAAAATGGAGGCATTTATAATAGAATCTATGGATCAAAACCTTAATTGAATCAAAACGAAAAAAGAATTATATATTTAGATTAATAAGAGAGAGGTTAATGCCATCATGGTTTTTTTATAAACTTGCATTGAAAGACATGCAAATATGAGGAAAGTTGGCAAATCATGTCAATTAACACATCCAAATCAAGTCATTTGGCATGCGCCAAATGTGATGTGTCATTTAGCGAGTGCCAAATTTGGCGCTTGCCAAATGACCTGCTTTGAATAAAATCTTACTTTCCCCTCTCTTTGGTCGACCACTTTGATAATGCTTAGAGTGTGCAGTTTATGATCATAGATGGATATTTGAGGTTTTACCTTTCATACGCTCTCTACCTCATTACCGTAACTAGATAACTATCTATCCCTCTAAAGTCTCTCTCTCTCAAGTCTCACTCCCTCCCACACTATGTAGACTACTCTCTCTCACTCCAATCTCCTCTCTCAGATCTTGTTCCCTCCCACCCTACCTAGATAAATCTATCTCACTACAACCCCCTTTCTCACTCTCCCTCTCTCTCTCGCTCGCCCTCTGGTATTTTTTTCTCTCTCACTCCATCTCCCTCTCTTAGGTCATTATCTTTCTCTCAAGTCTCTCCCTCATACCCCCTCCCTCTCTTAGGTCTCTCTCTCTATCTATCTATCTCTTTATCTCTATGTCTCCCCCTCTCTCTTAGGTATCTCCCTCCCACCCCCTCCCTCTCTCTTAGGTATCTCCATCCCACCCTCTCTCTCATGTCTCTCCCTCTCACCCCCTATCCCTCTCTCTCTCTCTCTCAAGTCTCTCCCTCCTACCACCTCTCCCTCTCTCAGGTCTCTCTCTCACTCTCTCTCACTGACTCCCTCTATCTCTCTCCCACTCCCTCTATCTCTCTCCCACTCCCTCTCTCTCTCTCTCTCTCACTCCCTTTGTCTCTCTCACTCCCTCTATCTCTCTCCCATCCCTCTATCTCCCACTCCCTCTCTCTCCCCCTCCCTCTCTCTCTCTCTCTCCCTGTCTCTCTCTCCCCTCTCTTAGGTAGGAGGGAGAGACTTGAGAGTGAAGAAGTGAGAGAGAGAAGGGTTGAGGGCTTAGGGTTGAGTGTTGAGTGTTGAGTGTTTAAGGGTTGAGGGATTAGGTTTAGGGTAGAGGGTATTGGGTTGGGTTGAGGGTAGAGGGAGAGGTTTAGAGTTGAGGGTTTTAGGGTTTAGGGTTGAGTGTTTAAGGAGTTTAAAGGTTGAGGGTATAGGGTTGATGGATTAGGGTAGAGAGGGAGGAATGGATGGAGGAGAGATGGAGGAGAAGTGAGATAGAGAGAAAGAGGGAAGAGGAGGGAGGGAGAGAGATAGATGAGGGTTGGCGATCCAATGTTTGGGTTAGAGGGTTGATAATTGAGGGCATAGGGTTGAGGGTAGACAGTTTAAGGGTAAAGGGTAGATATTTTAAGGGTTTAAGGGTTGAGGGTATAGGGTATAGGGTTGATGGATTAGGGTAGAGAGGGAGGAATGGATGGAAGGAGAGATGGAGGGAGAAGTGAGATAGAGAGAAAGAGGGAAGGGGAGGGAGGGATGGAGATAGATGAGGGTTGGCGATCCAATGTTTGGGTTAGAGGGTTGATAATTGAGGGCATAGGGTTGAGGGTAGATAGTTTAAGGGTAGAGGGTAGATAGTTTAAGGGTTTAGGGTTTAGGGTTTATAGTTTAAGGATAGAGGGTTTAAGGATCTAGGTTTTAAGGGTTAAGAGTAGAGGGTAGAGGGTAGAGGGTAGAGGTTTGATGGTTTTAGGGTTTAAGGGTTGATGGTTGAGGGTAGAGGGTAGAGGGTTTAGGGTTTAGGGATTAAGGGTTAAGGGTAGAGGGTTTAGGGTTTAGGGATTACTGTTTACAGTTTAAGGGTAGAGGGTGTAGGGTTGAGAGAGAGGGGGGTAGAGTGTAGAGGGTAGAGGGTTAAGGGTAGAGGGTAGAGGGTTTAAGGGTTCAGGGTTTAGGGTTTACAATTTATGGTTTAAGGGTTTAGGGTAGATGGTAGAGGGTTTAAGGGTTAAGGGTAGAGGGTAGAGGGTTTACAGTTTAAGGGTTGAGGGTTGAGGGTTGAGGGTTGAGGGTTAAGGGTTGAGGGGTGAGGGTAGAGGGTAGAGGATTTAGGGTTTAAGGGTTGAGGGATTAAGGGTTGAGGGTTGAGGGATTAGGGTAGATAGTTTAGTTGGGTTTAAGGGTTGAGGGTAGAGGGTAGAGGGTTTAAGGGTTTAGGGTTGAGGGTTTAGGTATCCCATCCCTCTATCTCCCACTCCCTCTCTCAGGTCTTCCCCCCAATCTAATTGAATAAGAGAGAGGGGGAGGGAGGGGGTTTAGGGTTTAGGGTTGAGGGTAGAAGATAGAGGGTATAGGGTTTAAGGTTTATGGTCTAAGGGTTTACGATTTATGGTTTACGGTTTAAGGGTATAGAGGGTTTAAGGGTTAAGGGTAGAGGGTTGAGGGTTGAGGGTTTAGGTTTAAGGGTTTAAGGGTTGAGAGTTGAGGGTAGAGGGTAGAGGGTAGAGGGTTTAAGGGTTTATGGTTTATGGTTTTAAGGGTTTAGGGTTGAGGGTTGAGGGTTGAGGGTTGAGGGTTTTAGGGTTTAGAGGTTGAGGGTTGAGGGTAGAGGGTTTAAGGTTTAGGGTTTAGGGATTAAGAGTTAATGGTAGAGGGTAGAGGGTTTAAGGGTTTAGGGTTTACAGTTTACGGTTTAAGGGTAGAGGTTTTAAGGGTTTAGGGTAGATGGTAGAGGGTTTAAGGGTTAAGGGTAGAGGGTAGAGGGTTTAGGGTTTATAGTTTATGATTTAAGGGTTGAGGGTTGAGGGTTGAGGGTAGAGGGTAGAGGTTTAGGGTTTAGGGTTGAGGGATTAAGGGTTGAGGGTTAAGGGATTAGGGTAGAATTTTAGTTGGTTTTAAAAGGGTTTAAGGGTTGAGGGTAGAGGGTATTGGGTTTAAGGGTTTAAGAGTAGAGGGTAGACAATTTAAGGGTTTAGGGTTTATAGTTTAAGGGTTGAGGGTTGAGGGTAGAGGGTAGAGGGTTAAGGGTTAAGGGTTAAGGGTAGAGGGTAGAGGGTTTATGGTTTTATAGTTTACAGTTTTAAGGGTTTACGGTTTATAATTTTAACGGTTTAGGGTTGAGGGTTGAGGGTTTTAATGTTGAGGGTTGAGGGTAGAGGGTAGAGGGTAGAGGGTAGAGGGTTGAGGGTTTAGGGTTGAGGGTTGAGGGTTGAGGGTTGAGGGATTAGGGTAGAGAGTTTATTTGGGTTTAAAAGGGTTTAAGGGTTGAGGGTTGAGGGTTGAGGTTTGAGGGTAGAGGGTTTAGGGTTTAGGGTTTAGAGTTTAAGGGTTGAGGGTTGAGGGTTTAGGGTTGAGGGTTGAGGGTTGAGGGTAGAGGGTTTAGGGTTCAGGTTTTAGGGTTTAAGGGTTGAGGGTTGAGGGATTAAGGTAGAGAGTTTAATTGGGTTTAAAAGGGTTGAGGGTTGAGGGTTGAGGGTGAGGGTTCAAGGTTTATGGTTTATAGTTTAAGGGTTGAGGGTTGAGGGTTGAGGGTTTAGGGTTTAGGGTAGAGGGTAGAGGGTTGAAGGTTGAGGGTTTAGGGTTTAAGGGTTGAGGGATTAAGGGTTGAGGGTTGAGGGTTGAGGGTTGAGGGTTGAGGGTTGAGGGTTGAGGGTTGATGGATTAGGGTATAGAGTTTAGTTGGGTTTAAAATGGTTTAAGGGTTGAGGGTTGAGGGATTAAGGTAGAGAGTTTAATTGGGTTTAAAAGGGTTGAGGGTTGAGGGTTGAGGGTTGAGGGTTCAAGGTTTATGGTTTATAGTTTAAGGGTTGAGGGTTGAGGGTTGAGGGTTTAGGGTTTAGGGTAGAGGGTAGAGGGTTGAAGGTTGAGGGTTTAGGGTTTAAGGGTTGAGGGATTAAGGGTTGAGGGTTGAGGGTTGAGGGTTGAGGGTTGAGGGTTGAGGGTTGATGGATTAGGGTATAGAGTTTAGTTGGGTTTAAAATGGTTTAAGGGTTGAGGGTAGAGGGTATTGGGTTTAAGGGTAGAGGGTAGACAGTTTAAGGGTTTAGGGTTTAAAGGTTTAGGGTTTAGGGTATATAGGGTTTAGGGTTTACAATTTAAGGGTTGAGGGTTGAGGGTAGAGGGTTGAGGGTTGAGGGTAGAGGGTAGAGGGTTTAAGGGTTTAGGGTTTAAGGGTTTAGGGTAGAGGGTAGAGGGTTGAGGTTTGAGGGTTTTAGGGTTTAAAGGTTGAGGGTAGAGGGTAGAGGGTAGAGGATTTATGGATTAGAGTTTAGGGTTTAAGGGTAGAGGTTTTAGGGTTTAGGGGTTAAGGGTAGAGGGTTTACAATATAAGGGTTGAGGGTAGAGGGTTGAGGGTATAGGTTTTAGGGTTTAAGGGTTGAGGGTTGAGGGATTATGGTAGAGATTTTAGTTGGGTTTAAAATGGTTTAAGGGTTGAGGGTAGAGGGTTTATGGTTTATGATTTATGGTTTAAGGGTTGAGGATTGAGGGTTGAGGGTAGAGGGTTTAAGGATTAAGGGTTGATGGTTGAGGGATTAGGATAGAGAGTTTAGTTTGGTCTAAAAGGGTTTAAGGTTTGAGGATAGAGGGTTGAGGGATGAGGGAATATGGTAGAGGGTTTAAGGGTTTAAGAGTTAAGAGTAGAGGGTAGAGGTTTTACGGTTTAGGGTTTATAGTTTAAAGGTTGATGGTTGATGGTTGAGGGTAGAGGGTAGAGGGTAGAGGGTAGAGGTAGAGGGTTTAAGGGTTTGGTTTTAAGGGTTGAGGGTTTAGGTCTCCCATCCCTCTATCTCCCACTCCCTCTCTCGGGTCTTCCCCCAACCCTAACTAAATAACTCTCTCCCTCTCAAGTCTCTCTTTCTCAGGTCTCACTCCCTCCCACGCTACCTACATTAATTTTTCTCACTCCAATGCCCTCTCTCACACTCCCTCTCTATCAGGTCTCACATACCTCCACCCTACCTAGATAAATATATTTCACTCCAACCCCCTCTCCCACACTCCCTCTCTCTCTCTCTCCCCATTTTTTCTTTCTGTATCTCTTAGGTCTCACCCCTCCCAACTCCTCTCCTATTGTCAATTATTTCCCCCCACCATAACTAGATAACTTTCTATCCCTCTCAAGTCTCTATCGCTCTCAGGTCTTAGTCACTACCATACGATCTAGACTAATCTCTCTCTCTCTCTCTTATCACTTTTCTCTCTATCTCAAGTCTCACTCCCTTCCTCTCTGTGCAAGGTGAACATTTCAAAGCAACACATTTGGCGCTCACCAAATTTGGTGCTCTCCAAATTTGGCACTCTCCAAATTTGGTGAGCGCCAAATGTGTTTTACCTTGAAATGGTAAAATAGGGGTTGACCCTGTGATTCAGGCCCACATGCTTTTGCATTTGTCTAGTTCAACACTTTATCCGACTTAGAAATAACTTTTTTATGTAGTTGACTCCCTATTGTACCAATCTATGCTTGATCCATCACCTTTTTACCACCAATTTGCATGCTAGACAATGTAGAAGAAGACATTTTGAAGTTTTTACATCATTTTACATTATCTCAGGTAATATATTCATTTTGGTAATATTGAAATGTTTATATTTAGTATATTTCTTTGTTTTTGACAATATAAACTAAATTCCTTTAATGATTTTATTAATCATAACAATTGGACATAGAATTCGACATTGAATTAGATGGGAGTTGCATAAAAAAGTTTAATTTTTATGAGTTTGAAGAAAAAAATTGAAAAACATGGCATAATTTAGATGAATTCATTTTTAAACTTATATAAATGGCATCAACTTAACACAAATTTGCTTATGAATTCTATTTTAATTGCTTATAGTAGTCCATTTCCAACATGGCTAGTGGAATTCACTCTATTTCATTTTAGGTAGATGTTTATATTGATTTTTTATTTATTTTTTGACAATTTATAGACCATTCGTTTGATGATTTTATTAATCTTCATTGTTACACATGGAGTTAAACATTAAATTAGATGGATGTTGCATGTAAAAGTTTAATTTTTAGGAGCTTGAAGATATAAAATGGAAAACATGACATAATAGATTCAAATTCATTATTAGTGATGGTTGTGGGAAAAAAATTATTTTCAACTAATTTGGAAAACCTAAGAGCTTTCATCAATGTTAATGCAAGTTTCCATTAATTTTTTTGTTCCACAAAAAATTCACCTTCATCATGTGCTTAGATAAATTCAAGTGACATGACATAGTTATTAATGCAAGTTTCCATTCATTCATACCATTTACCTTTCTAAGAAATTAAAAAAAAAAGGGACAATTTTGTGCAATTGAAAATGCTTATTGTCTTTCTAAGTTGCCTCATTGCCAAAGAAATAGTGAATAATTCCAAGATATAGCATCACAAACCATTCTTTGAATTCATCTTCTTCATGGCTTGGTTGACAATCACAATGTGGTTCTGACAACAATAAACACAAGATTCTCTAGTTTCCAAAGGCGGCAACAACTTATACCATAGGTTTGACACTTCTTTGCTCCTAAGCACTTGTCCACACTCCAAATACTCCCCTCAAACCCAAGTCTTAACATTGATCAATTCTTACATAAAGAAATTTTTGTACAAATCCCTCAAAGTACTAGGTTTTACACAGTATAGTTGCAAAAAGAAACAAACTATCCTCAATAACTCACACAAAATGATTATTTAGCAACCCTCCTTTTGTCAGCACATGCATATAGGCATACAAAAAATTAGTACCAAGTTTCATATGTTCGAAAATTTTTGCATTACTCACTTTTCTTGCAGTATGGAGGTAGATGTATGTATGAAAAATGTTGTAGCATAGACATGTTTGATAATTCCAAACAACTTGCTGCCTTCTTTCATAAAATGCAATGTAATCGGCGATATCAATATGTTTCATAAAATGCATTACTTAATTTTGTTCTATGTGTGTTTGTGAACATGTATCATTCAACTTCATGCCAAGGAAATGACCAAAGGCTCTAACACCGAAAGAACATATAGTTAAAAATGCAAGGAGAAGAGAATACAAAATTATAGCTCATGAAGGAAAGGAATTGTAGCGCATACAACCAAAAATTCCTATGCAATATAAGAGAGATGTCCAATTGGAAAAAAAAAGGCATAAATGAAGAAATTTCATGGAAAGACATGAATGGATACCAAAGTTGGGGGCACATCATCAACCATAGGTGAAGTTCAATGCACATCTCCAGTTGAAGACACACCAGCAACAACATGTGGTCTTCCAAGTACATCAGAAATCACATCTCCAATTGAAGACACATCATCAACAACATTGTGTTTTGAAATTACATTAGCAAACACATCTCTATTTGAAGGCACTCCACAAATGACATCTCAAGTTAGAAGTACAACATCGTTTACATGTCAATCTCAAGGTATATCATCAATTGCACCTTTGATTGAACATATGCGATCTATCCCCAATGTTGTTGACACAAATTTACATTTGAGAACTCCTAGAGTTTTGCATAGAAAACCTACATTTTTCATTGATATTGATTCCAATGTTTTGAAATGGATTCCTAATAAGATTCAAAAATTTTCATGTCAAAGATATGCATAGAGGATATGGAGTTTATTTTTTGTGAAGCTAAGTGATGGTGGAAGATTCCAAATATTTGTTGAAATGATGAGGCAACTCAAATTTAGGCCCACCATGAAGGCTCTTGGGCTAATATTTTTGAATGACTCAAGTGAAAATTCCTTTTTAAAGAACTTGATGAGTGCATATGAGAGCTTGGGTTCTACCTCACGCATGAAGGATAGTCATGCCACATGACATGTGATGACAACAACACTATTAAACAATCAAACAAGGAACAAGGTGAACCTTACAAAGACAAGTAAGTCTTTGAAAATAAGTAGATCATCTCTAATGAGAGCCAAAGGAATGCATGAAAGAGTGGAGGATCCAAATAGCAATGATTTATGGGAATTCTTGGGTAGAGTGCCATGGAAAGATAAAATAATTGCTCAAGCCTGGAGATCTATAATAGTAGATTATTGGAAGGATAACACAAGGACCTCTCCCAATAAAAGAGATATTTTAAGAAGGAGAATTGGTAGTAAAATCCGTGAGCCACATCCAAAGCATTATTTGGTTACCACTCAAACCCATTTTTTTGCTGATTTTGTACAAAAGTTTCCTGAAATTAAAATATGTCAAAGGTATTTTGAAATGCTAAAGCCTTTTTATGTCAAAATAAATCACACACGCACTACTTGTTGTTGTAGAGTACATATTGAGTTTTCTAACCATTATGATGTTTATCGATGTATATGTGTAGATATGAATACTAACAATGCTTTTCAGGAATATAACATAAGGCCTCCACCTAAATCCTCAAGGGAATTCTTATCTTCCATTTTATGTGAAAGAGTGGATGGTCAAATTTTTTACAAGAAGTCATGTTTGGATGGCACATGTGATCATTGTGCTGGCATGAAACATTTTCCAATTCACCAACACATGGATAGTACACACACTATTGGAGATGGAATTATGGAATTTGGAAAATACAAGACAATGGCCTATAGTCTAAAAGATGGAAAAGAAGCAAAGAAGTTTGAATTGGTCAATGATAAGATTCTAGTGTATCAATTTATGTGTATTTTTCATGATCAGGTGGTCTATGAGTATGCAAGGCATCCACATAGAGCTCAATGGTTGGACTCATAGTTCAAGTTATGCAAGGACATGTTGCCACTTCATAGCATCATTTTAGTTGTCAACTTCGTGGAGAACTACACACTACAACCACAAAACAAGGTGTAATCACAATATTACAACTCCATGCAGGTTGCTATATTTGTGCATATAGCATTCATTCATGTAAATGATAGTACAGAGGATAACAAGAAAGTATTGAGGGAGTATCACTTTTACATCAGTGATGATCACACACATTCTATAGAGTTTGGCAAGGTTGCTTTTAGATGTTCTATGTTGATCTAGCTAGTACAGGCATATCATTTAGTCATCATATCATATGGTCAAATAAATGTACATCACAATTCAAGAACTCCAAAATGTTTTACTGGTTGAGCAAGATGTATAGGATCAGTGGTGTTCCCCATATTTGGAACTTCTCAGAGGTCGGGCATGCAAAGGGCGAGCATGATGGAGCAGGTGCATGTATCAAAAGAGCCTTAGCACGAGAAGAGTTAAAGTACAAATACAATGTAAAGTTGACAGATGCATGATCAATTGTTGAGTGGTGCAATCATGTAATGGGTCTAGGTAGTGAAGGTAATTCTTTAGTTCGTAGATTTTTTTCATTTAGTAGATGATACTAATTGTAAGAGAGGGGGACCAACCACTGCAAGGCCCTAGGTCACAAAAGGTCAAGAAAAGTATGGCTTCCCTAACCTACCTTAGTTTAAAGGAATGTTAGGATATGAGGGATGAGAATGATGAGGATCGTGGGATCCTTTGACCACTCTGAAAACTCGGGAGTTGAAGGGAGACTAGACAAGTCAGTTTTTAGGGTCAACTCTATGTCTCAGGTAGCTCTATGATAGAGGATAAAATCATGGTTGTGGGATGACAGCATGACGCGTTGGCATCTCTTAGGTGTGATGGCATCTGTACGGCTAGAAAACTAGGGAGACAAGGTCTAACCTCTAAAAAGTGGACTAAGAACCTAGTTACAAGTTTCTAAAGGTGTAGAATACGACTATGAAATACAAAGCGTAAAGACGAATGTGATAAAGGAAGTATATTGCTGCAAGGGTGACAAAGATGACCTCACACAATAACCTTTTTCACCAGCTTGCTCCAAGATCTCTCCACCTGCACATAGAAAAGAGGGAAAATGTTGGGGGGGTTGTTTAGGGGTCTGCCTCAGTCAGACCCTCATTTTGCTGTTTCCACCTCCACAAACAACCAATTTTGCAATGATGTAGAAATAAAGCGATAAAGAAGGAAATACAAGCAAAGTACACCAAAAACACTACAAAATAGTAATGTGTTAACTCAACCAAACAATAGAGAAGATGAATGAGAAGCTTACCACCTCTGTCCAAAGTGCTCAAGGCTAGTGGAGGAGAAAGATGAGAGGAACTCAAGCCTCTACTGCAATGGATTCATCCTGCACTTACTCTATCGAAGTGATGGAGTGAAGAGATTGTTGTTGTGAAGTATGAAATGCTACTATAATGCTTGAAGTGAATTCTAAGAGTGTGGAGTGATTGTGTCAAGATGGTGAAGCTTGTGAAGAGATGTCTAGAGATGAAAAATGGATGATGAACAATGAATATGAAGAAGATAGATGAAAAATGGCAATATTCTGGTCGACTAGTCGAAGGGAAGTGTTACACTTCAACTTCTAGTAGGAAGTGTAATGTCTCTAGAGACGTCAGCCGCAGGAATCTTTTAGGGACGTAAGTGCATCACGCAGACATCTGTGCGTCGCATGGGTGTCCTCGACAAAAATACCTCCATGAACACTCAAAATAGATGCCAAGTGTAATGTGAACAGTGGGCTTACATGGAATTAAGCCTCCACCTTTGGTTTTCTAAAGTGGAAAGGGGTAAAAGTGGAATTTGTGTTAGGGGTGCAAATTCGCTCCTATACATTTTTCCCCCACTTTGGCGAGCATGAATACTGATGAGTGCTTCGGTAAAGTAGATCAAAGAAGTATTAAGGTTAGAGATGTATACCTGAACTGATGAGGAAGTAGAGAACGATCTGGAAAACCCAAAAGTGCAAGAAAGGATGAGGAATTCATAGCTCTGCAGAACTATAAAGCTCAAGAATGAAAGTGCCTTACAAGCCCATGAACCTGCAAGGAAGGTATCCCCCAAGAACTCTCACATGAGGGAGACCGAGCAAAGGGGACTCCACAGAGTTTGAAACGGTGACGTGTTTACCCACAGATAGAACACGTCAGGAAGTGGTCATGTGGGTTAGTGAACGGACAGTCACACAGACCATCATTAGGTTGGAAGACTTTCAAAGGGGCCCCTCAGGAACCCTTCAAAAGGAAGATGGATCCAATCAAGGGACATGTTGTTTGAAAAGTGAAGTCTAGTCAGACTGCCCCCAAGCTAGACGTAAGGATATGAAGTAGGTCTAGTTGGGTTGCCCTCAGGCTAGACGCGAAGATGTGAAATTGTTATAGTCGAGCTGCCCTCGAGCTAGATTCCATAAAAGTCATTAGAGATAGAAACTGTCGAAGGGGTCCCTTGGGAACCCATTGTGAAAAGAAAGGGGTCCTCTCAAGGGACACGATGTTTGAAAGCTGATGTCTTCTCTCTCAAATTGATTCATCATCAAGGAATCCTTTTAAAAGATGTTCACTTCATCAAGGAATTTGAAAAGAAGGAAATGTCCCCACACGAGGGGAAGATTAAAGTTGTTCCTACTTCGAAGGAAGGTGTCCAAGTCCTTTCTTTGTGAACCTGTGATGAAGGAAACATTTTATGTTAGGGTTTCAAGTCGAGAATGCAATTTTAACAAAGAAGTGTGTGAAGGGTCTTGAGAAAAGATCTATTGGAAATGAATGCATTTCTAAAGGCCAAGTTGTGCAAAAGCGACATTGTCACACATGAAAGGGAAAACTTAAGCAAAGAAGAGAGAAAGATAAAAATAAATCAAAAGAAAAGAGGACACACACAAAAAGGGCACAGGGGTAGCCAGATATTTTGAGGTCAAAACTACTCATATATATATATATAAGTATAATAATAGTATATAAATGAATTGTCATAAACCCCCTACTATATAAGGAAATGTGAGGAATGCACGGGAAGACAAAGTAAAAATAAAAAAATTAGGTCAACATGGAAGGAAGCCTAAATGCTCCCAACGCTTTACATTATCCCCAATTTGTCAAAATTCAATCACAAACATGGAATAATGATGATACATATAGAAGAAGGTTTACAACATGAACACCATGCCTATATCCAAGCACCAACAAGGGTGATGAGGGTCATCCAGGTACATATAGCACAATTATGGGGAACACATCACAATACACACACATCTAATCTAAAGATTAAGAAGAGGGTCTCCCCTAACACTGGTCAACCAAGAGGTTTCCAGCTTCCCACTCTAGATCATTGTAGGGGGAAGGATGATGAGCTTGCAATGGTGTAATGTTAAGGGGAGGAGCTTCTAACCCTCCCGCAACAAGGGCTAAGGTAGAAGGACCTATGAGGTCTTCATCACTAAGATCGCTGAAAAGGTTGGAACTTCATCCACCGAATTAAACATGTATTTAATGGGAGTTCCATGTTTCACTTCAACAGATGAAGAGGATTGTGCTCGAGGTCCACCGTTAAGCTCACCGAGTGATTCAGGAGCAGTGATAAACTCAGGGGAGGCTAGGACTGGTTCCATCATAAAGACAGAACAAGTCAGTGTGAGACCACCTTTCGGGGAAGGTGGGCTCCTCTTACATCCTCCATTGTTGGAGGGACCACTCTTTACCTTTTTCTTTATTGAAGGAAGAAAACTCCCCATAGATGAAGGAAGAAGGGTAGAGGGAGAGGAGGAAAGAATCGTAGTAGATACAACCGAAGTGTTAATCATATCTATGGGCTTTAGGAAGGGTGAGGCATCCATAATAGATGTCAACAAGGGCGGCTCCACATAAGGAGCGATGAACACCTGCACCTTTCCAGGTGCATGTTCACTCGCAACAAATGTCAGAGGTGATAGAGATCTAGTTTGGACAGACATAGAAGGGAGGAGAGAGGAGGACACAATGGGAGGTCCTGATATAGGAGTGGTCATCTCCTCTTCTTTCTTCTGTAAGGAGGCTTGCTTAGCCAAAAGAGCCTTTTGTTGGCACTTGCGCTCAAGGTATATTTTGTGACTCTTCAAACTAGAAGTCGGGGGCTGCAAAGGAATGGAAGGCTCTTGCTCATCCATGGGAGTGTTTGCCATAGCTATTTCTAGCAGAGGGACTGACTCCTGGATGGGAGAAGGAGTAATAGGTTCAGAAATGACAGGAGGAATCGACTCCAACGCCTCGGCAGCGATCTTTTCCCATTAACTATTTTAGGAGCAGGAACGGTAGGAGGCCACAAAGGCCAAGACATAGAGGACTCTCCATAGGGGGCTTTTTTTCTACCATACCAAATGGGCCTAGGATTTGTGGGTAAGATAGGAAGCCCAAATGTAGGACACTTGGCCTTTCACCAAGCAATCACCATGGGATTCTCTCACAAACGTGAGACAGAAGTAGATAGTACCACAACAGAGCGAGAGGAAGCATTGGGTTGAACAACAGAAGAGGAAGAAGGAGGATCTTGGGACCGCTTCTCTTCTTCTCTTCTACATGCCTTGGCGGCATCACTGTCAACTTTCAAGTAGGCCCTATGTGAAATAACATAAGGTGAAGGAGGGTATCTCACTTTTGGCCTAGAACATCCTTTCTTATAGTTTTGATATGTGCAATACAGGAGGTCCTTTCTAGGTAGGAGAGGACCAATAGGTGTAGGCCAAAAGTAATCTAAGGCATAGCTGCCACACACAATCGGTGGTCTATATCTGGTGTCATGAACAACATGTACCGAACCTCCATGAATGAATTTTAGGCACTTGTGCACAATCAAGTGAACTATATTCATAGCTACCAGTCAGGGGATGCCTAGCTTTACTCTAAAGAGTTTAGACCTCGAGATGATGTTGAATTTAAGGTTCACAGATTTAGGTCCAATGAGGACCGATAGGACAATACTCCCTATAGGAGGTACGAAAATTATGTCATGTGTGTAGACGGTACTCTCAGGTGCATCATATCCATCCTTATGCAGGAATTTGATTAGCATGACCTCCTTAGTTATGATATTCACTTGAGATGTTGAATCAATGAGAACACCTACTATGGTATTCCCATTTATCCTCTTAGGAATGTAAAGAGGAGATGGTTCCCTATTAAATCCCATCGGTAGGTCCTATGAAGTGAAGGTTATACTGGTACCACTACTCACATCTTGCATAGAGGGAATAGGTTGATTTAAGAAAGAGGCCATCACGCACACCAAACAGTACTTCTACAGAGCCTCCTAAATTTTATGGGATAAGACAGTGACCCAATCAAGGTTTTTTTGTGCAACACCTTCAGAACCTTCCAACTATGCTTACTAGGGGTTGCAGGTTGGGTTGCAAGGTGAAAGCCTCACAACACTCACACCTACAATGCTCCTAGGACACGAGGAAAGGGATTTTCAGTATCACAAAATGGAACCCAAATGGTTCATGTCAAGTTCACCAAAAATGTAAGAGAGGGGGACCAACCATTGCAAGGCCCCAGATCACGAAATTCCGAGAGTAGTATGGCTGCCCTAACTTACCTTAGTTTAAAGGAATGTTAGGATAGGAGGGATGAGAATGATGAAGATTGTGGGATCCTTCGACCACTTTGAAAACCCAAGAGTTGAAGGGAGACTACAGTCAGTTTTTAGGGTCAACTCTGTGTCTCAGGCAGCTCTTTATCAGAGGATAGAAGCATGGTTTTGGGATGACAGCATGGCACGCTAGCATCTCTCGGGTGCGTTGGTGTCCATATGGCTAGAAAACCAGGGAGACAAGGTCTAACCTCTAAAAAGTGAACAAACAACCTAGTTACGAGTTTCTAAAGGTGCAAAATAAGACTATGAAATACGAAGCATAAAGATGAATGTGATAAAGGAAGTATATTACTACAAGGGTGATGAAGACAACCTCACACAATAACATTTTCGCTAGCTTGCTCCAGGATCTATCCACCTGCACATAGAAAAGAGGGAAATTTTTTGGGGGGGGGGATGTTTAGGGGTCTGCCTCAGTCAGACCCCCATTTTGGTGTTTCCACCTCCATGAACAACCAAGTTTGCAACGATGTAGAAATAAAGCGATAAAGAAGGAAATACAAGCAAAGTACACCAAAAACACTACAAAACAGTAACGTGCTAACTCAACCAAACAATAGAGAAGATGAATTGGGATCTTACCACCTCCATCCAAAGTGCTTAAGGCCTTTGGAGGAGAAAGATGAGAGGAAATCAAGCCTCCGTTGCAATGGATTCGTCCTGCGCTTGCTCTATCGAAGTGATGGAGTGAAGAGATTGTTTTTGTGAAGTATGAAATGTTGTTGCAATGCTTGAAGTGAATGCTAAGAGTGTGGAGTGATTGTGTCAAGATGGTGAATCTTGTGAAGAGATTTCTAGAGATGAAAAATGGATGATGAATAGTGAATATGAAGAAGATAGATGAAAAATGACCATATTCAGGTCAGCCAGCCGAAGGGAGGCATTACACTTCGACTTCCAATAGGAAGTGTAACGTCTCTAGAGACTTCAGTCATAGGAATCTACCAGGGACATAAGCATGATGTGTGAATTTCTACACATTGTGTGGGCGTCCTCGACAGAAATGCCTCCACTGAGACTCAAAATAGGTGCCAAGTGTAATGTGAATAGCAGGCTTACCTAGAATTAAGCCTCCACATTTGGTTTTCTAAAGTGGAAAGGGGTAAAAAGGGAATTTTTGTTAGGGGTTCAAATTCGCTCCTATACACTAGCATTGCAAAATATGAGGATTTTTATACACTAACAGGATAGAGTGAGCTACACTCTTTTAGAAGCTCCAATGCAAGTACATGGACTATCCATATGTGGAAGATGGAATGCTTTTTTTTTGCATGTACAGTTCAAGCATGGAATGATTGTGAGTCGACAGAGTGGGTTAATGCATGGTCTATAAGAATTCTAACCCCACTTGACACTTATTAGCTCTTAACGGCTCTACAAATCATGGAGATGCAATCATCTATTAACTTTGATCATGTATCAAACCTACTAGAACCGAGTAATATATCTTACTTTCAAGTTTTATTTTTATGGTCATTAAATACATCTAACAAGATGAACATATCAATGCAGGACATTTTTGTGTGGTGATTGCAGATGAAGATAATGAAGAGGGTACAGATTATTACCTGTATCGTATTGAGGCCAAAAAGAAATTGGAGGCCCCAGTTATAGATGGAGAAAATATAGAATATCCTACAGGTTCAATGGTTGTTACTATAACATGGCTTAGAAGGTACCCAGTTAAGAATGCTATAGTTTTCCTGTTTGAGGACTTCAAAATGCATCAAGAGATTCTTCACTACTCGAACCTTGTAGTCACAACCAACGTTCATTTGATCAAATATAAGGGAAAACCTGCAAACAAGAACTTGTGGAAAGTGTGTGAGTCTAACCATGAGGCAATACTTGACACAATAAAGAGTAGAGCAGATTCAGATGGTTACATAGAATTATTTGTAACTACATGCACATTGAATTTGTAAATTCATTTTATTGATCACTACTTTCTTTGAAGTATTTAAGATTGATTATAGAAGGGTTTGCAAAATGATAATTATATGTTGCTCTTTATTAACTACCTTTAAGTTGATATTCTCTACTGGTGTTTGATTTCATATGTATTTAGGGATGTCATTGATATATTTGTGACTATAGGTTATACTTAATATTGTCAACTTAAGAAAAGAACATCAATTGTTGGTGCAAGTGTTTAGTGGTATGAGAAAGTAGTGAAAGATGGGCCACATCACCATTGTAGGACCTTCAATTGATCTACTTATAGAATGCATGAAGGTGATAATAGATCTGGTCAGAAGGTGTATGTTTGACATTATTCAGTTATTGGTCTTTTAATGATTTTTATGTGAGTCCGTGTCTGAAATTGTTAGGCTTTTGCAAGTTTTATGTGGACCAAATTCTAGTGAGAGTACACAACCACGGAGAGGCTACTACCCATGTGTTTCCAAGGGAGCAGGGGATGTACATGTTTTGAAGCATTTTGGAATGCAAATAACTAGGCCACCTGAGGTGGATTGGAGAAAATAAACTGGGTAGAAGCTCCTTTTGTTTCTTCTTGTACAATATATTTCATGATCTAGGCTGCAAATGGGATGATTATTTCCCTGCATGTATTGCTACAAGTATTGAGAAATGGGAAGATTTTCAATATGTTCTTCCATCACTATTGTAATATGCATTATTGACTTAGTGTATTTTTTGATACACAAAAATTATGAGAAATTAATACATGCAAATGTGTATATTCCTTAATATATGCCTCAATTAAATGTGTATATTGCATTTAAAGTTAGTTGTAATGGTTTATGGTTTACATTTCAAGTTGTATTGAAGGAAAAGCACGTGGATTTATGAAAAAATCTAAAACAATGTCTTATATTGTACAAAGGCATATTTTCTTGCTCTTCTATAAACCCTATAACTCCTTCCATCATTATGAGGCATACACTTCCCATACTTTGTCAACCCTACCGAATTCACTAGCTTGCCAAGCTCACTAGCTTGCCAATTCGGTAGGGTTGACAAGGTAGTGGCAATGTATGCCTCATATAAATTGGGTCTCATGGTGATCATATGTTGCCCCTACCTTGTCAACCCTACTAAATTGGCAAGCTAGTGAACTCACTAGCTTGACGATTCGGTAGGGTTGACAAGGTAGGGGCAGCGTATGCCTCATAGAAATGGGGTCTCACGGTGATTTACATATCCATGAGACCCCATTTCTATGAGGCATACGCTGCCCCTACCTTGTCAACCCATCACTGTGAGACCCCATTTCTATGAGGCATAATTGTCCCTACCTTGTATCTATAAATGTGTATCCACTATAGTGAAAAGGTTGAATGGAAAAGTTCTAGTAATAGAAGTTTAAACAACTTGGAGCCCACCTAATATGAACTTTTTAAAATTTTAATGAATTGCTTTCACATGTGACTAAGGAATATTTAACATTGCTAAACCCATATGATAATTTTCATATAAGTGTCACTTTCAAGTCAAATGTAAGTAATTTCTCCTCTAAAGATTCACTATGGAATCCTTTTTCCCCATGTTCTTGGATGTAATTCTTGTAATTTTTAATCAATTTCATTCTATAGCCAATGCTTTTTACTTTTTAATACATTAGATAGAGGGAAAACCAAATCTTGAATGCTAGAGATGGTCAAATTTTGCCTAAGGAATGAAAAAGTGGAGGAAATGATTCAAGCAAGTGGCTTTTTCCAAATTTTCCAAGTGGACGAGATGACTCAAGTGAGTGGATTTTACCAATTTTTCCAAAAGGACTAAGTACCAAAAAGTGGCAAAGACCTCAGAGTGTGCTAATTTGTTTGGAAAGCCACTTCCAAATGATAAAATTGGTTAAGTATAGGATGCAGTGGCAAGACAAATCCCATATTATGCTTTGTTAGGCTTAAAATTTATTTAAGTTTTTAAAAGTGGTGAAGAGCATCAAAGCATACAATTTTGTGTGTGTTAGCCATGGAAAAAATCCTTAAGGCATGCTCTTTTTGGGTAGGAGCCAAAAAAAATTAAATTTGACTTGGGGAAGGAGTTTTGGTGAAGAAAATCAAAACATATTATCTTCTAATTAGAAAAAAAAAAGCGACAAGTTAAAGTGGCAAACATTTTTAGAGCACAAGATTTTGCCAAGTAAAACACCCTGAAAAGTATTAAAAAAGTGCACACTTTACATGCTATGGCCACACTTTTATGCTCACATTTTTCCTTTTATTGCCATGTTTTCACTCCTATAGCACAAATTTCAATTGATTGAACCCCTCCAAGGTGTGCTCAAGTAGTCTTATAACATATTTTATATTTTCAAGGAATTGATGGGCTGGTATAGAGTTTCATATAAAAATATTACCACTTTCATTATTGCAAGGCACCACTAAGTTTAGATTTGATTTAATTCAAAATATTTGGCCTTGGCATATAAAATCCTAGGATTTTCATGTTGATATTTTTCAAAAAAATTATGATGTTTGTAAAGGTTGTTCTATTCTAGGGTTTTGTTGTCATTAATCCATACTCTAGTAGATTTTTAGTTTTGAAACTAGGTCTTTGAGCCAATATCCCCATACTTAGGTACCTAAGGTTTTTGATGGTTTCATAAGGATTTAAAAATCATGAATACTAGTGGTTTGTTAAAACACATAGGGTTTTAGTCTTATTTCTTCAATTTATGTTTCTCACAATCTAAGGTTTCAAAGAGTTTATTTACAAACTTATATAGCAATACGGTCTTTAGGTGTGGTCAAAATGTTTATTTTTAATAGTGATAATTGTGAGGTATCACAAGATAATGCATTTCCCTCAATTTTTTATAACAATCATAGACTTTCAATCGTAACATATAAAATTTTCATTTCCTTCACTCTTTATTCAACATAATCAAGGTCGATTGTTACCATTTTGTAAAAGGGGATCCTAGAACATCAATTTATAGATTTTCCTTCATTATTAGGACTCAAAATTTGTTTTTTTTAAAGAAATTAAAATGTATTTCTAAATTCTATAATTGGTTAAGGATTGGGTTGCAGGTTCTTGGATTCGACCCTACTGAATTGGCAAGCTAGTGAGCTCACTAGCTTGCCAATTTGGTAGGGATGACAAGGTAGGGGCAGCGTATGCCTCATAGAAATGGGGTCTCATGGTGATGTAGACATTATAAGAGAATCTTGAATGTATGAGTGACATTGTAAAATATCAGTGAGAACGAAGTACCTAAGGCATTGTGCCTACAAGTACAAGCACTTGCATTTCAGAACGGTGTATGAAGCATATTAGACAATTGTAGTACAAACAAAAAAATAGGACAACCAAATAAATCTCATTTTATTGTAAATATCATATTATTAATATAGTGAGTGTAATAACCATTGATGGTTACTAATCATTATTTTTCTTCTTTTATTCTCTCCCTATTATAACTAGCACCAACTGACTAACTTATTATAAAAACTTCATTTATAAAAATGAATCAACCTAATGATTACATATCAATATCAATATAGCATATAGACTATTCAAATAAACACTTGTAATGATATTTACTCAAATTTTGAAATTTATTGCTGCCCTCAAACATTTGTAATTCATGCAACGTAATCTCTTAACAGTCCAAATTGCAAAAGGGAATCAATCTTTGATGGCCTATTACCTGAATACCATGTCAGTTACAGGAATTTCTTCTGAGACATTGGGATCACATAGGGAACCTCTACAATAACCTCTCTCGGTTTTTGTTATCTCAAAGTCATTTTTCCATGGTGTCCAATTTTGACTTGATGAAAAAAGTGTCAATTGCAAGCAATGTAAAGTTGCAAAGTGGTGCAACTTTCATTCTACAACTCGTATGACCATTGCTCCAACACATCAAAATGGGTACGTTTATGCTAGGAATGGTCATATTTCACACCCAAACACGCCGAATCGCTCTGAGCTACGTTCAACTGACTCGATCCCTTAAGGGTCCAAAGTGTAAAAAGGAAAAAATATTTGGCGGGCTATTACTCAAAAACCGTGATACTTATGAACTCTCCATATAAGCCTATAGAATCATATTGGTCCCCTCTACAATAACCTCTCTCAGTTTTTTTTATCTTGGAGTCATTTTTTTGTGGTGTCCAGTTTTCACTTAATGGAAAAAGTGTCAAATATAAGTAGTGTAAAGTTGCAAAGTGGTGCAACTTCCGTTATGCAACTCATGTGACTAAATGGATTGTTCCAATGTGTATGGGTGGGTATTTTTATGCTAGGAATGGTCCTCTTTCACACCCAAACATGCTGAATCGATCTGATCTACATTCAATCGGTAGAATCCCTTAAGAGTCTAAAGTGAAAAATGACTGCAAACTTCAGCATTTTATTACTCAGATACCATGATGCTTAGAAACTTCTCATCTGATCCTATGGGATTGCGTTGAGTCCCTCTATAATAACCTCTCTCATTTTTCTCTATCTTGGAGTCCTTTTCTTGTGGTGGCAAATTTTTACTTGGAGAAAAAGTTGTCAAATGCAAGTAGTTGAAAGTTGCAAAGTGGTGCATCTTTCGTTTTACAGCTCATGTGACCAAATGAATTGTTCTAAAATATCTGGGTGAGTATTTTTACACTATGAATGGTCCTCTTTCACACCTAAAATTTTTGAATCGCTCTGAGCTACATTCAATTGGCAGAATCCCTTAAGAGTCCAAAGTGCATAATGGCTACAAACTTCACATATTGTTACTCGGATACCGTGATACTTAGAAACTTATCATCTAAGCCTATAGGATTGAGTTGGGCCTCTCTACAATAACCTCTCTTGGTTTATTCTATTTCGGAGGTATTTTTCCATGGTGGTGAATTTTCACTTGGGGAAAAAGTTATCAAATGCAAGTAGTTGAAAGTTGCAAAGTGGTGCAACTTTCGTTTTGCAACTCATGTGACCAAACCAATTGTTCCAATGCATCTATATGGGTAATTTTACGATAGGCATGGTCTTCTTTCACACACAAACATGCTGAATCACTCTGAGCTACATTCAATCAACAAAATCCCTTAAGAGTCCAAAGTGCAAGAATGGTTGCAAACTTCAGCATGATGCTACTTGGATATTGTGACATTTATAAACTTCTCATCTAAGCCTATGATTTTGCATTAGGCCCCTCTACAATAACCTCTTTGAGTTTTTTCTATCTCGGAGGCCTTTTCTCGTGGTGGCGACTTTTCGCTTGGGGAAAAAATTGTCAAATACAAGTAGTTGAAAGTTGCAAAGTGGTGCAACTTTCGTTCTGCAACTCATGTGACCAAAAAACCTATTCTGACACATCTGGGTGGGTATTATTATCCTAGGCATGGTCCTCTTTCACACCCAAACACGTTAAATAACTCTGAGCTATATTCAACTGACAAAATCCCTTAAGAGTCCAAAGTGAAAAATGGCTGCAAACTTCAGTATGTTGTTATTTGGATACCATGATGCTTAGAAACTTCTCATCTAAGCCTATGGGATTGTGTTAGGCCCCTCTACAATAACCTCTCTCAATTTTTTGTATGGTGGAAAATTTTCACTTGGGGAAAAAGTTGTCAAATGTAAGTAGCTGAAAGTTGCAAAGTGGTGTAACTTTCATTCTGCAACTTGTGTGACCAAACCAGCTATTCCAACATATCCAAGTGGGTATGTTTACACTAGGCATGGTCCTCTTTCATACACAAACATGCTGAATCGCTTTGAGCTATATTCAACTGGCAAAATCCCTTAAGAGTCCAAAGTGTAAAATGGCTACAAACTTCAGCATGTTGTTACTCATATATCATGATGCTTAGAAACTTCTCATTTGAGCCTATAGATTTGCGTTGGGCCCCTCTATAATAACCTCTCTTTGTTTTCACTATCTCAGATGCATCTGGGTGGGTAAGTTTACGCTAGGCATGGTCCTCTTTCACATCCAAACACGTTGAATCACTCTGAGCTACGTTCAACCAGTTGATTCCCTTAAGAGTCTAAATTGTAGTTGTTTTCATTGAATAGTGCACCCTTGCTGAGATGTAAAACTCAGCCTACTAGTGAAATATTGGGTCTGAATATTCAATATCCATGACGTATGGTTTTTCATGCTCTAGAGTTATAAAATATGATGTGGCAGCAGTTATAGGACCATGTTTCTCAATGATTTTTCATATTATTTCATCCATAGAAAATGGAAGGAAGTTTTTTAACTTATTTAAATGATGAATATGGGAGAAATGTGATAACTACACATGGGTGATGCATCCAGAAATTGATCTTATGTTATTTTTCATATACATATAATATCTTCATAATATTATTAAAACTAACATGTGCATTGATTTCATTTAATGAGATGTCAAGTGTTGTGATATTAGCAGATGCAAATAATTTTTTTTGGTTGGATCAACAACTATCATGTGTTTTGATGTACATTCAAACAAGTTCATAGAGTTATATATATATATGCATGTGAGATTTGAAACATCCACTTGATCTATATATGCAAATGAAGTGATTGCTAAGCTTTAGAATCATAACCATTAGTTGTTGGATGTCAGCCTCAGCCATGAATTAAAAGCAATACATTTTGCTATGATATTTTTTATGGGAAGGAGCTCTTACAGTTCATTTGAAACCTTTTGGTGTTAAAGTCCTTGCCACTAGAAAATAATAGAACTCAAGAAGCATGGAACATACATGCAAATACATGAATTATACACATGAATCATGAAGAATACACATGAACACATGAATTATACATTGGAATCATGAAGCATACATGTGAACACACATAATATATGTGAATTATACACGTGAATAAGTGAGGCACAAGTAATTGAAGCATTGCAAATGATAAAAACCACCAGGAACAGAGCTTATTGAGCAATCAACAGTAATTAATTAAGCATTAGATGTAAACAAAATCCATGCCTACAAAATTCAAGCATACAATTTGCATAATACACATGATAACATCATTCAAGAATGGCAGTAGCAAAATAATATTTTCTTTAATCAAAAAGTCATACAACTATACAATGATATATATTGATAAAAGTATATACAAATATCCAAAAAATCCATATAGGCTTAGTACAAAAGAGCCATATGGACACAAAATATCATGTATATATCGATAGTACAAAACATATGTTCTAAAATGTCTCATAGGCATACAAAAAACGCCCTAATATATAGTCATTTCCCTTTAGGGGAAGGAAACAAATCCCGTGCTACCTTCAAAATTCGGCTGGATGGAGTACCTTTTGGTTCTCTTGTCTTTCGAACATGCTCACTAGTCCTCCTTTCTTCACTCTGGACCTTCAATCGATACAATAAAAAGTAAATATGTTAATACATAGAAATTGAATTGTGGAATGACATATAACAAAATATAATCACTTACCGCATACATGTAGTCATCATGTACATTTACAGCATTACCATGTCCATGATCTGGAGTGACAACCACCTATAGCAACCATCAAGATGGAAATTAAACTACATAAAATTATCGTGAAAAATTTCTATAATAGACCATAAAAGAGAAAATATAATGTCAAATCGACTAATCTCTTGCATACTTCTCTCAATGGATCAGAACTGGCTATTGCTACAGGAACTCCATGGTCCATTATGCCACAAACATCACTGGGGTTGTTTGATGTCAACAAATGTAAATGAAACAACATATCTAAAAGTAATATAAATAAGTTTAGGTAGTCCCTTTATAACTATCATAAATGAAATAGTAAATGGTTGGCCTTAGTTGAGACTATAGTATAGTGCTTATAGATCACAGAATGGTGAAAGTACTAAGTCCACTGAGATAGTCCAAACTCTTAAAAATTCCAAAGTTTAGTGCTCATTGAGATTCGTATTGCATATGCTAATGAACTAATGTTAATGAGGGCATGTTGTCAACATAGTGATAATGCCACAATGAAGTTCACATGAATGAAGTGAGGAGTACTATGTGATATAAAATGGTTAAAATATGAATGATGAAAGGAATGGAAGAATGGGATGGACGTTGAATGGTAAATATAATTATGATCTCACAAGACCAACCAATGTTTGTGTTTCTCATCAATTTTTTAGATTTGTATATGCAAAATTATGAAAACTAGCTAACATTGTTTTACAACACCATTAATGAATAAAGGCTACTTGACTGAAAGTTGTTTGAGGACATGAATTTTGAGGTGTGGAGGTCGAAGGTCCTCCAAGAAACTATTTTACATCCAAAGCATGTTATGAGACGAACATTCAAATATAACATTCAACTGTTCAAATCCATTAATAATATCTTTAATACTAGTTGCATACATGTGAACTCAATGTCGAGAATGAATAAGGGTTCATAGGAATTAAGCACGTCTCATGAACACTCTGACCTTGAAATTTCATCATATCGATATTCTACTAATTTAGTTATTCTTAAATTTCAAAATATAATTTAATAAACAAATTAAATGAACTTGCTGAATTTTACCTGAGTGTCAATGTCGAATGTATTATTCAACAAATCATTTATGAAAGCCATCACCTCTGTAACTGATGTAGGCTATGTAGTTGCATCCTGAGCACTTTGATAATTGTACATGCAAACAATACCACAAGTTCCACAATGGTGGGGTGGAGCTCGAGGCCTACACGTCTCCTCCACTTCAGGCTCTATTAGAGGCCTCACACATTGTATAATGGTCTGGTTGAGCGAGCTAATTGAATCCAGTGTGTCCACCTCTACACTGTCCTTAACAATGGAAGGAACGATGACATGCTCCACCATGGGTTTGGCCAAGGGTCTCGGTGCCAACTGTGGATTATGTCGTGCAACGGGTCTATCATGTGTGGAGCCCCCACCTCTACCTTGAAAGTCTAAGATGTCAAAATAATTTAGCATCTTATTGAGGAAAAACTCATAATAGAGTTTCCTCAAAAAGTATTGTGGTACCTCATGGTTATTGCATGGAGGTTGGTCAAATACCATCCACCACTGCTCCCAAAATTTATTTTTAATTAGCTCATGGTGGCACCAATGGATGGGGAACCTCCTGCATGCATGAGACAAAGGTGCGTTGGTTCTCAGTTCTATAAATAGGGCACACAAGTTGGCTTTGCTAGTTTTTTGTTTTTTCACATCTGCATATGACAAACCACTAGCATAAAATTGTCTCATTTCATGCCTCTTATTTGAACAAAAAATTATTTTCTCGCTCATTTCTCCTACATGAGATACAATTGACTTCAATGATTTGGCAATCTCTCTCCTATAAGGGTGGGTTTCGACATGCTCGGTTAATCTTCCAATTAATTTTTCAATGTCTCTTTTATTGTTTTCAATTTGATTTAGGATATTTTCTTGTGTCCCTTGAGGATGCCTATGAATTGATGGAGGGGTTTTAGGTTTTTCTTGTATAGGAGGCTCTTTGTGAGGGGGTGATTGTGAATTCTCAATGTTTGGAGGTGGAGATTCATTCCCTGAGAATTAGAACAAAGTTTTATTAAAAAATCTATTTCAATCTACATTCTAAATCAAATTTGAAATAAAAACAATAAAAATACATGCCTCTTCGCAATATTTGACCTCTTTGATGTGTTGGTGGCATCCTCGTGAATAATTGCAAGCTAAGAGTGCAAAAAATGGAAGAGATTTGGCGAGTGCGAGTTGCAAAGCTGAAAACCTCTGAGCCAAGCCACGGGTTGAAATGAAAATGAGGTTTGAAATGTGTTTCTTTCTTTTAATTAACTTTTGCATTTGGCGCATGCCAAATTTTTCATGCGCCAAATGCTCAATTTGGACCTTTTTCTGTGATTTTTTCCAATTTGGAATCAAAATTATGTCACAGATTGGTGCACTTACCCATAGTGCCTCTTCCACAACATTTTCCTTCCCTTTCTTATATACAATCTCAAAATCATATCCCAACATCTTAGTAACCCATTTTTATTGTTCTTCAAAAGATAATCTTTGTTCCAAAATATATTTTAGGCTATCATGATCTATCTTAACCTTGAAGTGTCTACCCATTAGATAATTCCTCCATTGTTTTACTATATAAAGAACAACTAGCATTTCCTTCTCATAAATAGGTTTGATTTTATTCTCACCCTTTAATTGACAGCTCTCAAAAGAAATGGGTCGACCCTTCTACATGAGAATTGTGCCTATACCATTTCCTGAAGCATCACATTCCACAATAAAATCCTTTGTGAAATTGGGAGTGGCAAGAACTGGAGTTGTGCTCTTAGCCTCCTTCAACATTTCAAATGTTGAATTAGCATATTCATTCCAATGAAAAGAATTCTTCTTCAATAAAGATGTGAGGGGTGTTTCTATACAACCATAATTCTTCATAAATCTTCTATAGTATCTAGTCAATCCCAAGAAACCCCTCTATTTCTTAATGGTTTTGGGAATAGGCCATTCCATGATAACCTGAATTTTGTTAGGATCTACCTTTAATCCTTCATGTGAAACTATGTGTCCCAAGTACTCCACCTCATTAAGACCAAAAGCACACTTGGATGGCTTAGCATAGAGTTGATGCTCTTCGATAACTTGTAATACTTGATCTACATGTTGCAAGTGTTCTTCCCATGTCTTTTTATAAATCAATATATTATCAAAAAACACTAATACAAACTTCCTCAAGAACTTTTCAAATTATGCAATTCATCAAACTTTGAAATGTAGATGAAGCATTGGTAAGACCAAAATAGAATCACCAAAATCTTATAATGACCCTCATGAGTCCTAAATGTTGTCTTACAAATATATTCTTCCTTAATTCAAATTTGGTGATAACCAGATCTAAGATCTAACTTTGTAAAATACATAGCTCCATTTGATTCATCTAGGAAATCATCAATGACTAGAATAGGAAACTTATCTTTGATTGTGTACATGTTGAGCACTCTATAGTCCAGAAACATGTGCCAAGTTTCATCCTTCTTTTGCACCATCACCATAGGTGAGGAGTAAGAACTTTGGCTATGTCTGATAATTCATGCCTCTAACATCTCCTCAACAATATTTTCTATCTCACTTTTTTGTGTATGTGGGTACTGATAAGGCCTGATGTTGGGAGGTTGGCTCCCTAGAACTAGTTGTATGGCATGATAATGATCCCTCTTAGGAGGAATTCCTTTAGTAATATCTCCAAAAACCACTAAGTGATGCTCAATTATTGCTTGTAAATCTAGATGGGTGGAGCATTAGATTGAGATACTTATAATGAACATAACTGGGACACAAATCCATCAACTCCTTTCTTAAGAAACTTTTGCATTTGATGAGAGCTAACTATTTGGGGACTTTGCATTCAACCCTCTTAGCTCTATTGTTTTTCCTTTTGATTGGAATCTCATGAATAATTCTTGGAAGTTCATCTCAATTATTCCCAAGGTAGTAAGTCATTGTACTCCCAAAACAATATTTGTTGCTCCCATGGAGATAACATGCATTTGGATATCAAGGTGATAATCTCCCATGGATAATTTAATATTAGTAGACGGGGGCATTGAAGTGGCCTCATCTCTAGCCCTTATTGCAGATGAGACACCTGGTACTACCTCAATTGGTGTCCCTTTGCGAGCTCGTCCTCCTTCCCCCTATGATCTAGATTGGGAGGAGGATGACTTGTTGGGGATTATTGACTAGATTAGTACCCTTCATCTATTTAGATTAGAGTTTTTTTTGTTTGTTTGTGTTCCCCCGTACTTGCTTGTATTGGTCTCTCTTGAAGGACCCAAGATACCCTCATAGGTATGTGTATATAGGGGAGACAATATTTTGTACACTTCCTCTACTTATCTCATCATTATTTCTTTTGTCATACTTTGATTTTTGACATTTGGGGACATGCAAAGCGTTGGGGGTATTTAGGCCTTCTTCCATGTTGACCCAAATTTTAACTTTTTATTTTGTCTTTATGTGCTCCTTCACAATATAAAATATTTGGGGATATGACGATGATTCGTACATAGTTATATACATATGCTATTGATATGAATCATACCGACCCTTCCCTTAGTAAAAGGGATTACCCTTCCTAACAAAGATGAACTCTTGAACCTACAATTTGCAAATGATACTGCTCTTTTTCTTGAGCTCAATGAAAGGAATATGGATACTGTTATGATGAAACTGAAGCTCTTTTGTGATGCTCGGGGAATTATATCTCTAATAATGGTGTATTGGATAGTTGTAATAATGTTTTGGAAAATAAATGTATTTGGTGGAAATTAAGACATAAAGATAAGTTCCTTTCCTTAATCCAAGTTTGCTCAACTAATGGTTGGGCTTCCAAAGGCATAATCTGTTTCAAAGATATCCTTCTTGATGGCCATTTAAGATCCTGGAATTCCCTAATTATGGAATTCCCTAGATTTATAATAGAAAGCATGGGAGGAATTAGGGCAGTATATCTCTAATAATGGTGTACTGGATAGTTGTAATAATGTTATGGAAAATAGATCTATTTGGTGGAATTTAAGACATAAAGATAAGTTCCTTTCCTTAATACAAGGTTTCTCAACTAATGGTTGGGCTTCCAAAGGCATAATCTACTTCAAAGATATCCTTCTTGATGGCCATTTAAGATCTTGGAATTCCCTAAGTGTGGAATTTAATCTCCCCAAATATAATTGGAGGACCTATACCATGCTCATGGAGGCATGTGTTTTCCTTAATCTACCCAAAGACACTAATCAAGACTCAAACTCTTTTAAGCAGTTTGTCTAGTTCAATGGGTTATATATGAAAAAAAATCAATGCTAAAGTTATCTATAGCTCTTTAACAAACAAAATTTATGTTTATGCACATATAAATAATGTTTGGAATCTTAATTTATCTAAAAAACAAAGGCAAGATATCTTGAAAAGGAACTAGTCTAATTATGTTGAACCAAAAAAGGCTTATTTTAAGTGGCTTCTTATTACTCAAAATTTTCCTTATAAATCTAATGTTAGTGATGTTGATTTATGTAGTCTGTGCAAAAGGCCTAAAAATATAAAAAATATTTTCTTTGAATGCTTGTATGCAAGAGAAATCTAGAATTTGTTTTGTTATGATTTGAAAGGTTGGCAAGGCAATATCGTTTTGAATGAAATCTTGCTTGGAAATGTAAAAGGACTAAGTGATATATGCAATATGTTTTGGCTAATATTTTCTAATGAAATTCTATGGAAAATTTGGATTAGAAGAAATGAGGAAAATTTTCAGGGTTCTAAGAGGTTGCTTATTGAGTTCTACAAGAAGCTCATTTTTAAAAATGTTGCCTCAAAAGTCACCATGCAAGTAGAGGTATCAAAGCAAAAAAAATTGAAACTACTTGAAGATGACATGGTAAAGACAAGCAGTGTTGAAACTAGGTATGGACCACTGCTTAAAGGTATGACCAAACTACTAAAGGAATATAAGCAAGACCACATTGTTGAAGATATGTATGGAAAAATAGACAGTCAACCCCAAACTAGTTATCAAAAGAAGTTCTAGAACATGCAATTGAGTAAATAGCTACCATCTATGAACCTACTATGGGATGAAGACATTGATGACTTAACCTTTTAAAACACTATTAAAAATTTGGTATTTATTTGTTGAGTTTTAGGTTGTATGCCTTGACTAAGAGTTGATACCATCAGCAACAGATACTTATGTAATTGTTTTGACTATATTTAATATATATAAAAAATCATACTAACCCCAAATACTAAGATCCCCATGTCTCTCTTATGCATTTTTTTTAAATTTTGTGGGCTCCATGTACTATTTGTCACCAAGTGACATTCCATGAGTACATCTCATTATGTTTTCATGGCACAACATCTCTCTCTTCTCCTTAGAATAAATCATGCTCCTTTGTGTAGCGCAAACCATTCTAGGGGAGGCTATCATATTCATATTATAGATCTATTATCTTATGATTCATTTCAAAATATGTCTGTATCCAGCTATCTTATCCATCGTCTAGCATACGGGCAACCCACTAGACTTTGTCTTTATGAATGTCTATGTCTCTTTTATACAGTTGTCCTACAACACAATTTGTAGTAGTCACTGGCCAATTGGATTGTTGTATGGTCTCTACAATAACACAAATTTCTACCCATACATATCAACGTCATCTTGTGTCTACATAATTTTTGATGTCAAATTTTCACTTTTCACCTAACATATTTGTCTGCAACTAACATGTTTATGGTGATACAACTTAACCATTCTATACAATATTGACTCAAGTCTCTTCCCTAGGGGAAACTTTGTGCAAATAGAAAACTCTACTTCCCCTTTGCATCTTGGGTAAAATACTCTCTTTTGAATTTACCTCGTATTTCCTCTTGAACATATATGCTTGCTAAAGTGGGGGAAAATTTAATGTTGTGAATTGCATCTTATGCAATTTCACATTACATGTAGCTTTATATTTAGATAAATTAAGATAATAATGCTCTTTTTGAACCCAAACCATGCCTTAGCACCTAACATGTTCAGCTCCCCAAGAATTAAGTCTTTTTTTTGCTTGAAAATGTGTACATTGTGGAGACGTTCGCATGTTGCACTCGCGTCTCACAAAAATCTGCAACTAAGTTGGTTGTTGAAATGTTACACTTGCTTCATTTCGATAGTGTAATACCTCTGCCAACCTACACCCTCGTCAGGAATCATTCGGGCAGGTTGTTTGGACCAAAACAACTTTCTTTCTTGAGGATATGGATTCATTCAATCTCTTGATCTTTTTGGAACAACACTTCTTGAGTATACACAACACTTCTTTTTTTCCTCATTCATGGTATTCTCCATCTCTCTTCTTTACACATATCTTTCAAAAAATTATTTCACATATTTCAAAGTAAACTCCATTGATTCAAACACAAGGATATCTTGCAAAGCTCCATCACTTTCAGATGTCGCTATCATCTTGGAGACTCTCGTTGCTTCTTCACTACACCATCAAGCTACTTTTCTTCTATGCTTTGGAGTGGTAACTCTTCAATATTTTTTACATTAAGCATACTATCTTTATTTTGTCAGCATATTGTTAATTCTATAATTTTATATTTATTTCCATTATCTTATCTAAGGTTTTCCATGGAGGTGGGAACACCAATATGGGGGTTTGATTGAGGGAAACTCCTGTATAGCCACCCAACCCTTCTCTTTGGTCTTATGTGTGTAGGTACAGGTGGAAGATATTTTTAGAGAAATATTTGATTTCATCAAACACCTTTGGTGATACACTAAACTTTTCTTTGTCATTTCGATTTAAGTTTCCTTAACACCTTCATTTATGTCATTTCATATTCGTTGTGTAATTGTGTTGCATATCTTTTCATGTCAAAACCCTATGCAAGATATTTTGTGTTTTCCTGTGACAGTTTCTAGTTTTTGTATGTATGAGACACTAGCACAACATGTTGTGTTCCTATAGTCATACGTTATTTCTAGACAAAGAGCTTGCCAGGTTGTCTAGAAAACCTTTATAACCTATACTTTTGGTTTCTGAAGTCTAAAGGGTTCAATTAATTTTGTACTCCATTAAAACACATAATTAATTAATAGGTAAACTTGAAGGTTGTAGTTACCTAAAGGCTTATTTGAGTGGTGGTTTGAAACTCGGATCCTCGAAGGATTTGATTATCCTTTGTATTGGTTCACTTTTCATACTCTACAGATAGGTTTCAAGAAAATTTGGGAATTCTCATCTTGAAGAAATCTTATTGTATTGCCTAATTTTTTTTAAAGGATTTGATAAAATCTTATTATTCTCCTCTTAAATCAATCTTGAAGAAATATTATTGTATTGAATGTGTCTCTTGATTTATTTTCTAATTTTCTTTAGATAGACATTGTAAAAATATGATGATTCTCCTTTTGAATCATTCTTAATTTAGTTCATGATTTTCTCTATATAGGCTTTGAGAAGATCATGTTATTTATGAAGATTGATTTGGCATTCTTATCTCCTATTTTAGTCTATAAATAAAATGCTATTAGTCATTTTATGGAGAGTGTGATTTAAGCATGAAGGCACATGCTTCAAGTTGATTTTTGTTTTAGAGGCTTGGGAGTTTTCGGTTCCATAGGGATAACTTTAATGAATTTCTTGTAGAATCCCATGCATGTAAAATTATTTTTGTTTATGAATGAATCAAATCTATTATTAAATGGATCCTTTTGTGTGGTCAAATATGTAGGTTATGTTTCTATATTTGTGTTGTTAAAATTATGTTGGTTGCAAGGGAAAATTTTGAAATCATTTGGGTCCTTGTCCTTAACTACATTAAATGGTATATAATTCTTGAAGGTTTATTAAACTAATTTTAAATCTTTTTGTGAGTGTGTAATCAAACTATGTAGGATTATACTTAGAGAATTTTCCATAGTAGGCTTTGAATTTCAAGTTTCCGCAAACCTTGTAGAAGTGCAACATGCAAAAGTGTGTGTTTGAGTGTGGAAATAAACATCTCTAATAAGAGGGTGTTTGGTAGACCTCCACTATGTGAAGAGTGATAGAGGTTGTCTAGAGAGTTATTCATATTCCAACAAGAAGTGTTGGGTAAAATGAGTTGAGAGAGAGGAGGAATTATGCAATGAGTGTGTAGAGGGTGTTTAGAGTGTTATGTGGTTAAAGTGTCCTCCATCTACTGTAGGTGGGTAATTAACAAATATTTGAAGATTGATTGAATACCTAAAGTTGGCTTATGTAGAAGTTGCAACAAAAAAAATTGAGTGATTATATTGATTCATGATGTATTCCATGTAAGAGTGGATAGAATAATCTCACTAAAACTATTCAAAGTATATTTTATGTACAAAGTAAGAGATGCAAAAGTAGCAAGAAAATTTGATGAAGTTGAGAACTTGTTTATATATTTGTGCAAGATAATTTTGGTGTTGTATGTGGGGTGACAATTGATGTGCAAGAGAAAATAATGGAACAAGTACATGAGAAGTATTCGAGTGATAGCAAAGACAACATAGTATTTTTTATTTGACATAAATGAATGATCAAGTAGAAGAAGAAGATGATCACGATGATATCACTTGAAGAAGAGATGAAAATGATAGAGATTTTTTTACTTCAATTTTGAAGAAGGTTTTGAGAAACTCATGAAATATAAATACTCCTAATTTTAAGAACTAGAGTGCTACTTGATATCCCCAAAGAAGAGGTGGTATAAATATGTCCTTCGGATGACATGAAATTTCTGCAAATAAATGCACATGATGAGGACCTTGGAAGGTCATAAGTGAATAAAAGAGTGGTGTTGGATTAGAGGGAGTTAAATATTGGAGGAAGGAAGATTAATAGAGGGATAAACATAATGTGAAAGAGGATTTGGTAAAAAACAAAAGTAATTAGAGTGACCAATGCAAGGTTAAAGAAGAAAGTGAAGGAATTTTACATCAAAAGGAGGTAAATAATGAGAAGAATACAATTGGGTGGACATGAGAGAAAATAAATAGAGTTATGTGGAGGAGGAGGATCTATGATCTAGTAAGTGGTTATAAAAATGGGAATAAATATAGTGTTGGTGTAGGTTTTTATTTTCCTAGCGGGTTAATTTATTTTCCCTTAGTCCTAGGTTTTTCCTACAATTTATTAAGCTTTCTTAGGATAATAAAGTGATTTTATTACTGGAAAATAAGTGATGTGTTTTCCCCTTCCTTAAAGGGTAGAACACTTTCCACTTTTGGTGGTCGATATCCACTTTTAGTGGTTGATTCCTATTGGTTGGATTTGCCACATACCTCCTCTCCTTAGTTCTATATAAACTCACTACCTATCTTGTATTTGTGTATTTTGCATGCATTCATTCATATATTGATTCATCTTGGAAGCTCTTAATGCAATATTGTCATGTAAACATTGCATAATCTCTCAGAGCCCTATTTTACATTCTTATGTTTTTCCAGTTTATGTAACTTTGGTTTTCTCTTAAAACAATTCTTGGGTTATTCAATGTATTTCAGATTTCTAATGTGGTATCAAAGCATTTTTTTTGAGAAATCTAAGTTCATAGTTTCTTGATTGAGAGATTGAGTTTTCTTGTAAAGATCTTGTAGATTCTCATATGCTCTTCTCTTGCATTTTGAATGATCTAGAGAATTAGAAAGGATTTGCAAAGATCTAGTAACCTCTTCATATTGCATGTCTTTTGGGAGATCTAGGTGATTGCAAAAATTTGGTTATACTAGTAGCATTTTTTACTATTCCAACATGTACAAAAGGCTCGATAAAGTCAAATTTGGCTTTTGTTTCATCCAAATTAGAGATCATTTGACAAAGTTGAAAACAAGGGTTTGAAGCTAAGATCTGGTGAATAGATTTTCCATGAACATTTTCAGCCAAAAAGGACCTTTTCATTGTGTCAGGGAGGTCGATTCCATGAATTTTGATATATAATTTGCTTATATTTGGCATAAGTTGTTTTGGGGGGAAAAAAATTATCTGAAGGCTTGTACGACCCCCTAGATCGCAAGTACAATGGTCTGCGAATTATTTTTTAATCAATGGTTTTGTTTTATTTAAAAATAAATTAAAAAAATAGTGCTTAAATAAGCACTTAGCACTTAAATAAGTATTACAGTCATTAAAGCACTTTAAGTGTCAAATATCTACAAGTTGATTACTGACTGTGGGGCTTCATTTAAGCCACCAATGGCTTATCATAGTTGCTAACCTTTTTAAGCCACTAGCAAAAAATGTTAACCACTAGCGGTTAATAAAACCACTAGGAAAACCACCTAAATTCACAGTTGTAGCTCCGCCACTATGCCGCCAGGGCATTGCTCAACCCGATTGCACTGCCTAAGAGCCACCAAGGAGCCACTAGGGCTCCCCCATTAGGCCAAATTGGGCCTTTTTTCAAACTTGCATAACTTTTCGCCATGGTGTCCATTTTAAAAAAATGAGATATCTCCAAAAATCTGGAGATGATAAATTTCCATCCACATAGGTATTGAGAAGATTTATCATCATTTTGTACCAGATATTTCAGGTTGACATTGTTTTGTGCTAATTTCTTCAATAGGCCATATCTTTTGCCCCGGTGCTCTAATTTTTTGAAACAAAAAGGCATTGCAAAGGTATTGAAGAGAACTACATATTTATAAGGCTATTTTTTCTATATTTTGTCTCAAGTTCATGGTGTATCAAATTTTGCAATTTTGGCTATTTTGAACCCATTGAGCATTGTATATTGGAAAAGGATTTGTAAATGCATTGAATTATAAAGTGTTAACCTTATAATATTTGGGAGCTGATCTTTGATATTAGTGACAAGGGTGGGGGTGTTCTTGGAATTCTTGTGTTCACTTTCTTTCTACATTTCATTTTGCATTTCTTCATCATGATATCAACAACAATTGCTACTCTAACTACATACAACTATTTTGAGTGGAAATCAAAAATTAATGTTCACTTAAGAAGATTTGGTTTGCATAGAATAGTGACGGGACTAGAAACTAAACCAGCTAAAGATGAAGATAAGCTTGAGTGGTTTAACAAATGTGATAAAGTCTTGATTTACTCTTTCATATTGAATCTTTGAAAAAATCTAAATGAAATATGGAAAAAGCTAGAATCTCTTTTTGGCACTCAAGATTCTAAGGGGTCATATGTTGGAGAATGAACTAATCAGTTTAAATCCAGGCAACTTCAACACAATTCAACATTTCTTCACCAAATTGAAATACCTAAGGCTATAACTACAATAATGTGAATCGATAAGAAAGATGAACAATTGATTCTAAGTATCCTCTCAAAGCTAAATTTTGAATATTAAGTGTTTTTTTACCTTCTATGCTACTAAGGATGCACTTGGGTCTCAATTCAAGATGTCGTCTTTGGATATTTTGCTACTTCTCTCACACGGGAGCAGGATAAGCAAATTCAAATGGGCACTCTTAAGTCTTCTAAGTCTCATGCCTTGGTTGCTAACCTTGGCCCAAATGAACAAAGAGGAAAAAGTAGTAATAAGGATAAGAAACAAAAGAATAGAAAAGAGAAGTAGAATAAAAAATTAGCAACTCCAAAAGTAAGTATGAGACCTCATATTCAAAGGGTGAGAAGCCTTAGAAAGAAAGGGTCAAATGTGCCTATTGTATGAAACTGGGTAATGATGAGTACAATTTTTTAAAGAAATAGGTAGATCATTTGACACACATTCTTGAGAAGAATAATCTCAGTGTTCCTGATTCCATCAAACACATTTTAGAAGAGGGTTCTCATAAGGCCAAAGAAAAAACAAGGGTGTTGATGGGTGTTTTTTCACTTCTCAACACAAACAACACTCAAGTGTGATACCTCTCTTGAAAGGTGAAAATCTGCAACTGAATTTTAGAAATTCACCCCAAGGTCTCTCGGGTGTCAAGTCATGACTTGCAAAAATAGCTCAATTGGTTGATATGATTTTTTGGTAATCACGAGGGGCATTTATAGTTCACAAATCTTGGATTTTTCTTGAGTCTATGATGAAGTTTTAGATTTTTGGAAGTGAATGAATAGTGGCAACAATGTCAAGACAACAGTCTAAAATTCACCTTTGTCATCAGATTTGGCTTTACAATGATGCTGGAAACTTGTTTCTAACTCATATTTTAAAGAAATAGCAAAAGGGAAAAGGGTTAGAAGTTTCCTAAGTCTGAAACTAAGATGAACAATGCTATAGTAGACAGACTTCCAAACTGAGTTTTACTTAACCAAGGATAGCCCGCAATATCATAAAACTAGTGCAATCTTCTAAGGCTTACTTATGATTTTCAAACTACAACATGAACACTGAAAGTATGAACATTCATAGTTGAAGTTAAGTGTTGTAAATAAACAAGCTCAGACTAACTTTACACGACAATTTTTCATCAACAAACTACTAAAAGTGTGAGCTGGAAATACATCAAACACTATAGCATACATCCACCATTAAAGCACAACATGAAGTACTAATAGAAAATAAACTTAAGCTAAAATAAGTAATGTTTAAATGAACTGATGGAGATAGAATCATGCACATATAAAGAGCAAGACACAAGAAACCATTAACTCAATGCTTTTCTAAAATTTTGTAGCAACATGTCTTTACACAACAACTCATCTCTCTCTTTGAAAATGAGAGGATGCCCCTATTTATATTTTTCCAAAAGAAGAATGAATGTTCAAGATTCATTTACAATGAATGGCTCGGATTCATTCTATTTTAGGGTTTCACCCACCCCCAATATTTTATAATATAAAAATATACTCTTTTGTCTTTTCCCTATTTTTCCCTTTAGTCTATTGTCTTGTATCTAACTTAAGCCTTTTTAGCTATTTTAGCAAATACTCATCAGCTATTATTGGATTTCTAGCTTCCTTTTGTAGAGTAGCATAATAAATAAACTTCCCTATGATAGCCTGAAGTTTATCCCATTCTCAAAAATCTGATTTGGCGATGCAAAAGGTTGTTCTCTTGAAATCATTTAACATTTCTTCATAATGATTTACACATGTATCTCCTGCCTTAATAATTTTTTTTGACTCTGAGAAAGCTTGGGCAGTGAAATCCATAAAATCAGTTGACAAGGTGTCATTGGTTACGTGTTCTATTTTCTTGTGGAATTCCTGATTTATTGTCTCTGGATCCAATTCCAAGGCGGGCACTTCATAGCTCATCATCGGCTTTAGGAGGTCATCTGCCTCAACCAAGTGAGTAACAAAATTTACATAGATGTCCTCCAGCTCTATCAATGATCTCTCCAAAATTATATTTCTAAATTCAAGAGTGTGTAACCAGGCATCAAACAAGTCATGATCCTCCTTGAGCAAGGACAACTCTTTCTCCCAAACCTCTGAAGATAACTTCAGGATGCTTTGCAACTTGGGGTACGTAATCTTGTAGAGCTCAAGGAAATATTTACATGTATCTACCTTTGGCTCAATTTCCTTTCTTAGGGGGAAAAAGTGGTTATGCGTCCTGATTGCATAATGGATTCCCTTATCACCCATGCTAATGAATTTTTTGAACCAATTTGAGGTAGACTTGGTCCAACTCCTCAATTTCTCCATTTTATTCACCTCTTCCTTTGAGAGCAAGGCAGATGTAGGCGATTCCACTGGAGATTCCTCTCTTGATGCATTCCCCTTCTATATAAAGGAAATCAATTACACTACTTGTGTTTTCATCTCCTCTTTCATTGATTGGTCCTTATTCATCTGTTGGAGGATGATGGACACAAACCCTTAAAATTCATCAATATTCTATTCTCTGGTTGTGGGGCCTAAATTGATGATCAAAACTTGATAGTCTTTACCCTGAATGGTGTTTGCATCCTTGTTTGCTATAGGAGTGGCCACTTGCAGTATCCTAGACCCAAAATCATCAATGGTGATGTGGGATTTGACCTTGGGCTTCTTTTCTTTGTGGATATTTACTTGGGCTTTGGCCAATATTACTCCTAATCAAGCCTTGCGATCAACAACTATTGGAGCCTTTTTCTTTAGTTGTTGCTCTATCCATGAGGGGACTTTTGTTTGGTGTTCTGGAGATTCATGATCCCTCCCCTCTTCTTGTTCCTTTGAAGGCTCATTATCCTCATGCCTGGGATCCTCCATCATTTCCTTTCCCCTCATTTGGCTCCTCTTCTTGTATCACGACCTCTCCTTTATCTGGCTCAACAAATTCCACATTTTCCTCAGCAATATTTTCTTCTTTTAATGTTGCCCTTTTAGCTTCTTCAGGCTGGATTTCAACATTGTTCATGGGCTTAACATCCTTTTCTCTTACATTCTCTTCTCCTTTGTCCTTTTCTTCCTCCACTTTTAGAGGGATTTCTTCATGTAACAAGCCCTCATCTTGGCCAATTTGTGACGGTTCATTGATATTTCCACATCAGCATCTATGTCCACTTTCCCTTCTTTAGAGGGATGCTCCTCAAGATTTGTCTCTTCGCTTTCATGCTCTTGGGGTTGTTCCCCCTCAGGCTCTTGGTCAGATTTTTCAACTTCATAGTAATCATCAATCTTTCTTGTGTCTTCACCCTTGGGCATTTGTTTCCCCTCTTCATCGGAGGCTACTTTGTCTATATTTACCTTTAGTCCACCCCCAGGATGCTCAAAGTAGTCATCCCGATCAAAGTCCTTTGGCTCCTTAGTAATATCCATATTTGTTTCTTTGGGATTCTACCCACTAAGCTTCTCCATTTTGTCAGAGATTTGCATAGTAGCCTCCATTTTTGGTGGCTCAATGGGAGGTGGTGGGAGAGGCAAGGCAACAACAAGTTGGGCCATTAATCCTTGAACTTGGGGGTTGAGGATTACCCCAGAGAGTTCGGTTGGCACACTTTACATGTAAGAAGAAAAGGAATGTGGTAAGGTGATAGGTGACATACTAGTTGTTGGCAAGGAAGGCAGAAAAGTGGAAAGGGTAGGTAGTGGAGGCGGGAGTGAGGAATATGATAATGGGGAAATGGTGGAGGAAGAATAATCCAGTACCACCATTGGAGCAGTCGATGAAGCAGAGGTGAGGTGGATATAAATTTCCATAGTGATTGGAAACGAGATAGGTAATGATTTGGGAGTGGAAGGGGATGGTGCAGTGGTAGCAGCGATTGATGGGAGCATGAAGGTGGTGGATGGTGGTGAGTGAGGTTGCTCGACTTCTTCTTCCTCTTCGTGTGGGGGTTCTTCCTCCTAGATGGTTGGCATTTTGAAAACGAAAGTTCTCATTCTTTTTTCCTTCTTCAGTGGTTGTCCATCTATTGATTTTCTTGTGTAAACTTTGTGTTTTGGCTTCCGCTCAGATATATATTCTTTCTTTTCCTTGATCTTGTAATAGGTGGAGACTTGGGAGCCTCACCTGATGAGCTAGCAGCAACGCCACTATCTGTTTCACTTTCAAGCTCATCTTCGAGCTCCCCATATATTAACTCCATAGCCTGCTTGTGCAACTGAGTTATATACTCATCAATACACTGCTTGGTCCTTTGTTCTACGGGATGGCTAATATTATCCAGGTCAGTTATCTCCTCCTCAGCCTAGTCGATCACTAGCAGTGGCACATTTATCAAAGCATTATATCTTTCATCAAGAATGTTATCATCCTTGACAATCTGATCTGGTATGGGGAATAAATCAATAAATTTTACAAATCTGGCAGTCATTCTCATATAATGTCGCCTTCAGACCTCTCTATCATCATCATCATAATTTACCCAGAAATCCTCTATATGTGTTCGATAAGTGTATTGTCTTCCAAATTTCTTTTTCATTTTTTTGAAGAGATCCAAGCCTCCCCTATTTGTATGCAACTCAAAATTATACTCTATCGGCTCCTCCTCAAAGTTCTTGGTTAATGGGGTAGCAAGGAAAGAGTGCATTCCCTATCCAAATGTGAGGGGATATGGGATCCCAACATGGTGCTTGTTGCTCAATAGGGTGTGGGTAGTCTGTAGCTACCGAGTAAGCTCTAGCAAGATGATTCTATCATTCAGATAATGGGGCAATCGATAGGGTCTTCCAGAGAATCCCTCTGCTCTGATGTATGTGAATTTAGGGAATTGGATGAAAAAATATCCAAAGACCTTTATGACTACCTTGGTGATGTGCGCCACTCTTCTATGGTAATCTCTTGCCAAGGTTCTGATGATGTGCCCAATGAAGGCATCATTTACCCTCCTATAAGCCTTCTTAAAATTTCTATGTTGTGATTGAGGGTAGCAGACATATACTTTAAGCTATCCCTTTTTTGTTCCAAGTACTCCAACACAATCTAATCCTTTGTATGAGAACTTTATGGCCAGGAGATAGACCAAGTATGAGGTCATGTAGAACTATGAAGTCTTCTTCATGGCCATGAATTGATTATGTAAATTCTCACTTATCATCTTCACCCAGTGGAATTTAGTAGTGCCTCAGAGGATCTCCTCGATGAAGTAAAAAATCCACTCCTCAAAGAATGTAGAAGTGGGAAGGCCCATTACTCTACTAAGGAGAGTGACCAATTCGTTGGGTTCTTCTACAAAATCACTCTTATATAGCATTTTGGGTACCTTTCTAGCCTTGCCCCTTTTATATTTCAACCATGTTTGGTTTATTGTCCTTTTATAGCTGATGGGGTCTTCTTTCCAGACGTTCAAGGAAAATTCCTTTGATACTTCCTCCATTTGGTCAAAGGTTTGGATGCCAAATGTCTTCCCAATAGATTGGGTAGATAGGTCTACCAGCACTCTTCCATGTCTTGTGACTATTCTTCGTTTTTGGGGGTGATAACACTCCCAACAAGCAAAGACCAATTCAGGAGCTACCAGAGTGGGAGGAAAGCCTGCTTCCTTCGTGAGTCCACTTTCCTTGATTCTTAAGGATTCCTCTGTTGTGGGCTTGATCATCACCCTCTACTTGAATTCATCAATATTGACAGTTCGATGTCTGTGTCAGTGACATTGTCCTAGTTGGAGGTGATTTTAGAGGTGCACTCAACCCCATGGAATTGATACTTCATGTGTTCTTTCTCTTTTTTTCCCTTGGGATTTCTAGTTGATTTCTTTCCCTTATCAACTTTCTCCATTGGCTTCTCCAATGGTCCCTCAACAGGTTCCATAAATATTGCACACAAAGGTGCAGTAAGTGCATTGACAGATTACGAGGGCAAATATTAGTCAAATCATGCAAATTCATCATTAATTGCATCCACTCATACTTAAGAAATCATCACATTTATATCATATTTCATCATTTGAGGATTGTTTGGGCAGTTTGCTGGAATGCAAGTTTGGCAATGCGGGTTTCTGCCCTACATAAGCCATCAGGGTGAAAGCCTTTAGAAACAGCTCTGGGAAGGTGGACTTTTGTAGGCGACCACCCGATGGTGAATTTCTACAAGAATTGAACAACCAAAAAATCCTGTGTGAAACTATTAGGCACATGTAAAATCGGTGATGCAGGTAAGTGGGATCAATCCCCTTCGTTGAATCAATCTTTAATGCTCTTGCGGGTATGAAGGAGGCGGAAGCTCAGTGACACAAAAATTTGTTGAGGCTTCGTTGTTAAAGAGTGGCTTTGGAAAAATGTCTTCCCACAAGCAGCATTCCGCATAACGAAACCCGTAGGATAGTTTTCTTAATCAATTTTAGTTCTAACTCCCTTAGCGTGCACAAGAAGTTAAACTTAACACTTTAGCTTGAAGACTCAGTCATTCTATGGAATGTGGGTTTTGGGAGTGTGGAGACTGTGGGCTAGGTCACCATTGAATTTTTTCCATTAGATAGCAACCTCAGGAAGATGACATTCCGATAGTGGCAACCTGCATGGATGGACTTGCCAAAGAAATCTGACCTAAATTTTTTCCATTTGCATCTTCCATATTGGTGGTGTCGGTGGGTTCAGCATGGCAGAGAGGTAGTGAAGTTTCGTCATGCAAGCAATGACCTAGGTGTAACAGTCACCCACAAATGGTGGTCTGTAGACGTGGACCTGCAAAGGCCACTTGACTTGAAGTCTTGTTAGTGGGCTCAAAGCTTCACTTGGAGGAAATAATACATATAGGGCCTGCATGGCAGAAAGATGCGAGCGTCCCACCATTAGGTGATGAAAAAAGGGGCATAGAGGCCTGCAAGGGTGGGCTCACAAGGATACCTGGCTTGAAACATTTTGAGCTTGAGTGAAAATCCCATGGAATTGATGGACGCGAATGCGAGAACCGTAAGACTGAGAGCCGCTTTTAATTCTTTGTCTAATAGTGGCATGGAGGAGACAACCTCCCACAAGCAGCACTCGATAGGGACAAACCCACATGAGTTTCAAGACTTAATGATTTTGAATGTTGGGATTAATTTTGGCTAACTGGAGTGGACCGTGCGGGATTGGTAGGGTGGGCCACCATAAGGGTCCCATCGTTGTATGTAGCTATGGCAAAGCAGACCTCCGTACATAGGCCCATGAGGGTTTTGGTTCATTATGACAAACATTTTGATTTGGACAACCCTCTCAAGGGTAGGGTTGTAGAGAACGAGGCCACCAAAGGTATTTCTAGGGTGGTTTCCTCTGTTTAAAACTAGAGAAGCACATGCTAGGGTTTCAAATGAGTTCTTTTATCTCTGTTTAAACTTTAATCCATAAATTTTAAATGGCTTGAAACCTTACTTAATGACCCAGAAAAAAAATGTCAACTTAAAGGACAAAGGATAGGCATTTGAGTGTGTACCTTATTCTAGCACTGGAAGTGATTAAAATTGTAGTCCTAAGAGTTTTGGCATGCCAAGCTCTCTTCTTCGCATCTCAATTTTGAATTTCATGAGTGAAAATGATGTGGGTGGTGAGGGGTTTATATAGACCAAACTACATTTAATGGAGTCATTTATTATAGGTATGGCAGGGGCATGAGTTGGTGGAGATGCGAAAACCCGTGCCACGATGAAAGCGATGGAAGACCCGGGTGGCGAAAATGAGCGCGTAACTCGTTGTGTGGGCAGATGCAATGTGAAGGCCATAGACAATGATGAACTAGGGATGACAACCCACCCAGGGAGACCTATAGATGCGGACCCACAGACGACAATGAACATGATGAATTTTGATGGATAGAAGCCTACATCGCAACTTTCACAAAGGTTAAAAACTTGGTGAAACTTAGGTAGGTGATTTTGGTCAAGATGTGTTTGATAATTTTAAGGCATGTGACCAACTTAGGCTCAGAAATTGGGGCACATAAAATGAGGAAAAAGCGAAAACGATCCGACAGAGGCGAAAAGAGAAGAGGGGGTCCCAGGTCTAAATGGAGCATGTGTGCTATAAGCATAACAAAGGGGAAAGGAAAGGGAAAGACCCTTGTAGTAGTTGCTTCTCCACCATCCACATGGGTTCTTGATTCGGGTGCTTCACACCACATGGTTTCAGCAAAAGATGAACTTGAACCTATGGAGCCATGTTTTATGCCTTCCATTTTGATGGTTGACAACACTCCAGTTGAAGTGTGTGGGAGAGGGTCTATTTATATGGTGGATGTCACATTTTAGGATGTTCTTTGTGTGCCCTCATTATCAACTAATCTCCTATCAATCTATCAAATCACTCACACAAGTACAGGAAAGAGAGTTGAGTTTACTCTTGATTTAGTGGTGATTAGTGAGATGCACAATGATTCTATAGTTGCAATTGAGAGAGCAGATAATCGGTCTTGAATTATTTTATTCTCTCACTTTGTTCCTAATCCTTCTTCGACTATTCTACTCACTCCTTTAGACAATGTGAGTAATTTATGGAATCAACAGTTTGGCCACTTGAACTACCACTACTTGCAATAGCTCAACAAACAGAGCATGGTTATAAGATTACCTATAGTTTTCTTTTCTAAAGGTGTTCATCATGGTTGCATTCTTAGCAAGCATCTTGAAGAGAATTTTGACAAAGGCAAAGCTTAGAGAGCCTCACATCTTTTGGAGTTGGTACATAGTGATTTGGTAAGGCCATTTCCACAACCGTCTTTGAGTAGATGTTGTTATGTTTTGAAATTCATTGATGATTTCTCTAGATACACCATTATGTACTTTCTTAAATAGAAGTATGAAGTCTTTGATTCATTCTTGGAGTATAAGGATTTTACAGAGAAACAAACTAGAAAATCTATCGGTTTTGCGTAAAGATAATGGGGGGAATATGTCAACCACAGGTTTGTGTAGTATTATGCTTCAGAGGGCATTGATTTGCAACATATAGCTACCTACAGTCCTTAGCAGAATGGAGTTGTAGAATGAAAGAATTGGTCCTTGAAATAGATGGATAATTGTATGATTCACTCCAAGTCTTTGGTGCCACCTTTCGAGGTAGAAGCCATTAACTATGTGTGTTACATCTAGAACCGCATTCCCCACAAAGTTGTGAAGGGGGTAACTCCTAAGGCTTGGACTAGTAAAAAATTGTTAGTTAAGCACTTTTGAGTGTTTGGCTCTAGTACATGGGCCCACATTCTAGTAGAGAAGTGCAAGGATATGGATCCATAGAGCAATCCTTGCATATTTTTTGGTTACCTAGATGATGTTAAAGGATATAGGCTTCTTCATCCTACCACACATGACTTGTTCATTGAGAGGGTTGTTCAATTTGAGGAGAGTTCTTCCAGTCCTTCTCTCTCCACTTCTCCTACCACCATCAATTTGGAGTACTTGTATCATGATGATAGTTCTTCAAAGGTTCATAATACTTTAGATGATAATAGTGATCATGAGAAAGCACATAGTTCATCTTCAGGGGATGATTATTCTCCTCTTGATTCTCCTCCTCTAGTCATAGGGCCTCTTTGGGCTCGTCATACTTTGCAGTCAATAGGTGATTTGATAGGGGATCCTTTGGATTAGAGAAGAACAAGATCATAGTTTTAGGATGCTCCACATGTCTTCCTTGCTTCAGCTTTTGATCCATAACTTTTTGGGAAGCTTGTAGTTGTGTCCCCAAGTGGGATGTAACAATGTAAGAAGAGTTTAGTTCCTTGGAGAGGAACCACACTTGGGATCTTGTCCCACTTCCTAAGGGGAGGAAACTTGTTTGATGCAAGTGGGTCTATCAAACAAAATATGTAGCATATGGGTCAGTTGACAAGCATAAGGCTCACTTGGTTGCCAAAGGATTCTCCCAAGTTCTAGGGATTGACTACTCTGAGACTTATGTATTTGTCACCAAAATGAATTTTATTTGACTTGTCCTTGTTATAGTTGCAACACATAGATGGGATGTTCATCAGATGGATGTGAAGAGTGTTTTTCTTCACAGTGATCTTCAAGAGGACATATACATGGAGAAGCCACAGGGGTTTGTTCGGGATCCTTCACTTGTGTGTCATCTTCAGAAGTCTCTATATGGCCTCAAATAGGCCCCTCAGGCTTAGTATGCCAAGATGGAATCCTTCCTTCTGAAAGTGGGGTTCACTCTATGTCATTCTGATACCGATCCTATATTTTTCAATAGGATGATATTTACGCCTTCCTAGTTCTCTATGTTAATGACTTGTTGATCATATGAATTCACTCATCCACCATTCAGGCAATGAAAACCGCTCTTCATGATCAGTTTTTGATGTCAGACTTGGAATTGTTGCACCACTTATTTTGGATTGAGATCACTCAATCTTCTTCAAGTATCACTCTTGCACAATCTAAGTACACACTTGATATGCTCTAAAGGTTTCACATCGTTGATTGTAAGCTTGCGCTGACTCCATTCTTGTTAGGGGTCAAACATGAGGCTAAGTGTTCTTCACCCTTGGGTTGATGGAATTTTATATCCACAGCTTGTTGGTAGTCTCATCTATCTGACTCATATGAGGCCCAAAATTTCATATGTAGTAGACATGGTCTCTCGATTCATGCAGGAGCCACATGAGCTACCCTAGAAAGTAGCTAAGCAAATTCTTCACTACATCAAGGGTACTCATAATTATCGCACTATGTGGTGGGTGTGGATTTTGACTTGGTGGGACACACAAATTTTGATTGGGCAGGCAATTCTCAAGATCATAAGTCTACTTCAGGGTATTGCTTCTTCCTTTTGTTCTAGTCCAATTTGTTGGTTGAGCAAGAAGCAATCTTCTATTGCTCTTTCATTTACAAAGTTTGAGTATCAAGGAGTGGTTAATGCTACTATTGAGGCCATATGGATTCAAAAAATTCTCATTGAGTTTGGAATTCCATTTTGGAAGCCCACATTCATCTATTGTGACAACCAGAGTGCAATTTAGATCTCTCACAATCTAATCCATCATCAGTGGACCAAACACATTGAGATCCACATGCACTATTTTTGGGAGTTGATTCATTTGGAGATCATTGATCTCAAGTACTATCTGACATTAGATCAAGCTATAGACATCTTCACAAAACCCTTCACTGAGAGCAATTTCCTTCATTTGTGAGCTTTGCTTGGGGTGCAGTTAGTGTCATCTTTGCGGGGGGCTACTTAGTCCTTTTCTTCTCTCTCTTTTATGAGGGTTTGTTCTCTCTCTATTTGTGGGGGCCTTCTTCTTTGGGGGGGATTTTATTTGAATATGAGTACCTAACATGAATTCATTTTTTGAGACCCATCATATTTTACATCCTCCTAAGTTGTGCTTAAGGGGGGGTGTTGATGTAGGATTTTTATTTTTCTAGTGGGTTAATTTATTTTCCCTTGGTCTTAGGTTTTTCCTACACTTTATTAAGCTTTCTTAGGATAATAAAGTGAGTTTATTACTAGGAGATAATTGATGTGTTGTCCCCTTCCTTAAAGTATGAAACACTTTCTAGTTTTGGTGGCATCCTCCACTTTTGGTGGTCCATCTCCACTTTTTGTGGTTGATTCCTATTGGTTGGATTTTCCACCTACCTCCTCTCCTTAGTTCTATATAAACTCACTACATATCTTTTATTTGCATCTTTTGCATGCATTCATTCATGTATTGGTTCAGACTGTAAGCTCTTAATGTAATATTGTCACATCGACATTGCATAATCTCTTAGAGTCCTAGTTTGCATTCTTATGTTTTTCCAGTTTATGTAAATTTGGTTTTCTTTTAAAAAATTTCTTGGGTTATTCAATCTATTTCAGATTTCTAACATATAGTATTTAGCTTCAAAGGTAAATGACATGATGGAAAGGAACATTGAAGCCTACTCAATAGAGGAAAATGATGGTTCTACCATCTAGCCCTAATTTAGTTGCAATATGTTCACAAAACTCTTAACTTGGATGTTTAATGCAAGAGTATCTTAGGAATCATATAATCAACATAAACCTAATCATATATACTCCTTCATTTTGTAATTTCCTAGCTTAATTCGGTGAATGATTTCCCATGGCTTCCCTTAGGGGAAACTTATGACATTCCTCTAGGCCAACATTATGTGCTAAATTATAAATAATTGTGAAAAAAGGTCCCTCATGTAAATTGAATGCCCCACTTGGATGAGAACTTGATATTCTCTCCTTAAAACATTATTTCTTTATTTCTTGATTTTCTCTAGATTTTGAATGTTTCTCTTGAAGCAATCTTGCTTTATTTCCTAATTTTCTCTAGATATGCTTTCAATTTTTATTTTTATTTGCAAATACTAAGTTGACAAATTCACATCTCCTATTAGAGGGAGAAAATATAACCAAAGAGGCACAATTTTAGGTTTGGTTTGTCTTGCAAAGGATTGGGAGTCATTGGTTTCATAGGGGAAATTTTCTTGAATTTCCTAGAGATTCCAATGCATATGAAATATATTTTGTTTATGAATGACCAATTTTCTATTATTGAATGAATATTGTGTGTGTTTAGATCTATGGGTTATGTTTCCATATTTGTGTTTTTGAAACCTTTGTGTGTATCTTATATTGGTGTTGGCTACAAGGATAAGGTTGTCATTTATTTGGATCCCTATCCTTGGGTACAACAATTGCCCTAATGGATGAATATTTCTTTAGTTGTTAAAGTTCCAAGGCTATCTTACTAGTTAGCATTTTAAAACACTTATAATGGAAAGAAATAATATTTTTTCCAAGAAAAGTTCCTATCTAAAGAGATGTAGTAACTATGTTTTGAAATTTCCTCAAGATTTGGGTTCTAAAAAAAATTTAGTTGTGATAAATTAGTGTCCATCAATATGTGAGATTTGTACCTAGAGTAACACTTTATGATATAGAAATATTATCATGAAGGAGGCACATCACAATGCAAGGTGCATTGCCCTAACAAGTGGTAATTAGTTGTGTATTTTTAAATCTCCAAGATTATATTCCTATTATCATTTTAGAGTGTGCTATGATATTAAACAAGATAGAGATTATTACTTAACAATTGAAAAAAATTAAGAAGAAATGTGTTTAAAAATGTATGAATGTAATATTTTAAAATTTCATATAAGATTTTGATTTTATTTTATAAAAAATCTATGTTAAATAAGTATAATTCTTTAAAAAAAAGATACTTCAAAATATAAAATTTGGACAATAATTTAAAAACTAAAAAAACTAAAAGTCATATGGATCATGAGCCTTATGCATATAACTAAAATTTATTTCCAAATAACTTGAGCTTGTCATAAATTTGACATTAAATCTGTTAAAATCTCTTGCTTAATCACAAACCTCAAGTAAAGCAATCTATTGTCATCATTTAATTATATCTAGTTAAGTTGCTTCCATATTTATACCTCCTTGTTATTCTCTTTGATGAATTGCAATATGGCTACATATGCCAATTACTTTGCGTCCATTAGAGGATTCAAATTGAAACATTGAGAAGTATCTGTTGGGTTTTTTCGTCGAGAGGCAAACTACAGTGACATCAAAATCATATTAAACTTTTTGACCTTTTTGAAAAAAATGACTGGCAGCTGCCAGTATTCGAACAGAATATTAATCATTCAGATAAATAGGCAACCGTTACATGGCAGGCAACAAGAACCAAGCCCACAATTTTCTTCTTAAATTCGCCAAATGAGCCATGCATCGCTGTTATTGGGAATCTTCATTACGCCGAGAGGCGTTCTATCAGTCGCATAAACCGTTACAAACGCTCTATCACCACGTTGCCTTCCATCCTGAGTAGTGGGCAGCTGCTGACATGCATACAATCGTAACCGATGGAAGTGGAAAAGATACGATAGGAAGAAATTATAAAGAAGAATTATTCTGGAGGATACGAAGCTTGGTGGAAAGAGAATTGCAGATTGTGCAGGTACGGCGAAACTTGGTCAAGAGCTGCTTGATAAAGTGAATCATTTCAACTACACAACTATTGTATGTAGTGTGGAAATTTTTTACGTTTTCTTTGTATTTTGCATTCAGATTCGGTGGAAATTTGCAAAGGAAGAATATTGTTTTATGTTGATGTTACGAAGGGTGGAATAAAGGAAAGCATCGACATTGGGAGAGATAATTTCAGATTGCAGAGGTATGTTATTTACGGGTTATCTGTGTTTTTCGGAGCTTCACAATTGAGGCATCTTAGTTTACTGCATGTGCATGCTTATGGTTTACTTTATGCATGGATTGAATATTACTATAGATACAGCTCGAATCCAGGTCCGAGTGTCCTGAATAGGACAGCTTATTCTCCAAGTGATCGGAGTATCGCAGCTCTTTGATGATCTAGTAAAAGGGACATTGCGAGCATAGGAGTATCGCAGCTCTTCGATGATCCAGTAAGTTGATTTCATAATCCTACATAATAATCATTACTCTTTGTTCGATGAAGGAATGATTTTAGCTTTGATTCAAGCCAAAGGATGTCATAAATGGGAATCATTAAAAGGAATAGGTTGGAATCATTAAAAGGAGTAGGTGCAGAGTGCCTCGTTTTAATTAGTTTTATATTGGCATTGTATTAGGTTTTATCATGCATTGTAAACAGAGAAAGTGTAAATGACCAGCAGTATGGTTTGTTTGTATGATTCTTTAGCATTTTGGTTAGCTAAAGGTTCTCAAAATTGCATTCTACATTCGATCCCCTATATGTTACTTTTTGCAAGGATCTTGTTACACTTATTTCTATGTCATAAGCTATATTCGATATAATGTCTGCAATCACTTTTCTTTTCTTAGGAAGATGTCGCGCCAACGTCCATAGTCTTTGATGACTGTATCAAGCACACACAGTAATAAGGAAATACTAATGCGCCTTTAGGAAATCAACTTTAAATTTAGAGTACCATTGTAGATACCATGTGCCATCTGTAAACTAATAGGACCATTGTCACCCCCATTAAATGAGAACGCCGTGTGTTAATCTCTCTCTGCTTTAAACACTTAACAACTCATTGCTTTGTGTTTTCCACAAATTCCTTGGAGTCAATAAATGCATAACAAATTCCTTGGAGTCAATAAATGCAAGATAATATTTCTATATTAATCATTAGTGAAATCACACGATATCTATGTAGAATGCATACAGAGTACATGTAAACTTAACATAATAATATTTTTACATGGGGTTCACATAAATACCACATTAATTAAGGGCGAGGTCAATGCATAAGTATAAGTGATTTCTTGTCATCTCTACATTCATGTGTGATTACCAAATCAATATAGATAAACATTGATTAATCATTTCTTCGTTAAATTCTTTTAAGTGGTAGCCCCCTGGAAATGGTGGACCTTTGTTGATTCATTGTTTTAGTTCTCTGTCTTCCATTTTTTAATCTTATAGTAAGAAAAATTCGATGCTCATATCTTATCTTCTCTTTGCTTGCATCGGTAGGAATTCTTGTATTTCCATATTTCTACAAATCTAACTCATTAATCTTTTCTGTAATTAGTCCAATCTAACAATTTTTAATAATGTATCTCAATTTTTTAATTGAAAGATAAAAAAGATTTGATATCATTCTCCTCCTCCTCTCTATTCTTGAATTGCATAGTCTCTGCAATTTGGCCTCCAGATAGAGGCATTGTTTCTACCATGGTTGCCGACTTGCGGCATGGAGCATAACTGATTCCATTCATTTGTTCAAGAAATGAAGTGATAAACCCTAGTGGGCGTGGAACTACTTTCAAAATCTGACTGTTGTTTTTGTCTGGTTCTTGTTTTTCTGTTTTGAAAACAGTAGAAGACATTGGTTTCTTCTACATCCCATATGATTGGATCACTTCACTTTAGTCTTGATACATTCCAATCCAACATTGAAAATGTCTTCTAAAGTCTCCTTCTGCAGAATGCCTTTCCTGTGTTGCTAACAGACTCACCTGGAAATTCGATCTATATATTTTAGTGATCCTCCAAAAATCATCAATCAATAGTAGAAATAAGTCACTTCAATAAGGGAGGTTTTATTTATTTTTCTGAAATAAGTCACTTCAATGGTAGACATCATTTGCTTTCAATACTTTCATACTTTGATGAACCATTTTCATATTATTTAGGACAAGTAAGAACTAATAGAAGAAATATCATTAAGTTTTCAATCATTAATGATATCCCCTTTTTTATGTCATTTCTTCAGACAACGACTTCCATCACCTTCGCACAGCTTGCTGAAGGATTCTGCAAATTACATCTTTAGTGGGATTTTTGCGAAAGAAACAAGTAGGACTAAAAGTCTGATTTTAGATTTGAGGCTCCATCACATATGCTACTTATTTATTATTATTATTATTTTGTGATTTAGTTTTGGTTGGTTGTTGGTTTTTAATTGTATTGAATTATGCAATTTTTAACTGTATAGTTTTGAAATAATTTTTATTTTCAAATAAAATTAGAAATAGTATTATAAAAATTGATTTTCTTATGATTAGGAATAGTTTGTTTAGTTTTTAAATATTTAGTTGGAATATTAAAGCATTAAAGAGATGACTCTTTTGTGATATAGTAATAGTATTCTAAGAAATAATTTTCTTATGATTAGAAATAATTTATTTAGTTTTTTAATATTCTATCTCAAACTACAATTCTCCAAATGATAATTAAAATATTGTATTAATCTTTAATAGTATTTTAATCCTTAAAATACTATTAAAGATCAATATCAAAATGATATTGTTTTTCATTTTTATTTAAGACAAAAAAAAATGTAATAATAAAAATTTTGTAATCAAACATTAGAACCTAAAAATAATAGTTAGATTCATTTTAGAGCCTTATCATAGAGCTCCTATCAAATAGTTAAGTATTTAGATTATTTATAACCTTTACCTTTCAAAAAAGCGAGTAGTATTCAAAAAGAAATTTACTTTTCAAAAAAACGAGTAGTATTCAAAAAAAAAATTGAAGCCTTTATGAAGTTTACCTTTCAAAAACAATTACTAAAAATAATAATTAAAAATATAGTTAGCATAATTTAAGTAATTACTTATATATTGTTTTTATATTTAGATTAAATTTTTAAATTTATTTTAAAATTATAGAAATTAGAACTTAATTAATAATTAGATCATCTAATATAGTACTTTAGAAAATCTAACTCTGTTTGAAATTTATTTTAAACTTTTCAAATGATTATTATATTTTCCTTTGGAAACTAATAGTACTTCGGATATTTTTAGTCCTTAAGAATTTTTTAGAAATCCCTAACAATTTATGATCATTAAGAAAATAATTAGATTCATTTTAAAGCCTTATCTTATGATTAGATAGTCTCCTATCAAACATTTAATTATTTAGAATATTTTTGAGCTTTACAAGTAATTTGTTTCTTTCAAGATTTATTACTATATACTTTAATTTATTGTTAGATTTATTTTAATTTTAAAACATCAAACAAACATATTTAGTTTATTATTATTATTAAAAAGATATTAAAAATCTTAAATTAATTATTAAAATAAGATAATAAATGTTTTAGAAAAGTAATAATATTAGATAATTTAATGTAAAAAATAAAAGAAATAATAATAGAAATACTACTTTAATAATTAAAAATATAGTTGTATAATTTAAGTAATTACTTAAAAACTACTCTAAAAATTTAAAAAATTATATTGCTTTTTTAATTTTTATTTTTTTTAAATAATTATTTAATTATTTTAAGATAAATATTTTAGTTTTATTTTATGAATTATAGAAATTAGAAATTAGTTCAATTATAGAAAATTTAAGTATAGTAAATTTATGAAACTTAATAATAGAAAGGTTGCTTTAATATTTAAAAGTATAAATATTTAATTTATATAATTCATTTTTATTATAATTATAATTAAATTAATTATTTAATATTTAGATAATAATTTTGTAAAAAAAATTATATTACAAATAATATATAATTAACATTATTATATTCCTAAAATCTATCTCTAAGTAATTGGTCATTTTTAAGCTTAGTCGAACCTAGCTAATCTTTATAAGATTTAAAATTAGTTCTACTTATTCCAAGTTCTTTTTGATACATTTAGTTGATTTCATTCCAAGTGTTCATTTATTGTCAAATGACTATTATATTTTCCTTTTGAAACTTATAGTACTTTAGAAATTTTTAGCAATTAAGACTTTTTTATAGATTTACAACAATTTATGATTATTAAGAAATTTTTAAAAACCTATAGCACAATGAGAAAATAAAACTCATCCATATTTTTATAGAATGGATTTTGGTAGGATAATTGAGAGTTTCGATGCAAACGAAGGGCATATTCATGAGGATTCACAATCTTTAGCAATACAAAGAATTAAAGAGCTTCCAGATGAATTGCAGAGAAAGATTTTGGAAGATTTTTTCTTTCATAATCATATTCATGTATTTCGATATGTTGGATGGGGAAATATTGAGCCAATTCCACAGAGAAAACAAATTCATATTCTATCTCCATTGGTGACAAGAGGGGAACTGATTGTTCTAAAACATCTTGTAAGGCAATATAAAGAAGCTCACATCATTTTTCCTTGCCAATCCATTATTGCATTTTTCCCCTTTGTAGATCATAGCATGGAAGAACTCATTAGTGTATTCAGTCCACCATGCAAAGATTTTTTATGCCATCTAACACCTTTCCAAACTTCTACTGATGAGCATACTCTCGTGTTCGTGTTGAATCTTGTGGTCCATTTTCCACATCTCTCACTCGAATGGATTATAAGACATTATAGTACAAAAATTCTTGGAGAATGACATGATAATGATACAAGAATGTCCACATCTAAAATGATAAAACATCATTATTCATACTGGTACCTACTCAACTTTGAAAATACCTATAGACAACCTAGAATCCATCTTATACCTGATATTGGTAGATGGCAAATTCTTTATGGAGATAATGTTTAGAAGAATATCATGACTTCGTAAATCATTAGTTTCTATATAATTATGTTTGTGTGTAATAAAGCATGGATTGACACTGTCCACCAATTTTGTGTGATATTCCTCCATGCAATATTTTAAAATAAATGTAATGTTTTAAGTCTTGCATGCCATATGATTTAGGCTACAAATATAATAATATTATTATTTTCTTATCTAGAAGCTATTGCCACCAAATGGATGTAAAATGTAAAGTTTTAAATATTAAGGGAACCAAAATTTTCTTGTATATTTGTTTGCAATTTCTTGAATTGTTGGTTAAAATTATATTTATCTAATTTGAAAGGAAATTATGCTAGATTCTTTTAATCATAGTTGTGTATGAACTCTCATCTTTCCCTTAGAGGGATTAGATCCAATATGACTATTGCCATTTTAATCTACTTATGTAAAAACACACATTCTTGATGGCTTCCTTTTTTAATTCGTATAACTTATTGAGTTTAATTTTCAAAACAAAATAAACACTTACATACAAATAATTCAAAAAATGCAGTTATGGATCAATCAAGATTGGATTTTCAATTAGAAGAAGAGAGGAGGCAATATCAAAGAGCACGTCAAAGAGAATATCAAAGAGAATATAGAAGACGTCGATGGGAAAATTTGGCAGATGATCAAAGGGAAGATGAAAGAAGAAGTAACAATGAAGCTCACAGACAAAGACATGCTAGACACAGGGCAGAAATAATAGTGCATAAATTAGGTTTTCAAAATAGAGAGGAAGCTAATATGATAACTGTAGACACATAAAAATGTCCTTGTAATCATTTTTAAATCATCCTTGTGTTGATCTAGGGATATATCGTTCCCCGCAATGAAAACACTATCATCATCAATCAATCATCCTCGTGTTGATCTAGGGATATATCATTCCCTGCAATGACAACACTATCATCATCATCAATCAATCAATTAATCATCAGTTTACAGCTTGACAGGGGCAATACCTTGTTTGTTTTTGTATCATTTGTGCATGCTTGCTTGTGTGTTTTATCATTTCAATTGGCATTTGCATCAAATCTGAATCACTCCTAGCTAATATTCATATCTTGTATCTAGACAAGGTTGTATTATGCTGGGGCACGAGACACATCGTCACCTTGGTCCTTATACCTTGGTGCATAACGTCTAGTGCTATATCAAACATATGATTGCTCACTTTATTGCAGCATAATGTGTCATTTTTCTTTTTCATCTACTTCTTATCTTGTATCATTCATCTTATCCCTCCTTTATCATTTCATTCATTTTGAGAGAATATTTGTGTTTGTCCAACCCACCTATCCTCTCAAGGGGGCATCATCATCATTATCATATCCTATATCATCATTCCATTTCTTCATATCTTTTGCATCATCATATTCTTCTATCATCCCTTTCCTTCATTCATCATACTCCTCACTTCTTCAAGTGGTTGGGGCATCATCTTTTTTTCATCTATCAATACCTTAGCTTCTTTGAAATGATGTTACTCGACATAAATCTTACCATCTCGAACATCATCTCAAAGAGGGGCAAAATGTAGACACCCAAAATTATCCGTGTCATAATATTACCTAGTCGATACATGACCTTGTAAAACATCTTGTAATATTTTACCCTAGGTCATTACATCATCCCACTTATCCCAGTTATTCCACTTAATCACCTTCCCAATTAATTAAATAAATCTCATTTATTTAATTAATTCCCCCTTCACATGTCTCAAAATAATTCAAATTAAATATTTGAATTAATCCCTCACTTATTGTCACATTGCAACATGTGTCACATGACTACAACTCTTCACATGCATAAATAATTTAAATAATTTTATTATTTAAATTATGAGATTCCCACTCACATCCTATTTTTACCCCCAGGACATGAAATGTTATCCCTCATGGATGGTTTCTCAGGCTATAATCAGATTAAAATAGCTCCTATTAAGACAGCATTCACTTGTCCTTGGGGAACCTTCTGTTGGAATGTCATGCCCTGTGGGTTGAAGAACACCGGAGCTACCTACCAACGTGCAATGACCACTATCTTTCATGACATGATGCATACATATCTAGAGGACTATGTAGATGATTTGTTGGGAAAATCTTACGCGAGAGCTAGACATCTAGAGATCATGGATAAAATTTTCACAAGATTAGAAAAATACAAAGTCCGATTGAATCCCAAAAAATGTGCCTTTGGGGTAACCTCTGGGAAACTCCTTGGATACATTGTCACATCTAAGGGAATTGAAGTTGATCTTGCAAAAATAAAGGCTATACTTGAAATGCCTCAACCTAAGAATATCAGACAGTTGAGATCATTACAAGGAAAACTTCAGTCTATTCGCCGCTTTATATCACAACTCGCAGATAAATGTCAACCCTTTCAACATCTACTACACAAGAATGTTCCATTCAGATGGGATGACAAGTGTGAACAAGCTTTTCAGAAAATCAAAGAGTATCTGATGACACCACTAGTATTGGTACCTCCCACAGATGACAAGCCTTTAATTCTGTATATATCCACAACCACCACAGCACTGGGGGCACTTTTGGCACAACATGATTCTGAAGGAAATGAATGTGCTATCTATTACATTAGTCGCACTCTAGTGGGATATGAGCTCAATTATAGTTCTATTGAAAGAGCATGCCTTGCCGTAGTTTTTGCATCACAAAAGTTGCGACATTACATGCTTACACACCAGACAAAGCTCCTTGCAAAAATTGATCCTCTTAAGTACCTCTTGAGCAAAGCAGCACTCACGGGCCGATTAGCTAAATGGGTTATGATTCTCAGTGAGTTTGATATTGAGTACATAGAAAGAAAAGCTATTAAAGGACAAGCTAGAGCAGATCAACTCGCCGATGCTCCTGTGACAGATAATCATCCTCTTATTACCGAATTTCCTGATGAATCAATCTTCAACATGGAATCTACACATCTGTGGACTTTATATTTTGATGGCTCCTTCACACAAGGTGGTTCTGGTGCTAGAAATCTCTTTGTCACTCCGCAAGGGGATTGTATACCTAAAGCTTATAAGATACAGTTTCCATGCACCAACAATATTGCAGAATATGAGGCCTTACTTTCTGGGCTTCGTATGGCGGTGCAATGGAAAATCCTAGAGTTGCGTGTTCTTGGTGACTCTCAGCTAGTGATTAAACAAGTTAATGATGACTACAAAACAAAAGATGAAAAATTAATTCCTTACAAAAGAATGGTGGATGACTTCAAGGCCTATTTCACATCAATTTCCTTTGAGCAAATTCCTCGAGATAGCAACCGAGCTGCTGATGCAATGGCAACAATTGGTTCACTTGTAGAAATGCCATGCAATGCTGCCTACTGTGAGTTCTTGGTAGAGCCTCTTTTGGAACCCGCTTACAATATACCACAATCTGAAATGATTTGCCTTATTATTGGTCCTAATTCTCAATGGTATGGCGATATTTATACCTATCTCCAAGATAACACCTTTCCATCGGATCTATCCAATAAATCTCATAAAACCTTTATCCGTCAAGCTTCCTGCTATGTAATCTTAGCCAATACCCTTTACCGCCGAGGTCTCGATGGTACTTTACTTAGATGTCTTGAGCATGATGAGAGCAAAATTGCTTTACGAGAAGTACATGAAGGTATATGTGGGGCACATTCTAGCGGTCCTTCCTTAGCCAAAAAACTCTTGCGTATGGGTTATTATTGGCCTACAATGGAAACAGATGCTTATCAGTTTGTTAAAAAATGCAAGCAATGCCAAAAACATGCAGACTTGATACATGCTCCTGCATAGAAATTACATTCTCTTACTACACCATGGCCCTTTTATCAATGGGGACTCGATCTCGTGGGCAAGATCCATCCACCTTCATCCAATGGTCATAAGTTCATTCTCATTGCCATAGACTATTTCACGAAATGGATTGAAGTTGTTCCTCTCACTCATATCACTGGAAAACAAATAGCCACTTTCATACTGAACTACATCATCTGTCGTTATGGTGTTCCTTTATCCATCATCACAGATAATGGGCGTCCATTCAAAAATCAAGATGTCCGTGAACTTTGTGAGAAATTCCATATACACCATCATTTCTCCATACCTTACTATCCTCAAGGTAATGGCCAAGCTGAGGCCTCTAACAAAACCATTCTTAAAATTCTCAAAAAAACGGTCAATGAAGCTGGTCGAGATTGGCATATTCAACTGAATCCTGCCTTGTGGGCTTATCACACAAGTATCCGCACTCCTACAGATGCTACCCCCTATGCCCTTGTCTATGGATCTGAAGCCATCTTGCCCATCGAGGTCGAGTTACCCTCTTTGCACGTCTCCTTGCGCAATCACATCAGTGATGAAGAATACCGAGTTTCCCGTTTGCAGGAATTGGAGCTATTAGATGAACGAAGACAAACTGCTTTTAACCATCTTAGAGCATATCAAAAGCGAATGAGTCAAAGTTATAATCAGAAAGTGAAACCACGCACATTTGAGGTTGGAGATCTTGTCCTTCGTGAAAATCCTCGCAATCAACAAGACAAAGAAAAGAAGGGTAAATTTGAGCCTAATTGGTTGGGTCCATACGTTATCACTGCTGTGTATGGATCTAGGGCATATCAGTTATCTACTCCAGAAGGTGAATTGCTTAACGATCCCATCAACAGTATGCACATTCACAAGTTTTATACTTGAGTGCTTTAGAGGGTACACTCTTTTAAAGTCCTGAAAAAAGAAAAAATACAAAAAAAATGGAAAAAGTCTTGAAAAAAATACAAAAAAAATGGAAAAAGTCCTAAAAAAAAATATATAAAAAGAAAAAGTCGTTCAATGGTGAAAACCACTTCAGTGGAGCCTTGAGCAAGTACCATGGTGAAAACCGAGAAATTGGTGCCATGTGTAGAGGCTTTGCTCCTCTTTCCTTTGGAGCTCTACTTGATCTTTTCATCCCATTTTTCATTCACCCTCCACTTCATAATATCCTTTTCACACTCACCATGGCTTGTGAATTGTTCGACAATCCCCTCACTTGCTCGCTTTGTCATGCGTACTAGATTGGTCCTATTCCTCAATGGGGCATTTCCTCAACCTTAGCCATGGGTTAGGATATTGAGCATCTCATGGTTAGAGAAACTACCCTCTTTGTCTGTCTACTTGCTTGCGATGCATCTCTTTCCGTTGTAAAAGGTCCTGAAAAAATCCAAAAAAATCATAAAATGTCTTGAAAAAATCCAAAAAAATCGTAAAGTGTCCTGAAAAACATCCATAAAAATCATAAAATTTCTTGAAAAAATCCAAAAAAATCGTAAAGTGTCTTGAAAAACATCCATAAAAATCATAAAATGTCATGAAAAAAATCCAAAAAAAATCAAATATTCCAAAACTCCAAAAAAAAATAAAAAAAAATCAAATAACCTCAAAAATCCCTCAACAATGACACTTTCAGATCACCACATCGCTTTGAACTTCAGCAAAATCAAACTGCATCATGAGTAACAATCAAGCAAATATTGTAGCATACGTACCAATCCATCTTGCAAATCCAACCAAACACACACAATCGTACCAAGAATTAGTTCCATCTCGAGGCATGACGCATGTTTGTTTGTTAGTCTTTGATTATTTTATGATTTTATCTTTGGTGGCATGTCTTTTAGCTTCTCCCGGATGTCTGGGACTAGAGAGGTGATGATGGGGCATGTTCACCTATTTGATGCCTGTGGATTGTTTCTTATTCATAGGACGACTCGTCTTAAGACATGGTTATCTAAAACCATTGAGGACCTATGAGTCTAGTATGGATGAGTGCATTCCTTATTTGATAGTGTCTTCCATGCAATAAGTATTCAGGTCATCTAGGGTTCTTATACCTAGATGCTTATACTTCATTACTAAATAAAAACGCAAACAGTATTCAGGTCGTCTAGATGTTCATGTTATCTAGACGCTTATACTAATTTGTGACATAATAAGCTCGATGATGATAAAAGCACTTAAAATGCACAAGAGGCTTCATCACCTTCATTTTCTCCCATCTTGCATCTTCCATTTATTGCATTTCATTTTCTTCATCTTTCTTGTCCCAGAGAAATCAATCAACTTGCATCTCCAAATCTCATGTCCCCTTAATCAATCAACCAATCATTCTGTCAACTTGTCTTGCGCTTGCATCAATCTCAATCAGCTTCATCAGCTCATCAACCTGGCTATACTGATCATTTCCATCAATTGTTCAATTATGCCTATCGATTGTGCATTTCCATCAAATGTACACCTTCGCTTTATTACTTGCGCAATATCAAGTATCTGATCATTTTCTTGGTCACATCTATCAAGAGATTAATCTTCATACAATTTTTTTTGATCAATCTCTCGAGGGGGCATATCATTCTTATCATATTCCTTACCAGGATATCTCTAGGGCATGTATCAGTTGATCAATCTTTTTCTTTGAAACAACGCGACAAGCTGCATTGTCTCAAAGAGGGGCAAAATGTAGACACATAAAAATGTCCTTGTAATCATTTTAAAATCATCTCATATTTCATTCAATTATCCATATATTATAACCATTTATTCATAAGCATTTATAGGCATCTATAAGCATTATTCATAAAATCATTTGATCATTTATCATTTACCATCTAACCATAAATCACTAAAATATCATTAAATCATTTAATAATCTTTCCATTTATCCATTCATCTCATATTCATATTTTATGCATTTCCATTCAAATATTATACTCATAAAACCCATGTCCATAATCACTTCATTAAAACCATTTTCATAATAATTTATCCACCATAAAATATTAATACATTAGTGCATTTACACATTTCATGCATTTGCATATTCATTTAAAATATCACAAATACTCATTAAATCATTCATTTACCACCTACATGCATTTATCCATTTCAAATCTTTTATCTTACCCATCTCATGCATGTGGGATATTTTCCTCCAAGCCAATCTCTTATCCCACATTCCTTCCACAACTTGCATTCACCCTAAAGATTCCTATTTAAACAGGACTCTCTTCTCATTTTGACCCCTACATGAATCTGGCACATACACATATCTTCACAGCTTTGCTTAATCCATTCACTAATAGCCTCTTGATGCATCTATGCTTGCAAAAATCTGAGAGCAAAAGTGCATAACAAGACTTTGGTGATAGGATGCCAATGGAGACTGGTTTTTGTTTGAAAACATTTTGATTATCTTATGGTAGTTTAGAATAGTTTCATTTCTACTTTTTGCTTTTAAATCTGAAACTACTCTATTGTTGAGATCCAGAAATGATGGTTCTTCTCCATAGAACCATTCATTTTTGAGAGCTTACAATAACAAATAGTCATTAAAGAACATCTGAACAAGTCTCTCATTTTGAAGGAGAAGAAAGACAACAGGTTGATCCCCATTCAAGTGGGATGCACAATCAAGCATTTATTCAAAATATTGAGATGAATCTTGAAGATGAAAGTTCAAGGTCAATAGAACGAGTAGCTGAGACACCTCAACACAGAAATCAGATTGAGATAAACTTGGGTATAGAAGGTGATGCACACAATAGGCCAAATGCAAATGGAATCAATCAAGTTGATTTTAAAAGACTTCAAATACAATTTCAACTTTAGTTAGACAGCTTCAGAATACCAAACATGTGTTATATCTGTCAAGAAAGTTATTTAGGAATTAAAGTATGTCGTAGTTCAGAAGGTCCTATATGTACTAGATGTAGGCAAGAGAGAGGAAATAATAGATTTTCATCTTCAAATAATATGGATCTAGGGCCACAACCAGAGAAGCTTACGAAATTGACTCAAGTAGAGGAAATGTTGATTGCATGTGTCAATCCAATACTACAAGTTACACATGCAATAGGTGGTCAATACAAATATAAAGGACACACAATAAGTTTTCCACAAAATGTAGAACATGTTTCAAACATTTTGCCACATACAATAGATCATTTGCCAATCATTATTGTTCGAAGAAGGGATCAATGTGGCACAAATTATAACTTTACAGTGAATAGGGATCATGTGTACAAAGCACTTAAATACAAAGTTGAGCATGACAAATTTTACTCTGATGTCAGAATTGATGAAAATGCTCTCAATGATCTACCAAGAAATTTAGATGAAAATATTTTCAATAGATTAAAGACTATGCATATGGAATTTGATTCTGATACAAATGAAATCATATTTGTGGGCCCACTCATGGAGACAGATGAAGGTAACATAATTGATCACACAACATCAATGGCCTCCAGACCACCTAATGCACAAAGAGAAATGGAATTAATCCATGCCTAGGTTAATAACCCTCACACAAATCCAACAACATTGATGGAATGGCCAGGAATTGGTTCATCTCCTATCAATGAATATGTCACATTAGGATTACTCGATATGAAATTTATAACATTGTTCCCTGATGGTAGATGTGATTGGTTAGAACCACGAATGAGGCGAGTGCATCTGCATGAATTTGTGAAACATATTTTGCGGTATAGAGATCATCGTTTTGGTCAACATCCCAGATTTAGATATTTTATGATGTTCATGATAATGAGGCACCATGAACAAAATTCATCTATAGTCTTTGCAAAAAGAAGATTTCAAGACATGTCGATCACCATCAATGAGCTACGCCAACATATGGAAAACATGCCACAATCGCATTTGGCTGACAAGTTAATGCGGTTTGGAACAACATTGAGGGGTACAAGGTCATATTGGGCTAAATGTCATGCAAAATTGACAGACATGCTTTATCAAATAGGCTCTCCCACAATATTCTTCACATTAAGTGCAATAGATATGTATTGGCCTGATTTGCATGCACTAATGCCAGGAATAGCACCAACTACTCCACAAGAAGCTCAAAATTGGCGAAAACAAAATGTTATCAACTATCCTCATATAGTCACACATTACATACACCTTAGACATTCAATATTCAGAAAATAAATTCTAGAAAAAGGAATGAATGTTAAAGATTTTTGGTCAAGATATGAGTGGCAACACAGGGGTTCACCACATGTTCATGGATTCATATGGATTAATGGAGCACCCAATATGGACAACATTGATTGGTCAAATGAGGAGCAACGGAAAAGTGCTGAAAGATATTTTCATTCCATTGTTCATGCATGGAATCCTAGACAAGATCCACACCAATGAAATATACAGGCATGTTTATAAATATTTTGACATATATCTAATATTATATGATATAAACTATTTTATAGCTTATGATGTAACTAATATATTCATTTGTATTTTAACGTGTAGGCATTCCAAAATTTTCCTCAACATCCATGTCTAAAAAACACGAGACAACTTGTAAAGATGGATATTTCCCATGACTATGAAGAGATCCTCAACTGTGTAGAACGACATACAGTTTGTAGGGAAGGTGCATGCCTACGAAAAAAAAGAGGAAGGATGGTTTGCAGGTAATTATTTTGTGAAAGAATTTTTTTATATCAACATTAAATATTATGTATAAAAAAACGTAACAAACATGCAAATTGTTGATATTAATTTTAGGTATAATGCTCCTTGGCCTTTGAATCTAGGGGGATCCAAATTATATGAAGACATTGAAACAGGAGAAAAAAAAATTGAACCAGCAAGAAATGATGATAGATTCAATTCACACAATCGCCTCATATTGCAATTATGGAGAGCAAATATAGATTGGCAACCTATTCTTTCCAAGCATGCAGTCATAAAGTACATTGCAAAGTATGCAACAAAAGCAAAGAAAAGCTCAGGAACATATCACCAGATGTTGTTGTGCCTTTCAAACTTGGAAAACCCTAATGATTTAGTTGCACGAGCATATAGAAGGCTTTTGACTGAGACAGTTATAGAAAGGGACATTGGAGCTCAAGAAACATGTCACATGTTGTTAGAACTTCCACTGGTGGAGACCAGTAGAAGATTTGTTAATCTAAATGTCTCACATGAGGTGTTCAAACCTATAACTTTACATGATGAAGACAATAATGAAGACCAAACAATATGTTTCATTGATGGATACAAAACAAGGCCTTCTTGTATGGAAGGTGTCACATTAATTGATGCAGCTAGATCATGGATATATAATCCTAGAAGAAGAAGAGACAATAAATGGGAGCCAAGGGAAAGAGCAGCAATTGTCAGATTTTTTCCTAGGTTTTCATCTCTTCCTCCACGTGATTCAGATAAATGGATTGAATTTTGTTTATCGAATTTATTACTCTACAAACCATTCCATGACATAGAAAGGGATATTGGTCATGATGATGAATCCATAATAACTAAGTGGGAGTCATTTCATTATAATCCTTGGCATGTCGAGAGAACAACAACTACAGAAAATGTTGAGGCCACTAGTGATTCAGAAATTGAAGAGAATGAAACTATTCAGGGAAATACCACTGAGAATGAATGGGAAATTATATCTAGGTTGCATCATGGTCAAAATATGCAATTTACAGAAATAGATATGTTGGGGAGAAGAGACATTGATAGACATACAAATTGGTCTATTGATTATCAAGGTGAAGAGTACACAGCTACAACAATCAACTTTATAAATAATATGAAGAAGCATAGATGCCTTATATATGATGATATACCCCAATGTGTCAACTACACATCCCTCAGTGATAAACAAAAAAAGGCAGTTGACATAATTATGACACACTACCAGAGGAATCAAAATGGGGTGCCATTGTTCATGATAATTCAAGGAACAACAGGAATAGGAAAGTCATATCTAATTGGTGCCATTAGTCAAGCTCTTGAAAATGCCACAATGCCATCTTGTTCTCCCCTTCTATTACTTGCACCAACGGGAGTTGCAACATTTAATATAGGAGCCTCTACAGTTCATTCAAAATTGAGAATCCCAATACGAGATTTTACTCAGCTAGAAGGAACAAGACTTACCAGTTTTCAAGAAGAAATGGCACATATCAAGTACATTTTGATTGATGAAATGAGCTTCATTGGTCAGAACATGTTGGAAAACATAGATTCTAGACTCCGACAGGCATTCCCACAAAGTGCACACATGAGCTTTGCACCTGTATAGAATTCAATTTTGACTAATGAAGTCAACTATTTTATATTCTACTAATACATGTTCATCTACTAAATTTTAATAAAAAAATAATTATTTTTTTTGAAAATAAATATTGTCGTTTATCTTTCAGGTATATCTATGATTTTGGTAGGAGATTTGGCCCAGTTGCCTCCAGTCAATGATAGACCAGCATATGACAGTTGTAACATTTTAGATTTTTCTGCAATAGCTATGACTAGATAAACAAAGTTAAAGCCTAATCTAAATAATCTAAAATCTAACAACAAAGAATGAATAAGTAAACTAAATAATAAAACCAAAATGATCTCACCGAATATGCATTCACCCCTTTGAATTATCTCTATTGCTCTTCTCCATTTTGCCTTTTCAGTATTCTTGCCCTCAGATTTCTGTGTTTGAATGCAAGTATAGTATTGTTGAGTGTCTAAGCAAAATATCGAAGAATAGTTTCTCTTCTCAAAAGTGTATGATTTTAGGAGGAGGAATAATGATTGTGACAGGCCATTTTATAGATTGTAGGTTTTCGAATGATCGACTCAGATTGAAAGAGAGATCAACGGACAAGATTGATGAATGCCATGCGATGTGAGTTATGTGTCAGATAGAACGTGAGTTAGAACACGAGTTCATGAAAGATTGTAGATAGAGACTAAATTAGAACGTGAGTTATAACACAAGTTCAGATCTTAATCTCCAAAAATAGAAGAAATAGACTTTGTATGCAAAAGCCAAAGTTGGAACTTGAAGACTTAATGCATTCAAATGCAAACAGGAGTTAGAACTAGTTAATCGACCAGTTGTAACAGAGAGTCTTCTCGCATAGATAAAACATGGAGATAACTGAAGAACTAAAAATAGATCTCAAGTCAGAAGGTGAGTGAATGAATTAGATAATTGAATGATAGAGGAATGTGACATAATTAATTAATAAATAAATAAAATGTTAATTTAATTCAATCATTCGAAAATGAGACTTTAATTAAATAAATAAAGTAATTTATTTAATTGATTTTGGAAAGGATAATATAAATAATTAAATAATAAATATTTAATTATAGATAAAGGGGGTTAAATGAATAATTAAATAAAGATATTTAATTATAGTTGGAAAAGTATGATAAAGGGGTAATTAAATAATAAATTATTTAATTGATAGATAAAGGGGGAAGAATTAATTAGTTCACAACATAATTAAACAAATATGATTTATTTAATTAATCAAGTTGAATAAAGATTAATAATGAACTAATGAATTATTTAAAAAGGGGTATTTAATTAATAGAGGAAATATGTGTTAGAAAGAGGGTAATTAAATAATTAACATTATTTAATCAAGACGACGGACTATAGAAAATTATGTCGAAATGTGTACTCGCAGGCCTAGACCAATTTTCGGTATCTATAGTTTGCCCCTCTTTGATACAATGTTGGTACAATGTTGTGTCAAAGAAAATATGCCCTGATCGTGCCCCAGCATGAAACAGGTAAGGTATGCCCCCTCGGGAAAATTGACAATTTTTTAAAAGTGTCAAAAACATCAAGAAATATTCCCGATAAGGCAATTTGATAGTCAGAAATGTTATGGAGTCGACGGAATTGAATTTGAAGATGTTTCGAACGAATACGGGTCGTTTGAAGTCGAAAGGCTACGTGGCCAATAGAGAAGGGTTGAAGAAATGCCATCCAAATCCAACCTATAAATAGAAATTAGGGTGAAATGGAATTCATTTGCACCCGAAGGAGATAGAAAAAGTTGAGTTTTTGCTCTTACTGACTGATGAAATGGCGCCTATTCCATACACCAGGCATCGAGGATATCAGATCCGGACCTTCAGGAGGCCAGCCGATGTAGGACCACCGGTATGTACTCAAAAACGAACTTGTCAAAGTTACGTTTACACACATTTTTAGGCATTAGAAAATTAATAAGAAAATGCGGTGTGTCGTAAACGACGCATATGCCGTCGTATTCGTCGCATCTGACTGCGAAATGACGCATTTGCAAAAACTCGTTAGGGCTAGTTTGGGCTGATTAGGGAATGATCGCATGTGGAGCATTATGCACTACATGTGTAGTTATGCATCGCATGTGCATTAGGGTTAGACGCAAGTGTATTTGTGAACCGCATATGCATCTGTGAGATGCATATGTTGTAGTTTGGTAGTTTGATGAAAAATGCATCGCATTTGAAACAATGCACCGCATGTGATTTAGTGAACCACATGTGCAGTAGTTGAAAAGGGTGTGTGGAAAAATATGCAACACATATGTAATATGCATCGCATGTGAGGCTCTGTGCAATGCATTTGTAAAAATGCACTGCATTTGTAAAAGTGAGCCGCATTTGACTGGTAAAATTGTCGAAAAAAATTTCCAAGGAAAATTTGAAAAATGCTAACACCATGGTTAAATTGCAGGTGGTGATAGATCCTATTTACACACAAGAGTCATGACCAGACACATTTGACCTGAGAGATAGGTTGAGCTCTGCAGAGATTTGACTTCTATGGAAGCTAGGCCTACGTCACTGTTTTTCGATGCCTGCCATTCGGGCGAATAGGGGGATGTTGACGGCACTGTGCGAGCGATGGCATTCAGAGACATCGTCGTTTCATTTACTGACTGGGGAGGCCACTGTCACATTGGAGGATGTGTACAGGATTCTGAGATTGCCTATTAGAGGTGAGCGAGTTGTGTATGATACCCAGCGAGGATTGACGGAGTTAGCACAGTTCTATCAGCTGGATGACATCAGTAGGCTTAGGATCGAGCATTACAAGATTAGATGGCCAGTACTATCAGACAGATACGACCGGATCGACTGTATCCTATGTACATTGATTGGGGGTATAGTGCTTCCAGACAGACGGGGTAATGGATTTCCAGTGGGATGGGGAGCTATGTTGGTCGGCATGTTGGAGTTTGAGATGAGATATGCATGGGGTCCATGTCTACTTGGGATGTTGTACTTCCATTTACATGACATCACCTACGAAGATGCATAGTCATTGAGTTGTGGCACGACACTGTTGATGGTATGGGGTTGGGAGAGGATAGCTATTTTTCCTCCTCCAGTTACAGTAGATAGAGAGGAGAGACGTTCATATGTATTTCGATATAAAAGATAGATCACACAGACCCATGTGGGAGACACAGGGTAGTGGTGACACGCTTTGGATATTCTCGATCAGTTCACATGGAGACCTTACATGGATTGTGAGGAGTGGGTGGACAAGGATATACATTTTCCATTCTGCAGACAGACACAGTATCTCATTGGGAGGACTGTTTCTAGTGTTCACATTATAGAGAGACATCTGCCAGACAGAGTTCTGAGACAGTTCGGGGAGGTTCAGGATGAGCCTCGAGGTAGAGTAGAGTTTGCTCGGTCATCGAGAGAGGTTCCATGGTGGGGACCCATGATTCCAGTGGCTATTGCGGAGGCAGACATACAGGCATTACAGCCAGTATAGTGGGGATGGAGAGATGGATTAGCAAATCCAGGGACTATAGCTGCATATGATGCATGGTGGGTGGTTCATCGTCTAATTCCTTATACAGATCCTGACCAGCCAGCACCAGTCGAGAGATGAGGCACAGGGCTGAGAGGATGACAGAGAGGTGGAGGTGCTAGAGTGGGTAGAGTTCATAGTAGAGGTGATGGAGATGATGGCAAAGGCGGAGGTAGAGGCGGGAGACAAGGACGGAGAGGACGGAGAGGGGGTTAGGCAGGTGGACATGCACCTATCCAGGAGGCAGTGGCAGTTGATGTACCGATGGCAGACATCGGAGGGAGAGTGGATATACAGGTTGGGGGTGAGCATGCTGCAGCGGAGGTAGTAGTTGAGGAGCGTGTAGAGATAGATGTCAGAGTAGAGGATGTTGCAGAGGATTTGGATGCAGAGATGGCTTTAGATCCTCTGGGTGTGTTGGCTGGATATGGAGAGGATGACGATGAGGAGGATGCACAGATGGAGGAGCAGGAGAAAGAGCTCCGAGATCGGATTGTAGAGGGGAGATGGGATGATGATGCTCCTAGAGATGGTGACAGGGAGGCCTTGGAGGAGAGACTTAGACTTATGACTACAGAGTTTGAGGCGATGAGACTAGAGAGAGACAGTGCTTGCTCAGAGAGGGACAGTGCTCTTGCGAAGAGGGACAGTGCTCGGACAGAGAGGGACAGTGCTCTTATGGAGAGAGACCAGGCTATAGCATAGAGACATGAGATAGAGCAGCAGTTCACAGAGGTTAGATGCCTTTGCAGTGGGTCCTCATCTGATGGTATGGTGCGAGAGTTGGTCAAATTAGTGGAGAGAGCCACTTACTATAGGGATCTTTATGAGGTAGTGGTGCCAGTAGAGAGACGAGCTCCTAGCTTTTTAGAGGTGCAGAGTTAGAGATCACAGGGCCGGAGTCAGAGGACACAGAGCACTGAGGGGGTGGTAGGACCATTGAGGCCAGGTCCATATGAGAGGCCTTCCACTTCGCAGAGAGCACCTCCGAGTCTTTTTCCACCACCATCACCACGTGATAGCAGGGGTAGCAGGACACAGTGATAGGGTTACATATGTAGACATCATATTGTGATTAGAGAGCCTGCGAGCTCATGTTTTTTTTAATTTATGGATACATTCAGACATTGTACTGTGACACACTATTTTGAGTGATATATATATGATTTTGGCGGCTTCTACATGATATGCAGTTCTATTTTATGAATGATGCTTTATTTCTACATGATTATGTTTCCTATATGATGTATGTACATGTATTATGAATGAAATGTTTCTATATGTTTTGATTTATGCATTTAATAATGATGTTATGGATGATTCTATTTACTTATGATAACGGATGCAAATGTTCTATATGATGTTTATTTATATGTGATGGTGATATGTAATGTTGACATTATGTATGTTATGATGATGCAATGCCTATGTTGTAATGATGAAATGCAATGTAATGCAACTAGGTGAAATGCTCATTAAATGTATGCTAATGCAAATGATCTAATGTTTTTATGGTGTCACAGGACTTTATCTTTATGTTTGAAAAAGAGAAATGTTAGGATGAAAATGAATTCAGAATGTTAGTAAGAAATAATTAAATTCGATTGATGGAGAAAAAGATATAATGAAAGTTGATCGATTGAGAAAAAGACATAATCTTCGATATATTGCCAAATACGCTATACTTGCTTGTTATCATCATTGGGCGGGACATGACATGGATGGACAATACACACTATGATATGAGATAGACCATAGTTTACAAAGTCATCCATCTGTGAAAAACAGACAGTCACAGATAAGGAGTGTCTTAACTCATACCAAGGACAGTATTTGCCCCAATCTTTTTGTCGAGACAAACCACAGACAGCAGACAAATAAAAGATGGGTCATGAGACGTCATTGCTCCTCTAAATCCTTGATAGGACATCCTTGAGGAAACTAGCAGAATGACTCAAAAACCAATGTTAAAAAGACAGTTGACAAATAGTAGCCAAAGAAAAAGAGTCCTGAGACATTGTTGCTTCTCTAAATCCTTCAAGGGACATCCTCGAGAAAGCTAGTAAGCAGACTAATTCACAAATCGATAATAAGATAAGATAAAAATAAGATATAAAGTCATAAAGCCAAATAAATGTATTCGCCAAAACTTGATCTTGTGGGATTGTTTGATGTTTGATGTTTGGCATAGCGTGATGTGAAAGAATGACACATACCACATAAGACGTTGAGTTTGGTTTCGACTTGGTGACTTCTGTATAAGGCATGAAAAAGCTTGGTTTCATAAAGACACATGACGTATAAGACATTGGAGTCTGATGACATTGAAGTGACAAGCCACATAAGACTATGACAATTTGATGACGTCTGTTGACAAGAAAGAAATATCTTGTTTAAGACATAGGTTGATTGCTTTGACAATGTGTTTGATATTGACTTGATGATGTTGAGATGTTCCGCCTTATTGATGCATGACTTGTTTTGATTCCATGACTGATAAAAGTGTGTGCGTGTAGACAGTGTATGACATGAAATGATACCTTAAACTATGATATGCAACTTGTGTGAAAGTGATTGTGAATGAACCCTATTGGACTGACCTAGTGTGGTCTCGAGAGCTCATCAATTGATTAGCCTTGTCTACGTTGTACACGCAAAGACCTCATAGTTTGACATGACCAATGACTTTGAATATACAAAGCGTCATGATTTAAATGTGTGTGATACATGACAAACCTAGACTGACAGACCTAATGCCTCGGGGGCACATCGATTGATGGCCTTGCCTACATCCCAGTCACAGAGGCAATGTAGTTCAACTATGACTGTGACTAACCTAACATGACCGACTTGACATGATTGACTTGACATGATGACCTGACTCTATTTTTGGGATTTTTTGACATTTTTCAATTTTTATTTTTTTTGGATTTTTGAAGTTTTCTACTGTTTTTGGGATTTTTGGGGACATTTTTGACGATGCGACATTATGTACACGATGTTAGGGCATAGAACAAGGATTTTCCCCTAGTCGGAAATAATATTTGGAAGATGGAGTGGGTAATGTGATGGAATGGATGCTAGATGTCAGTCGTTTCAAGGAATGGATAAGACAACCATTTATTATGAATGATGGTGAAAAAGTTTGATTAGAATGATGGTAGACGAAAGAGCGATCTTGACTACACATGGCACTTGTTTGCCAGGTTTTCACCATGGTACTTATCCATAGCGCCACCGAAGTGGTTTTCACTATTGGATGGATTTATTATATTTACTTTTTTTTTAATTTTCTCAATTTTTTTGGTGTTACAAAGACGCCTATTTGCCAGGTTTTCATCAAGGTAACCATTTTTTTTGTTTTTTCATTTTTTTGTATTTTTCTAGATTAAGACTCGGATTCTCAGAGACTAAGCATAGAACCTTTTTAGATGCAGACTGTTGATAGGGGACAAAAGCAGCTCTCCTTTAGGAGTAGAGAGTTGGTACGCTCCTGACCCAAAGGCTTCTATGACTATATAGGGCCCCAACCAGTTAGGCTCGAACTTACCTGGTTTTTCTCTTTCAGTTTGGTTCTTAGGATTCTCCATTAATACCAGGTCACCAATGTAAAAATGTCTATTGAGAACCTTCCTATTGTAACTACAACGAAGACGATACTGATATGCTTGCAAATGATCTAATGCCTTCTGTCTTCGTTCATCCAGCAATTCCAGCTCTTGTAACCTTGAGACACAGTACTCTTCATCGTCAACATGACCCTTCAAGGATACTCGTAGAGAAGGTATTTCAACCTCAATAGGTAAGATAGCTTCAGACCCAAATACGAGGGAAAATGGAGTGGCGTCGGTGGGAGTATGGATGCTTGTGCGATAAGCCCATAAGGTAGGATTAAGTTGTAGGTGCCAATCACAGCCAGCGTCATTAACAGTCTTCTTAAGGATTCTAACAATAGTCTTATTATATGCCTCATCTTGGCCATTACCTTGTGGGTAATACGGAGTGGAGAAATGGTGTTTGATGTGGAATTCTTCACATAAATGGTGTACTTCTTGGTTCTTGAATGGGCGGCCATTGTTTGTGATTATGTATTATGGTACACCATACCGACAAATGATATAGTTTAGGATAAACTTAGATATTTGTGTGTCGGTTATGTATGTCATGGGAATAGCTTCAATCCATTTGGTGAAGTATTCGATGGCAGTGATGATGAATTTATGGCCATTTGATGATGAAGGGTGTATCTTACCTATGAGGTCATCCCCATTGGGCGAAGGGCCATGGTGAAGTAATTGGACAAAGCTCCTATGCTGGTGCTCTTATCAAGTCTCCATGTATTTGACATTATCTACACTTCTTTACAAAGACGTATGAATCTTTCTCCATTGTAGGCCAATAGTAACCTAACCTCATAATCTTGTGGGCTAGAGTAGGACCACTCGAATGAGATCCACATATACCCTCGTGTACCACTCGCAAAGTTGTTTGTGCTTCTTCAGCATCGAGACATCTCATAAGTGTGTTAAATCTAAGGTGCGTCTATATAGGGTTTCTCCGATGATGGTGTACTTAGCTGACTTTCGGATGAATGTTCGACGTTGGTTATTAGATAAGTCTTGAGGTAGGGTTTGGTCAGTGAGGTAATCGAATATGTCTTTATACCAAGGAGACGTAGGACCAACAATGGTACACACTATCGTAGTATCGGGGACATCATAAGCGGGAACCAAAAGCTGTTCAACCAAGAACTTAAACTTAGGCGCATTACTCGGAATATCCAACAAGGAACCCATGGTTGCCATTGCATCTGCAACTCTATTATGGATACGTGGTATTTGTTGAAAAGTTATGTCTTTGAAATACTATTTGAAACTATCTGCCATTCACTTGTATGGTGCAAGCTTCTCATCCTTAGTCTCGCAGTCATCATTTACTTGGCGAATTACAAGTTGGGAGTCGCCAAAAACATGTAGGCTCTTAATTGTCCATTGAACTGCCATTTTCAACGCTGTCACGAGAGCTTCATATTCTGCTATATTGTTGGTACAAGGAAAAGTAATCCTAAATTATTTGGGAATGGTATCACCTTGAGGTGTGACAAATAAGATACCAGCTCCTGAACCACGATTTGTGTGTGACCCATCAAAGTACAGTTTCCATTATGCTTTAATGTCAATATTAAAGAGGAATTCATCTGGAAAATCTGCCACTAATGGATGGTTTGCCTTTATAGGTGCATCAGCTAGTTGATCTGCAATCACCTGTCCTTTTATAGCCTTCCTTTCAACATACTGAATGTCATACTCGCTAAGTATCATGACCCATTTAGCCAATCGGCCTGTTAAAGCTGCCTTACTTAGGAGGTATTTAAGTGGATCAATCTTTGAAATTAGCATTGTTTGTCGATTGAGCATATAGTGCCGAAGTTTTTGGGTAGCAAAGACTACCACAAGATAGGCATGTTCTATGTTGCTATAATTCAATTCATAGCCCACTAAGGTACGACTGATATAATAGACCGCTCTCTCATGACCTTGATCATCGTGTTGTGCGAGAAGAGCCCCTAATGCCGACTGAGTTGTTGAGATGTAAAGTATCAATGGTTTTCCCTCTATAGGTGGCATTAAGACTGGTGAAGTAAGCAAATAGTCCTTGATTTGCTAGAAGGCCTCTTGACATTTAAGGGTCCATACAAATGGCACTCCTTTCTTGAGTAGATGCTGAAATGGATGTATTTTATCCGCCCATTGTACTATGAAACATCTAATTGACTGTAATCTCCTTTGTAGGGTTCTGAGTTGACCAATACTGACTGGAGGAGGCATTTCTATGATAGCTCTTACCTTCTCTGGATCTACTTCAATGCCTCTACGAGAAATGATATACCCTAACAGTTTCCCTGATTTGACTCCAAAGACACACTTCTTCGGATTTAGCCTGACATTGTAATTCTCTAGCCTTTGAAATATCTTGTCTAAGACTTTCAAATGATCTTCCCTTGTTTATGATTTTGCTATGATGTCATCTACATAATCTTCCATGAAAGTATGTACAAAGTCATGGAAAATTGTAGTCATGGCCCGCTGATAGGTAGCTCCTGCATTCTTAAGGCCAAACAAAATAACATTCCAACAGTATGTGCCCCATGGACACGTAAAAGTTGTTTTGTGCTGGTCTTTAGGTGCTATTTTAATCTAGTTATATCCAGAGAAACCATCCATGAGGGATAGCATCTCGTAGCCTACTGTAAGGTCTACTATCATGTCGATATTCGGCAAAGGAAAGTAATCTTTAGGACATGCCTTGTTGATGTCTCTAAAGTTAGTGTAAATGTGAATGCCCCCAGTTGGCTTAGTCACTAGTACAAGATTTGATATCCAATCCGCATAGTCTATTGTCCTTATGAATCCTACATCCAAAAGTTTTTTAAGTTCTACCTTGACCAATAGAGCAATTTGCAGATGCATCTTCCTCAACTTCTGCTTGACTGGCTTAATACTTGGCTATAGTGGTAAATGATGCAATATTAGGCCTGGATCCAGCCCATGCATGTCAGCATATGACCATGCAAAGTTTATTTGTCTCTTTGTGAAGAAGTCCTTAAACTCATGTTTTTCTGTCTCTATTAAAGAAGCTGCAAAATATACCTTCCGAGGATTCTCTTCTGTACCTATGTTGACTTCAACAGATTCTTTCACTAGCATCAGTGACTTTTCCTGTTCAACGGGGAGAATATTTAAACCTCTATCCTTAGGTGCCTCTATGAGGTTTTCACCCTCGGATACATCCTTTATTTTGTCTTTTTCTTCGTCCAAAGGTGCCTTTCGGTTTTCACCTAGGGACTCATCATTTTTCTTTTTATTGTCTTTTTTCTTTTCATTTTCATTTTTGCAACTAGAGGTGCAAATAGACTCCCCAAAGTATGCCTTATCGTCCAAGTCTATGGTAAAACCTACTTTATGGTCCACTCTTGGTATGCCTTCTCTAAGTCCCATGAACTCAGCAATTGCTTCGTCGTTCTCGAATGTATCTATTATAGGTGTACCTTGTTGATCCCAATCGATGAGTTCGAGATATATAAGGGGCATGTCATCATCAGAGTTTTAAAGGTATCTGCTAACAAGGTGAATACGGAGTGGTTGACATGGTCACAGAAGTTTTGGACTAACTCCTTCTTATTCTTCTTCCTAGGTGTAGGTATACTCTGATGTGGGACCATAGTAAGGGCAGATTCGTCAGAAGATGGCTTTTCAGGTGCCCAAGATGCATGATCAAGGGTCTCCCAATAATAGTTCTCTTGCCATTCTTGTTTGGACAAGTGCTTCTTGGGACGAGGACTAGATAATTTTGGTTCAGGTTTCACGTTGAGGTCCAATTCTCCAAATAAGGCATCTATGTTCATAGTACTAGTAGATGAAAGGGACTCCCATTCACCATCACTTGAGTAAGGGGATTCATCGAAAACTGGAGGTTTGTTGGAAATTGGGGTTTCGTTGTAAACTGGGGGAAGTGGTTCATGAGATGTCTCGATGTCTGTGTAACCATTCACTTCCTCTTGAAATGATAACGAAGTACCAGGAAACCCGATTCTAAGTGGTTGACACCCTAGCCCTAGATACTTCGGTTGTGGGTAGACAATAATTGGTTTTGTCCTTCCATTCTGATATAGACCTAACCCACTGTGCCTATCATAGCCTTCTTTTTGCATTATTTTAAAACCTTTTCCATACTGGTCCTTGGCTATTTGAATAGATGGGGAGGGGTATTCACGTTCTTCTTGATACAACCAGGAATCACCTTGATCCACAATTTCTTCGCTTAACTCTCCCCATTTGGTTAATGTCATTGTAGGGGGAACATGAAATGTGACCACTGACTGTCCTCTATCCGCCATGGGTAGGCCATATGCCTTAGGTGGAACCAGTTCACTAACACAGTATGATGCCTTTATCTTGTATTCACCACAACCCTTGTCTTGGATCTCGAGTTTTGGAGTGGATGATGGTGGTTTGAATGAAAGGGACTTAGTGAGACGTGAGGGGTCAATGTATTGGGATAAAGTGGATGAAGAAGCTTCTTGGTTAACTGGCACTTGTCGTTGTGGAATTTCCTTTAGGCTTGTACAATACTGAAAAGGATCTGGATCACCATCAATGGTGATCTCTGTGCCATTATAGGGGAATTTGAGACATTGGTGGTATGTTGAAGGTACAACCTTCATTGCGTGTATCCAAGGTCTACCTAACAACAAGTTGTATGGGAGGGTGAGATCCAAGACTTGGAAGCTAGTGTTCATGATTGTTGGGCCAATTCGGATAGGGAGTGTGACAACTCCTTTGGATGATCTTTCCTCATCATCGTAAGCCTTGATGACTATACTCTTAGAGGTATCTACACAGTCTTTTGAGAATCCTAATGCTTTAACCAATTTAAGGGTACACAGGTTCAAACCTGCTCCTCCGTCTACCAAGACTCGTCTTACTCTACTTTCATGGACTAAGACTTCAAGATGTAATGGGTCATTATGATCAAAATTTTCTGTCGAGTAATCCTATTGGGAAAATGTGGCATGATGCGAATTGGTCAAATATCTCACCATCTCTTTGAAATGATTAACATCTAAGTCAGTAGGGATAGTTGTGTTCTGTAAAGCTTTGTTGAGAATGGATCGATGCTCAAGTGACAAAGTCAATAATTCCAAGATAGATATTTGTGCGGGGGTTTTACTCAATTGATCAAGAAGGTTGTACTTGAACTTGGAAGCTTGCGTAGATGGCTCAGAAGAAGGACCTAGAATAGTGATCTTAGTTCTGCTTGTGTTTACACTACATTCTAGATGCTTCTTAATGGTGAAGGTATCGACATGCTCATTTGCAACGCGGAGGCTATATATGATCTTTCCTTTTCCATAGTCATAGTTGGTGTTTGCGTAATTGGCTGATGGATCATTCTTAGGTCCCGAACTGGAGGCTTTTCCTTTTGTTTGATCATGTAACGGGTCCTTGAAGACCTTATGATCACTGTTCTTAGTGTTTTTCTGCCCCCCAACCTCTATGGTTTCGTTCTCAACAAAGTCTTGTATTATGTTCTTGAGTTGACGACATTGTTGGAGGTTGTGCCCTTTGGTTTGATGATATTCACAATGGGCTTTGTCATCCCACCAAGAAGGTTTAAACTGTCTAGGATCATACTCCCTTGGTTCCAAAGGTTTGATGACATTGTGTTTAAGCAACTCTTGTAAATAACCTCGATTGGTTGTCCTAAAGGTGTAAATTCACGTGTAGGAAATCTCCTTTGTTGTGGTCTTTGTTGTTGTGAATTTTGGACATAGTTAGCTTGTTGATCTGGACTATCTATTGTGTCTTGATTGGATTTGTACCCTCTAAGTGTGATAACTGGTCTCGTATGTATGTTTTTAGCATCAACAATGCCATCACTTGTAACATTTTTGTTCCTAGATCAGAATTGCCTTCTATCATTTGGCACGTTTTGATTTTGGACAATGGGGTTTTTGCCTGGTACTTTTATTTTGCCTTTGTTTATAAGGCCTTTCTCAAGGATGATTCCCTTTTGTACCAAGTCTAAGAATGAAGTACAATAGTGTACCCTTAGATCACTTCACAATTTGAGGTTGATGTTCTCTAGGAATATTGTGACCTTTTGTTTTTCGGGTATTTCAACTGGACACCTACTAGCTAGACTTCGCCACCTCTGAAAGAAAGTGGTGAAATTTTTGCCATCTTCTTGTGTCGTGTGGCACAAGGTTGCAATTGTTACCTCATTGTCTATGTTAAAGGCGAAATGTTCGATAAACTTCTTAGCTAATTTTCCCCAAGATCGTATACCATATGGTAATTTAGAGAACCATTCCAGTCCTATCCCGACAAGGGTTCATGGAAATAGTCTCATCAAGTATGTGGGGTCATACGCTATGTCCATGCATGTTGTTGAGAACTCTCTAATGTGTTCTATAGGATTCTTTCTCCCATTATACTTAGGCAAAATTGGTATAATGTATCCATGGGGGAAATGTGTCATGTAAAGCACTTTGTCAAAGGGACATGGACATAGGTCTTGTGCTGAGATAGTTCATTTTCTGGACATAGACATGTTGTCCAACAGCTGTTGAATATTTTGCATCTTGTTTTGAAGGACATCGACTTGCGTCAAGGACATGGTGTTCATGATATTTGGATCAATGTAAGTATTTTGATATGCCATGTTCTGTGACGGGTTGTGATTAGGCGAGGGAATATATCCTGTCAAGATATTCTGATTCGGTATAGGGATATTCCCTATTTGAAAGCTTTGAGTAGGTATAGGAATACTTCCTATCTGAAATGTCTAATTTAGAATAGGAATGCTTCCTGTCTGAATGATTTGACTTGGTATAGGTATGTTTCTACCAACTTTGGTTCTCTTACCAGTCATGTTGGTGCCAAAGGGGTTGGAGGAAGTTGCCCCCGCAGTGAATTGTAAACCTTGTGGTATGTTGAAAGGGGTTGTGTTTACAATTGACGATGTTTGAGTTGGTATACCAGTTGGTATCGCTGTGGTTATTTGGGGAATAGAGACTATTGACGTTGTAGTTTCGGATGGTTGATTTGACTGTGTTAGCAAAGTACGAATATTGAATCCTATGGGTAGTTTGGCACCTTCTGCTAGCAATTTTGCTAGATAGCGTTGGGGATCATTTGCCAAACATTCATCCATGAAGGATGCAAATTCAGGATCTTGCACTACTGCGTCTATGTCCTCTATGTAAATCTGACCAAGCATGTCCCTAGTGACATGTTTTTCTAGCAAAGGCTTGTGTAGTTGTTTACTTCCTGATGGTTGGTTTGCGAATGGATTGATGAATTCGTTGGGGTCTATCATTGCTTTGTGTTTCTTTTGGGACTTTGTTTCAACCATGAAAAAGTTGCTCAAAATGGGTAATGTAGACTATGCCTAAAAACTAATATGACCTATGTCTATGTTTTTGGATTTTCCCGACGATAAATGACGTAGCTAAAATGGTTTCTAAAAGATGTACACTAAGATGATGTATGATAGGACTGACGATATGCAAGATGTGAGTAGACTATGATGATAAATGAGTCTAAGATGGTATAACCTACCACCTATGGGATAAATGCATGCAAATACTTGTTTTTGACCAAGGAACCTAATTGTATGATAAGGACAGTGACAACGTGAATTTTTCAAACTAGACTAAATGAGCTGAAAAGATCCACTAGATGGGACTAAAGTGACAAGGTTCAATAATTTTGACAAATCGACACATGAATGTTTCCAATGACAAGGAAAGTTATCCAATATGTTATATGCAATTTCCTAGGGAGTATCTATATGCATGCAAGTTAGGATGACTATGACTAGGATGTTTACTGTGACTAAGACCTATATGACACCTAATGATGGTAACTAAGATGTATATGACACCTAATGATGGTAACTAAGACGTATATGACACCTAATGATGGTAACTAAGACGTATATGACACCTAACGATGCAAGGTTTTGAACAAAATTTACCAGTTTCGAATCTAAGGTTGATCTTAAAAACCTACAGCAAATTATGACAATGATGTTTTTGCACTCAACTCGTGGTTTTTGATGTTTTCTGTTGACAGGAAAATGCAGTTCTCCTAACAATTGTGGTTTAGATTTTGAAAGATGCGGCTTTTTGACAGTGCATGTGGTGTTTTTGACAGTTGTGGTTTTTCCTATGACAGATGCGGTTTTCCGACACACATGCGACTCAAAAACTTACAGATGCAGTTTGCATGCACTCATGCGACTCGAAAAATGACAGATGCGACTCATGATATGCAGACTATGAAAAGTGAAAAGATTGGCAACCAGATGTGGCTTTTCCCCTAACAGAAGCGACTCGCTAATACACATGCAGCGTTTAAACTGACAAATGCGACTCTGTTTTCTAACAGTTGAATTTTTCCTAAAAGTTGAAATTTTCTCGAAAGTTTTTGACTGACTTTGTTTGTTTGATCAAGATTTTGATGAATACAACAAAGAGCAAACACAACAATCAATGTATTTTCAATTTTTTGTGATGGTAAGGACTTGTTAAGACTTGAAAAACAATTACAACCTAGGCTTTTAGGACAATACTTGTTGAATTCTTATTTGGATTTCTCCAGCTACGCATATTTATGGCGAATGACTACTAGCTTGACCCCACTAGCTTCCCTCCACGTCACTCACTTATACGGGGCAGCCAAGCTACTGTATCCATGAAACTCCCATGGCATACATTTCATTTCCACACATAAACCGTAAGAATATAAGACGGCTTCACAGGGCCGACCTTGTTGCGCCAACAAGTAGGTAGGATTTTGGTAACTCTACAACAAGGTGTTTAATAAGGGCATTCCATTCGTGGGACACTATCCAATGTCGACGAGAGTCCATTTCTGTCCATCTTGTCGGAATAGTGCGTGTGATTCTTGGGCTTTCCCCAAGAATCCACTTTTCTATACCAGCTGGAAGTCACTTGGCTTTAGCGTGCTACCGGTCTGAGTCATCTTGGGGTGAGTACTTTTTCCCACCAAGACAGGCCCAAGTTCTAGAGCCAGCAACCGTTTCTCTTACACCCAGGATCGCATGACTATGCAAGGGGAGAGGATACCTCGATGTACTGAATCGTAAGGGTTACAGATACGTGCAAAGCACCAAACAAAGAAGACAAAAGTTCTTTTTAATCCAAATGACAATTTTCTATCTATCAAACAGAAAATTCATTTTAATCCCACACGACGATTATCTATCTACCAAACAAAAAGCTTGCTTAAATAAATTAATTTAACACAAAGGCATTAGGCCCTACATGCAAATTCATCAATAGTTCATTGTTCTTCAGCTTTCGTCCTGCAAAAAAATTGCCTTATGTTTTTAAATGTCTTTTATGCTTCGTCCTGCAAACACTATGTTATTCCTCCTTAACACAACTGACACAAACATTAGCGAAAATCCAAAGCAACTCAAAAAATGAAAAGTGAAAATATGGATGCACGAAAATTGATAAAAAGGTGAAAAAATGTTACCAGGCAGATGCGGCTTTTGGAGCCACAGATGCAGTTCGACTGTTGACAGGCGGATGCAGTTCACTAATTTGTTGACAGGTGGATGCGGTTCGCGAGCTTGTTGATAGGCGGATGCGGTTTGTGACTTTGCGGATGTGGCTTTTTATGACAGATGCGTCGCTGTTTTTTACAAATGCAGTTAAAGGATGCAGATGCGTCGTTTTGCGGAACAGATGCGGTGCGCCGTACAGAAAACCTGCAAAAAATAACAGAAAACGAAAAAACGGAAAGATGAAAATATGTGTAGATTTTGAAGCGTGTTCATGTCGGGTTCACCAAATGTAACATCTTAGATTTTTTTGCAATAGCTATGACTAGATAAACAAAGTTAAATCCTAATCTAAATAATCTAAAATCTAACAACAAAGAATGAATAAGTAAACTAAATAATAAAACCAAAATGATCTCATCGAATATGCGTTCACCCCTTCGAATTATCTCTATTGCTCTTCTCCATTTTTCCTTTTCAATATTCTTGCCCTCAAATTTCTGTGTTTGAATGCAAGTATAGTATTGTCGAGTGTCTAAGCAAAATATCGAAGAATAGTTTCTCTTCTCAAAAGTGTATGATTTCAAGAGGAGGAATAATGATTGTGACAGGCCATTTTATAGATTGTAGGTTTTCGAACGATCTGCTCAGATTGAAAGAGAGATCGATGGACGAGATTGATGAATGCCATGCGATGTGAGTTATGTGTCAGATAGAACATGAGTTAGAATGCGAGTTAAAACACGAGTTCAGGAAAGACTGCAGATAGAGACTAAATTAGAACGTGAGTTAGAACACAAGTTCAGATCTTAATCTTCAAAATAGAAGAAATAGACTTTGTATGCAAAAGCCAAAGTTGGAACTCGAAGACTTAATGCATTCGAATGCAAACAGGAGTTAGAACTAGTTAATCGACCAGTTGTAACATAGAGTCTTCTCGCATAGATAAAACACGGAGATAACTGAAGAACTAAAAATAGATCTCAAGTCAGAAGGTGAGTGAATGAATTAGATAACTGAATGATAGAGGAATGTGACATAATTAATTAATAAATAAATAAAATGTTAATTTAATTCAATCATTCGAAAATGAGACTTTAATTAAATAAATAAAGTAATTTATTTAATTGACTTTTGGAAAGGATAATATAAATAATTAAATAATAAATATTTAATTATAGATAAAGGGGGTTAAATGAATAATTAAATAAAGATATTTAATTATAGTTGGAAAAGTATGATAAAGGGGTAATTAAATAATAAATTATTTAATTGATAGATAAAGGGGGAAGAATTAATTAGTTCGCAACATAATTAAACAAATATGATTTATTTAATTAATCAAGTTGAATAAAGATTAATAATGAACTAATGAATTAATTAAAAAGGGGTATTTAATTAATAGAGGAAATATGTGTTAGAAAGAGGGTAATTAAATAATTAACATTATTTAATCAAGATGACGGGCTATAGAAAATTATGTCGAAATGTGTACTCGCAAGCCTAGACCAATTTTCGGTATCTACAACAGTAATAGACGAGCAAAGTTACTATGGGAGGAATTTAAAACTGTAGTTACCTTAGATAAAATATTCAAACAAGATGGAGAAAACAACCAGCAACAAAGATTTCGTCAACTTTTGACAAATCTAAGAGATGCAAACCCACAAATTGATGACTGGAAGTTGCTAATGATGATTTAACCCCTACTAATATAGATGTTGCAAGAAATTCTGAATTTGAAAATAGTGTCAGTTTGTTCTCCATGAATGACAATGTTCATAGTTATAATAAAAGTATGTTATATTCATTGAAGAATCTTGTTGCACGTAGTGTTGCAACAAAAGCAGGAAGTGCTAATACAGTAGAAGATTGTTCAAGTGATGAACTCTATCTAGAGCTATTGATTAGTAATAATTCAAGGGTCATGTTGACTTCAAATCTTTGGATACAAGCAAGTCTTGTAAATGGAGCTCTGGGATATATTCGAAAGATTGTCTACAAACCAGGAAGTGCTCCACTTGAACCACCAACATATGTCATGGTTGAGTTTGATAATTATTCAAGAATACCATTTCAAGATCACCACCCAAATACAGTTCCAATAACAGCAATACAGAAGGGAAGAACACTTCAATTACCATTGAGATTAGCATAGGCATTAACTATACATAAATCTCAGGGATTGACTCTTTCAAAGGCAACTATTGATATAGGACCAAGAGAAAGAATAGGATTGACATTTGTAGCAGTATCTCGTGTAAAATCTCTAGAGGGTCTTAGAATAATGCCACCATTCACATATGACCGTTATGAGAAAATGAAAAAGAGTAGACAACTTGCCAAACACAAGGTTGAAGAAGATAGGCTCAAATTTTTAGAAGATAATTGATGTAATATACTTTTTGTGGAAATTTTCTTCAATGGATTTCATACATGTGTTTCATTTTTGCCACCATAATAATTGCTAATATTATATATACTATTATACATGCAAAACAATGTCTATTCAAAAAAAATTCTTCAATGGCTTTAATATATGTGTTCTTTTTGGGCACCACTTAAAATATTTCATTGTATACTTTCATAACCTTTATTGATTAAAAATAAATGATAAAAAATTCTTATATAACTTTAAGAATTGTCAAGTTATTTATTGAATTCAATTTCCAATATAACTTACATTTGAAATGTTTTTAAATGTCTTTTCAACATGCATGTTTGCTAAATAAAGATCATGTAACTTTGCATCATTTTTATATGGTTAATGTAAAATGAATTCCTAGATATGTGTTCTAATGGTCATTTTTGTGTTTCATATTATACTTTAATATTTATTTCCAAAAAGTTTCTAATAATTTACTTAATATGCTAACCTTCAAAAAATTGTGTCTATATATATCAATTCCATTAAATCTAAAGTTTGTTACTTTAATAGCATGCATTTTCTTTATGTTTACTATCCTTTATGCATTTTTCAAATTAGTTTAGAAATTATATTTATTTTCCAATTTACTAATTAATGTAAGAGCTAATAATAATTTTCATGCACAACAGCAAAATGTCAGATCAAATCCATACAGCATGGGCGTACAATTGGTTGTCAAAGTATCACCCATATCTTCCACCCAATGTCCTCCTTCGTATAGAGGAACTAAGTGTTCAATATTGGGTGAGAGATAGGATGGTGAAAAGAATAAATAACAATGGACCATGAAAATCTCAAATAAAATTTCCCAATTATGCTGTATACTTTAACTCCCTATATGAATCAAAGATCAAAATGAACTCGGATGTAAAATTTCATCATCTACAGATTAAGATTATAGATTTTTGTGATTGGTCAGTTGCTCTTTACCATGAGATTTGAGATCTTTACCTCGCTGGATGCATATGGAAGATTGCAATTAGACCAACTGTAAATATCAATAGACACACTCTATCTGATGAGCTGAGTATGAAGTTCATGAGATTTCTTAAGGGACGATCCAAAATTAGTAATCACATGGGCCCACCTGAGGAATGGATTCTCCCAACTCTTAAGTTTAGGTACTCCATTAGATTCATGGTGCATCAGGTAATTCCATCATTTAGGTTGTTACATGAAAACTATGGTATACCTACCTTGTCTATTGTGAAGTCCAACTTGACAATTAAAGCTCGAACTAATCTTGATGATACTGAAGAAGAATAATTATTACCAGTGCATCCATGGTTAATTAGATGAAATGATTGTACAAAAATTATTCGACAAATGTTCGCAAACTATATAAGCAATTATCTATGAGTATATTCAATTTTAATAATTATATTTAAAAAAAAAGTGTGTTAGATTTATTACTCATGCATAAATGTTTAGTTAAGTGGACATATTTTTAAATCTTTATTCGAGAAGTGTTTGCAAAATCAATCTTTAAACATGGTATTTATGTTTCAATTCAATCAAATATAAAGTTTAATTTTCTCTTATGAAATTATATTTTTTGGTGGTATCTCAAATGATTTTGGTGACATCCCAACATACTAAGCCATTTAATATGTTATTCAAATGGTTAACTTTTATATTCTAAGATCTATTTAAATGAAGGTCAAATAATCAACCAATTGCATGAAATCTTGTAAAAGTTTAGATGAAATTATTTATCAACTTATACAAAATGAGATGAAATTAATATACTAAATAATGCATAAAAACAATCTAAATAATCCATAACAAACATCTTATCAAAGAAAATCTAAAATATAAAAGAAAAACATATTTTAAGCACAATGTGTATTACTAAAATTATTAGTTTTGAATTTTATTTTATAAAATTCTATGGATACTTTTGTTCGTAACATCCCTAAATGCTAACCTTAATTTTATTGTTTTTATTTTTAGCGAATAATCTACTTTAAAATGGGAGATTCACAGATTGAATCAAAAATCATAGTTGAAAGCCCAACCGCCTCTGTAAGGTCAAATGATTTTGTTGAAACCCCCTGTCGACAAATGTGCATAGTAGCTGCATTTCCAAATATGCTCAAAGAAGTATATTGTGATCACTATAAAAATAAAAGTCGTAATACCATTCTCATTGTTGAAGAATTTGTGATGTATTTACACCATTACAATGAGATGTTATTAGTATAATCACTTCTTATTTGACCTTCAAAACTTCTTATATTTACAAACTTTGTACACATTGGAGGAAAGGTTTATTAACTTTGTTTTAAAGAGGATGTGTGATGTATTTATACCATTACCATGAGATGTTATTAGTATAATCACTTCTTCTTTGACCTTCAAAACTTCTTATATTTACAAACTTTGTACACATTTGAGGAAAGTTTTATTAACTTTGTTTTAAAGAGGATGTGTGGCAACATATACGTCTTCCATTTCTAATATTTTTTCTTTTGACAACATATTTTGTGCTACTCATTATTTCTAATGTACGTGGTTTTTTATATGTGTGGTATTAAATATATTTTTAAGTGGAGTGCCAAATCTATATGAAATATTAAATGTGCCTCAAATATAAGTTAAATATTTTTAAGCAAATGTTTAATTTTTTTTACACATTTATATATTTAAAAAAATTTGTTGTTGTACAAATGATAATATCATTAAATAAATATATGAAATTTGATTTTGATCTATATAATAGGTCCTATTATGAAATTTGATTTTGAATAATATTTACTTATATTATTAACTATATTATGAATATTATGAAGATTTACTTAAAACAAGATTTAATTATGTAGTCGCCTCTGTTTTAAGTTTTATATAAATTAAATCAAATAATTATATAGCGGCTATATAAATTAAATTTTAAATATAAATCTTATTTAATTATTAATCTTTACATAAATCTTATTTTATATATATTTACTTATATTCTTAAAATATAAGTAAATCTTATTTAAAATCTTAAGATATAGATCAATCTTAATAATATTAATTTAAGATTTATAGCATTATAAATCTTTATAAAATTATTTAATAAATGTTTGCAAATCAATCTTAGCCCATCCCTAATTGTAACTATATCTCTTTACCCTAACCCTAACTATATCTCTAGTCCTAACCCTAATGTTAACCCTAACCCTAACTATATCTCTTAATCTTAACCCTAACCCTATTCCTAAGTCATTGTCTAACCCTAACCCTAATTTTCATGCGAACCTTGATCCTAATTTTGATGCGAACCCTGACCCTCATCATAACGTTAATCATATTTCAAACCCTAACTATATCTCTAGCCCTAATCCTAACCTAAACTGTAAGCCTAACTATATATCTTAACCCCAACTCTAACTATAATCCTAACCCTAATCTTAAGCTAATCTTGATGATAACCCTAACCCTAACCCTAATTTTGATGCAAACCTTGTCTCTCATCATAAAATTAACCATAACCCTAATCCTAACTATATATTTTTTATTGATGATATAATATTTTTTTATTATAATATTATAAATATACTTAAAATTTTAACTTAACATTTAAATATTAAATTATATATATTCTTTTTTTAAATAATATATATAATATTATACTATCATATTGTAATATATTAATTATTATAATACTTTAATATAAAATATATAAATATATAAAAAAAAATTTAAGATATTATGTTTCGGGACTGCTACTAGCATATATATATTTAATAATATATATAAAATACACCGAAAGATATCCTTCTCGAGACGTTTATTCAATTTTTATGTGAAAATTTGATTAAAAAATAAACGCCTTGAGAATGATATCTCTTGACGTATTTTATATATATTATTAAATATATATATGCTAATTATGTTATATTTATAGTTAATCTTAGGATAGTATTGAATAAATAAACATTAAAGTTAAGAGTATAATAAATAAATAAGTTAGCAGGTTAGTTATATGGGTATTTTTCTCGAGGTTAGTTATCAGACAGTGCAGGACAGGCAGAATTTTGTAAAACTGATATCAAACATTTTGTTATATCCTTGATTCATCATAATATTGTTTATATATTATTTATCTGTCAGTCATGATGTAGTTTATATGTTCTAATATAGTATCAGAGCAAGATAATAATTCGGCCCTCTGATTTGTTGAGACTGGGCACATGAAGGTTGTGGAATGAGAAGATCAGATGAGTAGTAACAACCTGGACATGATGCCTCTGTCAGTCAGAAGAGAAGTGGCATGAGCCTTTGTTACAAGTATTCAAATAACCAGTCAAGAGCCACCAAATTTGGTGATTTGGAAAAGGTGCCCATAGCCTACATGATGTTGGTTGGGCTGCAGCAAATGTAAAACCTTGGCCCATTTGGGAGGAGCATAGAGCAGTTGCAGGAGGAAGAAGGTTTTGACAAAAACATGGTTTATTCTTTGGTAGTTAAATAGACTTAATACTTAGGAGATATTGTGCATGAGAGGAAACTAAATTGTCACCTTCACTTCCAAAGCCACCACCATGGTTTCTACTGCTACGTGTTTTTATTAGATGAGCAGTTTCACCATTGATGTTGTTATTTGTTCAAGGCTAATGGGCAGAATAAATTCTTTAATCAATATAAAGATCAGCATCCAACTTTGTTTATTTGAATTCAGGCGTCTCTCTATTTTGATAGCTTTTTGTTTTTTTGGTTGAATATTATTCTGTATATAATCTTTTGACGGTTTGCCTGCTTTCTAAATTTGATCGATCTGCTAAATGTAAAATGAAAGTAGAAGATTTATCACAACGAATTGTAGAGGGAAATTGGTTGGAAAATCATATTTTTTAGTGAGAGGTGGTGGCTCCATTCTTGGTATTGTTATTTTTAATGTTGTGAAAATAGTAATCTAAGTTTGTTACATGTTAATATTGCAAAAGGCTTAATCCAAGTTTGTTGCATGTGGAGATTGCAAAAGGTATAGTTATACAAGAAGACATGTAGCATATTTGGTGCATGACCTTGATCTTGATGGGGGAGGTCAAAGGTTCAAAAAGTAGATTTTTTATTTATTTTTTATTAGGTATTACTGATTTTAGATAGGTATTATTTTGGTTTATAAGGTATAGTGTTTTTGGAAAGGGGGTTATTTTGTCAAATTTATATTTGAAGTTATATTGTAAATGAAAGTAATATTGATCAAAAATAACATCTTATTTGTGTATATGGGTATATACATTCTTGCATTAGAGTTTTTGAAGATTCTAATGTTGTGTTCAGTGAATAAGCTTCAAGGGTCATAGTGGAATTTGACGGATTTGTCTATCTTGAGCTAGCTTCTAACTCAAAGATAGTAAATTGTTCGAGAGGCAACAATTTCTCACTTGTTTCCTTATTAGCACTTGTAAGGGTGGCTAGGCAATTGTTGGTAGTACTTGTGGATGGTGTAATCACTAGAAGAGGTGTGGTTAGTGTATCTCAATTATTGGTTTTGTTCATGTTATACATTGGAGGAGAGATTTGTTCCCTTTTAGCACTAGAGGAAGGATTTTGACACTCTTAGAGAAAAGTTGTTCTCTCATTTTGTGGGCATTGGAGGAGGCAATTTGACGCTCTCAAAGGAGAGTTGGTCTCTCATTATGCATGAGTTCGAGATTTTTTTCTAATGTGATATAGAAGATTTATAAATTTATTATTTAAGCGATCACTTTGGTGTGTTTTGTGTGAGTTAACATATTTGGTGAGCCATGTGTATACCATGGTTTATTAGATTTCTATTTGGGGCTATTGTACTCAAACCCAATGCAGTGTTCCTTCCTTTGTTTAAATTGGTGTAATAAGGGGGGATGTTGGGATTTTATATTACATATATAGTTAGTCTTAGGCTAGTATTGAATAAATAAACATTAATGTTATAGTAATAGATAAATAAGTAAAAAGGTTAATTGTGTGAGTATTTCCCATTAGGTCATCTATCAAGTGGTACAAGAAAAGAAGGCTTGTATAAAGTGGATATCAAACATTTTGCTATAATATCCCAAATTTATCATAAAATAGTTTGTGCATTATTCATCTTTGAATCATGGTGAAGTTTCTATGTAGTTTCAATTTTTTTATACTCTAGTAACAGTATCATGCCAAATTTTGAGATGATCTGACCACTCACAATAGAATACTTATTTTTCAAGATCATCTAAGCTAAGGGAAAGGTCATCTAGGTTAAGGGAAAGAGATCAAGATTATGCCAATTTACTACCCTTGGCCTATAATTTCAAATCTTGAATTCCACAAATGGAGTTTTGGCTTCTTAGCCTCTTACGCTAAACTAAAAAATTTAATGATTTCCAAAATTTGATCAAAAAAATTGAAAGCTTAAATTCTCTCGAACGAAGAATTGGGTTGCTGCAAAAATTGGCCAAATTGCTTGGAATATGCTCAAGAACATCCCCCTTAAATAGTTTTTCATAAAATTTAATAGTTTTTAAAAATTAATTGATCTTGTAAGTCTTGGCAGGTCGCATCATTGCTCTTAAGGATTTTGACTCAAAAGTTTGAAATTTTTCAAGTTTAAAAATGGGGCTAACAAACCTATAACATGCCCAAAACCAATAGAAGATGTAACAAATCAACGTTGTGTAGAGCGAGCGTTTGAGGTTGGTGATATTGTTTATTTGAGATTACAACCCCATGTATGCAATCTACTCTCAAGAAGAGTGGATCAAAGAAGTTGAAGCCACATTTCTATGGCCCATTTAGAATCTCCAAGAGGATTAGAGAAGTGGATTATTAGTTGGAGTTACCTGAGAGTAGCAAGGTGCATAATGTCTTCCATGTATCACATCTCAGGAAGGTTCTTGGATATGATGTCATTACTTCTTTTGAGTTGCCCCCTTTGTATGAAGAAGGGAAATTTGTGCTTGTGTCCTAAAGCAATGATTGATTTCAAGGAGTGTACTTTGAGGAAGAGAACCATTAGAGAGTACTTGGTCAAATGGAAGAATTTACTTGTGGATGATCCAACTTAGGAGAGTGATTATATTTTACAACATCCAAAATTGGATTGCTTGGGGACAAGCAATTTAAGAGAGGGAGGTTTGTAATGTCCCCTTCTCAGGCCTAATTAGTTCGAGGATCATTAGCCTATTTTTTGAGTTTTCATGGGATAATTGGTAAGGCAAGGGGACTCCAAAGTTCTTGGAGGATGCAGATTCAATGTTACAAGGTTTCAATTTATGGCAATGAGTTTTGTGAGTGGTACAAATCTCAATGACACTCTCCAAGTTTTTCTTAACAATTGGGGTGTTATGCAAACTTCTTGGAGGGCATGCCTATTTATAGTAAGTCACCAAATTGACTCCTATCATACTCCCATTGCTTTAGTATCATCGTGACATGACCAAATTTTGATTTGATGTGGTATAGTACTCTCAACAACTTGGGGTGGAATATTTTAATTATTCGCTTAAGTTTATACTGTTTTATTATTATTTTGATAACTTAAGTGTAATATATTAATCTTGTCCCTCATTTGGATGCCTAGGAGCTCATCAAAAGAATATTATTATTTTAGAAAGGATTTTTTGGTGGAAAGGTAGATTATTTTATTATTTTTGAAACCTAGAAAAATAGGGAGCTCTAATCTTTTTGGAAGATAAAACTAGGGTTTAGGACCTCTCCACATATTTCACTTATGTTTCACTCAAGGAAACCTTAGAGATCTCAATCTAAGGATGGAAATGAGGGAAAGAGGCCTGCAATAAGGTGTCCTAGGGTATGATTAAAGACTAAAAGAGGGTTCACCACCAAGGAAGGGCTTGGAAAGACAAGAAATACAAATGATATATGCAAAACTTAAGTAAATGACCTAGAAATGAACTTAAATCATAACAGTAAACTAGAGATAAACAGAGGTGCACCTAGAAATCTGAAGAGGCTCAGAACAAGGTTTGAAATATTGAGAAACATATTTTTAAAGCACATTGGGACTCATACGCTAGAAGGGGTGATTTAGTCCCAGTTTAGGGTTTCGGGCCGGAATCAAAATATGGAACTGCTAAATTAGGATCTACAGAAAATGCCTAAAATCTGGTATACTAGAACTCATACAAAACAAGTGGAAATTTATTCCTAGTATTAGGGTTGATATGAAACTCTAGTATCCTCTAGTGCTTTCATTTAGCTTCTCTCCTGCTAAATCTCTGAGTCTGAAATACTGAATTGCAACATTTAGGTGACTTTCTATGATCTTGCAATGTAGATGACAACTTTGACAACTTGAAAAATTTCTCCAAACTTTCTCTTAAATGAATCTTCAACCTAAACTTGCAAATCACACATCAAAGAGAGGGGAAAATGTTGTTCTTTTAGTGGATAGGGGTTTTCCTTGGTCAAACCCTATTTTAGTAATCAAACTTTGAAATGAAATCAAATAAAAAGAAGAAATGATGAATGAACAAGTATGATATGTTGCAACTCACCAAACCCTTGAACAAAAGGCTACAATATTGTAAGTAATGGCTAGCATGAATGTAGATCCTGACTCTTTCTTGAAGGATATGGATCTTGACTTGAATGCTTGCTTGAATCATAAAACCCTACATCACAAATGTTTGCTAAAAAATAAACATGATGCATGATGACTTTGACATGATGCTTGAATCTTGAATAATGCTCCAAAATGCTTGATAATCACTATTGAATGCTCTTGTAAACTCTTATGTAAGTGATTTTGATTGCTTATGAAGTTCTAGGATGAAATTATGTGAAATAACCTTGTATTTATACTTGTTTATGCCAAATTTCCCAAAATTACAACACTACAAGCCAACATAAGCTCTAGGGGAATAAAATCCTACCAAGAATTTGAATTCCAAATTGGCCCAAGCTAAGCAGGACTCATATGCTAGTTGGGGTGTATGAGTCCCAATAGGCTAATCTTGGGACACATTTTTCAATAAATGTTTAGTTTTATGTTAAATTCAAGATCAAGTCTTGAAACTTAGGTGGGACTCATACGCCCAAGGTGGTGTATGAGTCCTAGATCACTAAATCTAGGCCATATAATCCAAAATCATTGAATTATGATTGGTCATTACATATATGTTGGGATTATCCTTGGAAAGATGCATCAATTAAGGCTTATGGATGCAAAATAGGACCAAATAAGGCACAAAGAAGCCCAATTTTAGCAGGGAGGGCACAAACAAGTGTGAAAATGTAAAGGGATACATTTTTCTACACTACAATTTCAAATTGATAATTTTCCCTCCCAAAATCTATATAAGGCATTGGGGCTCATTATTGGGTATGTTGAAGAATTATATCGTTATGTTACCAAATTTTGCTTCGTTTCTTCATAATATTTGAGGATGAAAATCCTCATGGATTTCTAGTTTTGGAATTGAAAGAAAAATTCCCCTACTAGACTGGTGTGATTCCATCCAGGGTCACCATTGGTGTTGATTGAAGCTTTCAGTTTTGGCTTTCCTAAAAGAATGTTTCGATGGTGTTTTTGGTTTACATATTTGGGAGTGTTATTTATATTTTTGGGGAAGATTATTTGATTTTATTGTTTGGGTGATTGGAAAGACTGTATGTTGGTTGTACCACCTCTCCTTGCATGTGCATACCTCCTTCCTTGGTCATACCACTTGTGGGAGTTGTTATGGTTGGTAAAAATTCTCTGAATGCATTGGGTTTGAGTTGATTTAAATTCTACTAATAGGTCATACAATGCTAAGTTCATAAACTAATCTTGTGGAGGTCATACTGTTTCTTGGAAGTGTTTGGAGAGGGAGGCATGAGAATTTTGAGGTGAGGCACTTGTTTTTGGGGGTTCTTCACACCCTAAAATGTGATGCCTAGCCCCTTGGAGGAAGCTTGTATTATTTGAGGATTGAAATTTTATGGTTATCATGCTCGAGAGGGGGTCATACAATTTCATGGCCATGTTGGTTCAATTATTACAATGTTACGTTGATGCTTGATAATAATTTTTAGATCTCTATAATCCATCCTTGGGAAGAGATAAGTTCATCAAAGTTGTTAAGAAACATTGTTCTAAGTTTGCATTCACCATTTGGTGCATTTGGGATGATGAAGATTCCTAAGCTACCGACTTGTTATCTTGACTATAATATCAAGGTTTCAAACTCCTTATAGACCTACATCAACCATCAAATTCCCAATCTTTGAGGTATGTTTTTTATTTCAATGATGGGTGGTTAGTTTTTGAGTTGTGGTACATTCAGGGTTGTTTCAATCAACTTCTTTTGACAATAGTTTATTATAACAATAGTTATTTTTTGGTTCAGAAAGAATTGTATGATCTAAAATTGTAACATTGGGTGGTAGTACCACCAGTGATATGCTCTTGTTAATTATTGTTGCTCACCCCATTAAATGAGTGGCTTATTGGTACTCACTCATCACTAAAAAGGGGAAGAATTTATCATATTTGTTGTACTCACTCACCACTAAAATGTGGAAGATTTTCTCTTTCTTATTGTACTCATGCACCACTAAAATGTGGAAGAGTTTCTCTTTCTTGTTGTACTCACTCACCATTGAAAAGTGAAAGAGCTTGCTTGCATTTTCATTATTGTATAAGCTTTCCCATTAAAAAGTGGAAGTACTAGGCTAACTCCAATGGAGAAGTAGATATTACTTTCAATTGCTTATTTTCAAGTAATTTTGTAACCCCATACATTGTATGCTCTCACCACACCCACACTAAGAACTTGGTGATCAGTAAGTGGAAAGGAAGTTGTTAAGAATTTCATTCCATTTGAGCTTAACAAATTGCAAAAAAAATTAAGGGGGAATTATTACAATACATAGGGAAAACCCTTTCAAGATAAAACTCCATACTCCAAAGAACAAAACAAATTGTATTACAATAACAAGAACAAAACAAATTGTATTACAATAACAATACAATTACATACAAATTTAGACACATTCCCTTACATGATTCACCTCACCCACACTAAGAACTTGGTGATCAGTAAGTGGAAAGGAAGTTGTTAAGAATTTCATTCCATTTGAGCTTAACAAATTGCAAAAAAAATTAAGGGGGAATTATTACAATACATAGGGAAAACCCTTTCAAGATAAAACCCCATACTCCAAAGAACAAAACAAATTGTATTACAATAACAATACAATTACATACAAATTTAGACACATTCCCTTACATGAATATGACCAAAATTAAATCTTGAAGTAATTTCAACAATATAACATCCTTGCAACACTTTATAAACGCTCCATCCAAGCACCCCAATAAATTTAAGAGACACAAATAGGAAAGTGTATAATGGTTATAAAAAACCATGAGCCAACATGCAATATGTATGACCCACAAACCTCATGTCCCAGATTTCAATGTCCCATTCCAAGTATAAATTCTAGGCTATATATAAAACATTCCTTACAATTGTCATACCTTGTCCTAGTCAAAATTCCAAGTTAGACATACCAACTCATTATGTCCCTCCACTTTGTTATGAAATTGTGATATTTATTTGCAATCCTAATATATAATGTATTTTATATCTCCAAACATCTCGAAGGGGGTACACAAACATCCCCCTAGGTGGATGAAATATAATATAATTTAATTAATCTCTTGGTTGACTTGAATATGAGTTATATTAATATTTATGAGAAAGCTGGAGCATGAAAATAGTGGTTATAAAGTGATTTGAGGTTATTTATATCAATTTTCCAAATACTAGGTGTTAGGAGGGAGTTATTAAGCATTTTGCATTTATCAAATGGATCCCATGCATATTGGTGGAGGAATTAGGATGCCATTTTTGGGGGTTGTGCTCATATGGAGTTAATTATTTAATATTATGTTCATTATAATTTTTATTGGCAAAAGATGCTCTTCACAAGGTAGAATTTTTTGATAAAATACCATGGTTCCAATGACACATTGTTTTAGGAAACTACTTGTGGTTTTCCACTCACATTTCTTTATAAATTAGTGGACTGCAATAAAATTTTCATTGGCTAATTTATAGGTACATAGGTACTATGTAAATGCTAAAAATTGAAGGAAGAAGTGTTGTTTATGTACTCTTTTTTAGAAGATTAATACACACTCAAGCCTCTCTGTAATGATGGATGCTTTTATCAAAAGGGTTTTTCCACATACATCTAGTGTTATGCAAAATTATTTTATGGTTTGCTAATTTTATGCTTTCTTTATTTTCGTTTACATATTGGCTAATAAATGAACACAATAATATATACACTTAGTTTGATGTTTGTTGTGATAATTCACCTTGTATGTCAACACTAAAAGATGCTTTATGATGTATGTGATAAGACTGCTATAATGCACACCAAGATTCCCCCATAATCATGCTCTTATGTGTCATATCATCTATCTCAAGTAACCTTTCAATGCCATAATATGCGCTTACACATAATAATGACATATGATGCTCTTATAAATCATATCACGCAATCTAAGATGGTTGACACGTGGCAAAGAGTGTCAACACAAAGCATGATATCCTACTTCTCATACATGGACAAAATAATAAATTAATACAATAAATAATAAATACGAAACATTGAGAATGCAAGATTAAGACACCTTTTCCAACACCAAGGGGCCCAACATAGGCATATCGTCATTTAATTTTTTTTTGATACTTCAATAGATGTGTAACCTCAATATATTTTGCCCTCAACACTCAATACATGACAACAATAACTTGCTAATCTTTCTTAAAATTTAACATCATTTGAAAAAAATCTATATTGAAAAAACATCATTTAATATTTAAGAAAGTGTCAATCATAATTTAACATAATACACAAAAATATATTCAACTACTCATCATTTCATTCAAAAATTCAATCTATTTCCACATAAGACATAAATCAATCTAATTTACTGCAAATAAAAATTAGGTACTAAAATAGATACTTATAAATATCAATCTTGAAATGTTTATACTATATATTTTGATTAGTCTTTCAATTAACTTAAATACAATATTTTCTTTACTATTTATTAATGTTTATGTAAATTACTACAAACACATAGACATACTAATAAGATAAACAACAAATTATATATATATATATATAACTTTTTAAGAGTGAATAATAATATAATAAATCATAAAAAATATGTTTAACTTATATATATTTTAAAAACTATTTTATTTTGTATATTAACAATATTTTTTATAAATAAACTACGATAAGAAAGATTGCTTCCATTTATATATTAATATTTTTTTTAATATTTTTTTTTTCAAGACATCATTAATAATACTAATAATTAAAATATAAACACACTATCTCTATTACAATCTACCCTCACTACTATTTTAGTCAAATCTCTCTATATAACTATTAAAATATTATATATTTATCCTAACATTTAATAATAAACCATTATAAAAAGAAAACCTGAATTTAGAAAAGAGAAAAAAGTTTCTGCCTACGTCATTGATGCATTATTTACATAAACCAGGAACTAAAACTAACAAGCACGAGGCAACATAACTACTTATCCGTTTTGAACTTTTGGCGCCAGAGTAGAGTATCTGCACAGGCGGGCGCATTCCATGTAACTCAAACTCGCAAACCCTGGAACGTAAAATTTTGCCATGTCTTCTTCAGAAAATGGAGGAGTGGGAGGAGGAGATCCGTCTTCCTCGACTCCAAAGAATACAAATGCAACAACGAGTGAAGCGTTTTGGACACAGGACTCTGCATTTGACACAGCGGAGGACGTCACCGACGTTGAGCTGCTCAAACGCGCGTGGAGAAATGAGAAAGCTGCCCCAGAAATTCTTCCATTTCGACATAACCTCGTCGAGCGAGCTCGCGAACAAATTCAGTTAATGGTAACTTCTATTCTACTGCCATTCTTTTGTTTTGTAAAGAAGAAGCCTACTTTTCTACTTTTTTTTTCGTTGCGTAAACCCTAGGTGAAAATATTGGCTGTATCATGTATAATGCTGTGAGGGGGGAATACTAACCTGAGAAATGCCCGTTGAAATCGTGAGCAAACTTATTAGGGTTAAGGTGAATTGAACCTGGGTCTTGTTCGCTACTATGTTCACGGATTCTTTTGCATTATTATTACTGGATACATTTATAAATCAGTGTATCCATAGTCTGATTGGATTGAATTCGGTGATTAGGCTCATTTTGGAATTGTAGTCAGGCTCTATGGAAGCGATCTGCAAACACTTGGCAGGGTTCGCCAATATAATTGGGAAAAAGGCAATCAAAATCGCCTCAAAGGTTGACCAAAGGAGCTAATAAAAGTGCCCTCTATGTTACATATCCATATTCTTTCTTTTCTGAATGTTCCAGAACATAACAGAATTTTGTGTTAAAATGGAGTGGGGGATGATAGTTTTGGATAATTAGGATTTAAAATTTTTCTTGTCTTTTTTATTTTGTTGAGAATTCACTATTTCAAGTTGAGTCAAGGGCTTACTTTGGCTCGGGACCTGGCTACATGTGCCAAGATTTGCAAAGCCTCAAAACTATCCTGAAAAGCTTATATAAATGATTTATAAAAAAAATAAAAACATTCATGTTTTTGGATCACACTACAGCATAATAAAGATATATACAGCTTTTTAAACCGTAGTCTCCAGGTCTGGTAAATCCTTCCAATCCTACAATATAGCAAAAGTGCGAACTTCCTTTTGAAGGAAGATATAGTTACAGCATGTCCCAAGAGAGGAACGGATTGGAGTTATGGGCTACCTGAGTTCTTTGATCACAAGGGTGACTTGGACCTAGGATATTTGGACAGGACAATTCCCCTTATTATTGTGCCTCGTTAAATTCATGTTAAAGACTTTGAAACCTTTTATCTCAATTGAATTAATCACCCCAAGCCATAAAATGTTGTTACCCTCTCAGAGTGGGACTTCCATATTTTTTTTATAATTTATATTTTGTTGAGAAAATTATAGAGTGAGTGTGGAAAATTGATCTTAAGTAATATGCAAGTTCATGCTTATGTACAGCTTTTTAGTAATTTTGGATTGAAAAGAACAGTAAATATCTAGGATGAATTCACAATTCAGAAGCTGCCATTTGGCATAAAATAGTTGGAAGCTTTTTTGTATGGATTCTGCAAGTGTCTAGGACCCTTCTCTAGCAACTACCGAATGTTTGTTGGCATAAAAGTCAGTGCTCTGGGTTTTAGACATATGAGTCTGTTTCATCCTATTATTTGGTTTAGTATCTTTCATGTGATGAACAAAATAGAAGTGGCAACCCCCTCCAAGGGATTCCATTCTAAGAGTGCAACACTGGTTCTCCTCCCTTTTGCAGGAAGATACAATAGCAGCATCTACTGAGAGTGGAACTGATGACCTTATGTTGTCCTTGTACCGCATGGATTTGGACCGCACACTATTTTTGCTGAGATCCTACCTGCGCACTCGACTTCTAAAGGTTTGCCACTGATTTAATTTTGCCTTTGCATAAAGGATACTGTGATCTTCTTGATAGTACAATTTTATCTGATGCTGTTGTTTTGCAGATTGAGAAATATGTTTTGCATGTATTAAAGTCAGAGGAACTCTGGAATAAGCTCTCAGAAGCAGAACAGAAATTTGCTCAGAAGTAAGATCCAGCTTCTAGTATGGTTTTGTTTATGAATTTGATGACCAGGGTTTGGATGTTCTTTTTTCTTTTTATTTGAGAAAAATTCCTTTTATATTTAACTATACAGTTTAAAATTAATTAGGTTTATATCAATGTTACTAAATCTCCAGTTAATCATGTGTATAAATTGCAATTTCAATAATATCCCGTGTCTTTTTTCGCCTTTTATTTAAAAAGATTTTATCATAGAGTTAAAATATGATGTCATTTCTGCCCTGTAACGCTATGGGTTATACTGCTTAGAATTATTACACAAAACAATCAAGTCTGCTAGCAAAAAAATTTCCTGGCTACTGAATGCCGAATGGTCAATTAACTGTCCAAAACTCAGATTGACAGCTTGTAATTTTGAGTCACTAGAACAGGCATAAAGGAATGTGAACTGAGCAAGTTACTGAACTTCAAAGATAATCAAACATACATGCGATACAATATATGCCCCGGAGAAACCTAGTTTGGGAAAATTCCAGCATTAAAATGGATAGATAGTTCAGTCCTGTTTTTTGTCAACTCAGACATAAAATAATTGCAAGGTAAAAACTCAAACATGGAGCTTATTGAAGCTATACAGGTGCCTACAGTCCTTGAGTTCTGCTGTGCAGTGCTTCTTTACTCAAAGCTATTCTCGAATCTGCCCACGAAACATCATTTTTAAAACCCCCCTCCAAAAGAACTGACATTTTGTTTGCCATTTTGGAAGACTGAACAGATAATTCTTGATCTGATTTTTTGAGGAGCGTAGGGATTGGTGTCATTTCACTACAAATCAAAATTCAGCTCATTTCAATATCATATTATCAGTTATTGCAAAATACAGTTTTGATAGTTTCATCTTTTAAGGGACCTAAATGGCCAATATTGAGCTGGAGTTTGTTTCATCATGTGGAAAATTATGTAAGCATGTTACAATCTAAAATTCCCAAGTAGTTAGCATGTTGCAATCCAAACTCCTCGGGGGCTTCTGTTTTACTAAAATTGCCTGGGATTTACTCCCAGCCTCATTTGATCATTGTCTGCATTTACATTGTTGCTTTAGCAAGAGGCATACTCTTGCAGTCTTGAACTTGGAGTATCATCATGGCAATCACACCTTGCCCACCAGAGCATGGCCTGCTGACCCGTGGAAAAGCTAACTTACTATTTATTATGTTGTTTTATTAGGATTCAACATTGTAGTTTTTGAGTCAAATTCATTGATCCCATATTTCATGAGTAGTGGTTCACATGAATCCATCCCTCATGACCATGAATGGTCTGCTTAGTACCCACCTCATCTAGGTGTTGCTCATAGGGGTGAAAAATTAGGATTTGTCAAGTGGTCACCTATTCCAGTACTACTCTGATTCAAGTGTGATTAACCATGGAGTTGCCCCCAAGATCAAGCCCACTTAGCTTGCTACCTGCATTTGCAAAGCCTTTAGCAAGTGTTGTGCCTTATGAACCATTCATTATAGAGGCCCTTTAGTTCATCCAATGACAAGTATTAGGTATTTTTCATTGTGTGCCATTATATATTTGTAATGAAAACAATGCAATTATTGTAGCTGCTTTACGAAAATCAATGAACATTGAACTTTGAATTTGATGCATAATGTGAATGTCTAAATTTGAATCTTGATGGCTTGTACAACAAGTAATTGTAAAATGTTCCCTATTTATGTATAATTTTTAAATATATTGCCATTCCCTACCTTCTCCCCAAAGTTAGCCTCTTGACACTATTGTCCCTCAAGTGTGTCTGGTTGTTTTTTGCCATCGCCATTTTAGAAGTACCATGGAAGATACTTTGTGACTTTTGTTAGTAGAATATTCTAGGAGACTTAGAACTTAGCTTTTCAGTGTTGCCGATTTGGCTCTTAGAGGCCTTAGTTTTGGGTATGATGTGAACCAGGTATGGGTTTTGAATTGATTCACTCAGGATTTGTCTAGGGTTCTGTTTTCACCGGTGGGTTTGTCATAGACAAATCCGGGCAAACTCAGGACAAATTTAGGTGAACTGGCATTAATTTTGAGTAAAATTTGGTAGACTGGCAAGTTTTTTCTTTTTTTTTTAGCTTTTTAAAATCTTTTTTGTTCCGACTTTGACTAAAACAGGATCCCTAACCCAAGAAGTGACTTGTAAAACAAATTCATTTTACCTCATTGTAAGTGCTAAATACAAGAAGTAAAACCATTAAATCTTGCTTTTGCCTGAAGGTTCTATTAGTACATTGAAAAGTCAGCTTCTCTATTTAAGCTTCAATAAGGATTGAACTTATAGTACATTGAAGTAGTATTTTTAATTGTTATGGTGGTTTTGTTTATTATATTATGTTATGTGGTATTCTAAACTTAATTCCTGCTTTTAGTCTGCAAATATGCATATATTTATGATTTTTATATGTTTTCTGTATGAATGAACCCAAAAATAAACCCAAACCCAATTTTTATTTGCTGAATCCACTTAATGAACCCTCAAACCCAAATATGAACCTGTACCTAAACTGGCAACATTGAGTTTTTTGTCATGGGATTGCATATTATAGATGTTCATTAAAATATTCAAAAAAAGAAAATAGGGAAAATATGGATCATATAGATACTCAATATCTATCCAATAATTATGTTTAACAGCTTGGACTAATTTTTTTCTACATGGGTCTGTAAGGTGCTAGACAATCCAATTGCAGCTGCTTCATGTTTGATTTTAAGGAGTTGTGCTCACAGACATATCATTCTCTCAAAACCTCTTATAAAAGCAAAGCTATTGGACTAGGAGGGTTTGTTCCAATATTTATAAATTGTTATCATGAATAAATGTATAGCTTGTTTGCTTTCCTCATAGCATGAGTGGGACTATGTTGCCACCTGTTTCACTGGCCCAATGGGCAGAAGGGTTTTTGAGCTGGTAATCCCAAATTTTATGGTCCAGGCTTCCGCAACATAATCTTTGTTCAAGGACAGCTGTAACCAATACAAATCAACCTGTTGGGTCTTGTCTTGGTTCATGGCAGATAACTTTCCTAGATGCCAGGCAATGCTTTCTAGGAAGGCAAAAAGGTAGCCAACTTGGAAATTCAATACATACTGGGCAGCTCAAGTGTGTAATGTTGTCAGCAATCCTCTACGAAAGAACCCTACAATGGACAACTTTTATAAAATGGACTTTGAGTTAAACAGCCATCAAAGTTACCTATCAAATGATATCTACACATTTGCTCACAAGGATCCTAATAAATTTGAAGCTTCACAAAAGCAGCTGAAAGAAGGGAATTATCATTACTTAATGTTGTCGGCAATCCTCTACCTAAGTGGCAAGAACCCTAATATGGACAACTTCCATAAAATGAACTTTGAGGTAAGCAAGCATCGAAGTGACCAATCAAATGATATCTACTCATTTGCTCACAAGAATGCTAATAAACTTCAAGCTTCACAAAAGCAGCAGAAGGAAGGGGATTATCATTATTTACAGATTCCTGGCCTTCTTAGCCACCTTTGCTGTGCTCTTGAACCCACAGCAGTAGCAGCAGAACGAAGGGGATTACCATTACCTACAGCTTCCTGGCCTTCTTAGATACCTCTGCTGTCCTATGAACCCACAGCAGTAGCTGCATCCTGGAGTGAGGAATCTATTAAAACAGCTTGATTCGATAGATAAAGTTTATGGTGATAATCATTTATAATCAAGGCAAGGACCTCTACAAGCATGCCAAAGGACACAAAACCATACCAGAGTTCCAGGACTGTAATGGAATTTGAAATGTGTGTCTAAAATGATGCTTCCATATTAGATGCCTTAAATTTGCAAATGTTTTCCATTATCCTTGAAAGCAGGACTGCACTCCTTATTTTAAGCTACTGGATTTCTTGTTGTCCCAAATCAGTTACAATCACGAGGATTTATCTTATACAAATCTTGTTTATTTTTACATTTTTGTTGCTGCAAACTAGTTACAAGCATGACAATTTGTCTATAACAAATCTTGTTTATCCTTTCTTTTTGCTTAATGTGTAATAATATTGTGCTGAACCTTGCTTATTTACTTCAATTGTTGGCCTGGCATGTAAACCAGAATCACCTTAGTGTGCATCTCTATGTTTTTGATTAAGGTAAACTACGGGTTTTTGAAAGGGCCGAAACCATTATACAGAGAGACTGCTAAGAGGCCAGCGAAACAAGTTCCAGAACCACCTTAGTGTGCATCCCTAAGTTTATATTGAATTTTATATATGGTTTTTAATATCTGTTTTAAATTGATAATGTGCTATAATTCTTCTGATCTTAGATATGTTTTGTTCTAATTTCTCTATGTATGTGTTGTGTTCTATCCTTTTTGATCAATTTTAGTGGACTCTTTGACTTGTCACAAACTAATATGCCCCTGTAAAATTGGATAATTGATTTTTTTCATTTTTTTTTGATTAATTTTGTTTCATGGCAGGTGTACAGATGCTTTGCAAAAGCATCTTGAACAGTCTGTATTAAGCAGATTGCCTTATGGGTATCAATCCATGCTTAGGCAAGCCATTTCAAGTGAAGAGGATGATATGGGTATCCTTTTGTAGGTTAAATCGCTAATCTACAGAAAATTTATATTTGAAAAAAATCAAATAGATGGTGCAAGAGCCATACTGAATGATGATAGCATGTTCATTGCAACGAGTCATTTGTAAGAACTAGTTAAATACACCCCCTTTTTATATTTTGTTGCTATTGAATTACCGGACTTCTTGCTGATCTTTGACTCAATTTTAGTACCTGAACCAAAACTGGACACATTTGTTTTCTGTAAGATTAGGGATGCAATTGGATCTGTTCAGATGGATGAGAAGTATGTGATCTTTCTTCCGAACTTGTCAAATTCTATTCAGCATAAAATATCATTGCATTGAAATAGGGAATAGAGAAATTCTACTATTTAAAATTTTGTTCATCATTTATTTCAGGGGTGAAGACATCGTGAACTTAGTGGAAGACGACTTTTTTATTTTGAGATATAAGCCAATACAGAGGCTGGTTGAGACTGGTCAAATTGATTTAGTATAGACTTCATCTGCAGCGGTCCACTTGAGCAAAAGTTATAATTGTGGATTTTTTGAGATCAAAGAACCTTCTATTCCTTGGGAGCTAAAGGAAAAAGTTGATTTTTGTTGAATATTTTATTTCTTGAAGATCCGAGGATGAGCTCATTGTTAATTGTAATTTTAAGATGTAATTAGTTTTACGTTTATTTATTTTCTGGGATCAAAAGCTAGTATCTGTGTTGATGGGTGCACACAATATTACCTGGTAGATGCCAGTCATGATGTGTAGGAAAGTGAAACAGGAAAGATCTCTGACCCAATGAATCATCCGTGTCCTATCACATGTAAAATGCTGTGCTCTCTAACATTAAAGGAAATCTAACAAAAAAAATCATAAATGATTGATTTGAACATTTAACATGGGTACGTAGTAATAGAGACTGGTTATGAGCAGTATTAATTCATGTCTTTTATAAGACTGACAGCGTAAATTATCTCGCCTTAGTGAAATATATATAAAGTCAATATGCAATAAAACTGTCCTGGACAAGAACTTGAAGCTATGGTATTTCAACTCTTAATTATATTATGTAACCAATATCAATAGTTATGAAGATGCACGGATCCTTTATTATCTATCACATATAGAGACAATTCTTTGGCACGTTTGAAATTGGAAGATACAGCATGATGTATTACTGGACGTGGGTTGGGAACGAAATTCAACTTGAACTTTCATAACATACACTTATTAGATGTATTATTAGTCACTGGCTGAGGTTATTTTGGCATTCGTTCAATTCAAACTTTTTTTTCAAATGACCTATTGGATGCTTGAATTTTTCCAATTGGTAATGTTTGGATTCATGTCAATATTATTTAAAAAAATCTTCACAATTTGAAAACTTTCTAAAATCTATTTATCTACTTGTTACTGGCTGTTGTATATTTTAGTCAAATGAACAGTCATATTGTTTACCATCTTTTTATTAATTGTTTTAAATGTACAGTTTTTAACTCCAATGAATACAATAAAAATAATGAATAAATAATGGATGTACACAAGGTTAAACATGCCAATTCCTGTCTCTAATCAATTGCTCCACAATGTAGGGGAAATGTGTCGATTACTGCCTATGATCCAATTGCTGTTTACTCTATGCTTACTTGATCCCCCAATAACCGTTTATATTTTAGCCATTATATTGTCTTAATTATGTCAATAAATATTTACAAATTACACCAATATATGTTCACTACTAAATGTGTAGTTAGCCAAAAAAAAAAACAATTTTAAACATCTATTGGTACATATATGTTGAAAACATAAGACAAGTTGCACAAAATAAAGTAATTTTTGCATTAATTAAAGTATATGTATGTTTACAATTACCACTCTATATAGGTGGTTCAAAGCTTCAAATACATTGTATTTACATGTATATATGAATAGTTAATGGTGTAGAATGTGACATAATATAAAACATTGATCAGTTTTATGAGTTATCAATTGCACATTCACCCACACTTCCTATCACATCTTCATGCATTAACTCCATCTACTTTTGGTACTTGCACACATAGTTAATGGTGTAAGGCTCTCCAATAAACCAAATAACATATTATAATTCATATATATGATTGAATTTATGCATGCAAGCCACTTATTTTGTCAATTAAACCAAATATAAAATTGAATTCCTAAAAGCCATGACAAAACTTAGGCATAAATGGCCATTGCAAAGTGAAATGACAAATTGTTTTCCACGAAAATTCAAATTTGAAAATCAACCACCACAATTCAAGGCATTCAATTTACACATCTGAATGATTTTATAAAAGAGAATTTCTAGAGTCATTTTCATTACGAATTCTCCTTTGCTTTCATTGAATATTTTTTGCAAAATTCAGAGCTTATTAAGGCAACCTTTGCACATTTCTCTTAAAAGGGAGCTTATTTAGGTCAATACATCCAAAAACTAAATTCATGTTTTTATTTATCAATATATTGTTTTATATTTATGTACTATGTTTCATTCTTCAATATACTGTTTTATATGTATGTACTCAATGTTTACATTATTTTGAGGCATACACATTATTCCATTTTTAGTCAGATGTTCAAAATCAAAGAGTCCAAATTTACAAACAACATTATCCATTATTTAATCATATCACAGTTACATTTTTATCACTTGCATACATCCTACATCAAAGATAATGACAACAACATTAACCTTAGTAAAGCTTTCCAACTGCATACATCAAATATAATAACAAAAGCATTATCCATTTTTTAATCATATCACAGATATATTTTGAATCCCTTGTTAATAATCATGAAATTTAATGGGTATACAATTTTTGTCCCAATTTATTGAGCGGTTTTAGGATTACACATCATGCAAACTCTCCTGGTTTTAGGAAACCTCTACCCATTCCTCCCCCTTATATTTTGCACACAATGATATGGTTTATTATGTTTTCTTCCACTTATTTGGGTAGGGGTATAGGGTTTTATCAAATTATATACGTATATATGTATATGTATAATACATATACATAAGATTAAATATATAAACAAAAAGTAGAAATATATGTATATTAGATTATATATATTTCCAATTTATATAACCCTAACACTTCCACACCTTGCTCTATGACTATCCTTGCATTAGGCTATTGTCCAAGCCACTGACATGTTTGATTAGCTTTCTTAAGGATTCATAGATCCAAAAATGTTCTTTGTATTGCATTGCCATGTAGGGTGCCTTGATATGCAATATAGACTGTATCTTTCAGCTTCATACTGCCATGACTCTTCAAAACTACGAGAGATAATTATTTAGGGGCTAAAAATTGTCTAGTGAGCTATGCTGAAGTAGACGTATACGTGGCATGTAGTGCACATAATCATGTGGTCGGCAAAATAAATTGCTCCCCACCCTCCTAACATCAAACCTTTAAATATGTTCTTTATATTGCACTGCAATGTAGGGTATCTTGATATGCAATATAGACTATATCTGTTTGCTTGATGTTGCCATTTTCTTATTTGTTTACATTGTTGTTCAACTAGCCAAAGAGACAACTGTCTTCTTCCTTTATATTATTATCATGTGAAAAATATGAGGCAGATGCATCAAGCACTTTTGCCCTGTAGAGTATGCAGTCAGAAGTGTTATAAAATTCTACATACATATATAGTTGTTTATGTATATGCACATATATACATACACATATATAGATTTTAAAGCACAGATCATGCACTATTTGATTTAAACAAGTAAAACCCATGATTACATGAATTTGTTTGTAGATATACATACATAACTTGAATGTAAGGGTGCAGTCTTAAAGCCTTATGTGATCATGCTTGTTTATTTTTTTTGGATTTTCACTCATATTTATGCTTCAGTAACAAGTTATGCTATATTTACTATCCGTGCAGGTTAAGTGGAAAATCATGGCACCAACTAGAAGAGAAAAAAGGGTTGTAGGAAGAGGACCACACGTGATTAGAGTCACTCGTGGGGCGCACTTCACTGAACCAGAGTCTGCTAAGGAAGTGCATGTGATTCCCAACCAAGAAGATGTTCTTGAATCTATAGATGAAACCACCAACACATTTGAAGTTGAACCAGATGTTCAACCTATTGTGCAACTGCCCTCACCTGTACTAATTAGGCAATGGATATATGTTGATATGGAAGGAGCAGTTAAAAGTGTCAAAGAACACATGTCAATCAAGGCTGCACCAATCAAGTGGGGTATCCCACCTAGTAGTTTGAGGGCGTGGCTGTTAGGAGTTACCACCACAAAGAAGGGTCCACATACCATTTTATCTGAGGAGGAGACTGAAGTTGTCCAATGGTGCAAATACATGGTAGAATCGGGCCACAAACTGTAGGTAAATCAACTACAAGCTATAGTTGCCCAAATAATTGGAATTTTGACCCAATCTATTCATAAATGGGGTCCCCAGGAGGTCATTGTGGGCAGGTTTTTGTAGAAGGCACCCAGATTCGACAATCAGAACATTTGAAGAAGTGGATAGTGATAGAGCGATTATGGTTCATCCTTCTATCGTGCAAGCCTTCTACAACAACCTTGAGAATATGTACAATCTTAACCACTATGGATCAAACTGAATTTGGAACTATGATGAGACTGGTATTCAGGCTGGTAGGAACTGTGGCATGAGAGTTATTGCCAAATTGGGTGCAAAATGTTTGCCACATTTGGTGTAAAAAATTAGAGAGTGGATCACAGTGTTGGCTTGTGTAAGTGCATTTGGGTTAAGTATTCATGGGTTCTACTTGTTTAAATCAAAGAAGCACATGCAAAACTATATCATAAATTACGAGATAGGGGCATTGATGGCAGTCCAAGAACATGCATGGATGACAAAGGAACTATTTGTCCAATAGATAAACCATTTTGCAGGTAATATCCCTGGTGGGGTTTCACTGACAAACATGGCCCTTCTCATTTTTGATGGTCATGATAGCCACGTGGCTTTCAAGACCACATAAGAAACAAGAAAATTAGGAATAAACTTGCTAACATTGCCTTCTCATACTAGTCACAAGGTGCAACCATTGGATGTTAACATTTTTGCTCCATTCAAGGCTTATTTCACAGAGAAAAGAACCATATGGCAAGCAAACAACCCACATATTGATATCAAACGTGAAGAGTTGGCAACTCTTGCAAGCCAAGCTTTCAAAGCGTTGAAACTAAGCAACATTGTTAGTGGGTTCTGTAGAATAGAAATTTGGCTATTTAATCGGTCATCCCTTAACAAGGATATGGGGCCAAGTGAGGGCTATGTTGTTGAAGAGGATGTAGCAACTCCTAGAACAAAAGAAGATGTAGTCACGATGAAAGATGGTCAACGGTTTATTGTAGCAGAGGCCTGCTTGCGACTATTTGATTATAATGAGGAAAAAATAGATGGTTTTGTGTGAGAATACGATGCGAGGAATGTGCAAATTGATATGGTAGTAGAATGCAATGAGGGTGTTGAAACTACAACACATAGTCATAGTTTGCTAGCACAAATCCAACCAATTCTTGCAGAAATCCAACCAATTCTTGCAGCATGCAATGAAGTTAGAGAAACTACATTAGTAGGCCTGAGTTTTCCAACTCAAGTAAGCCAACAAGAATGGATGAATAAAGTGGCCGCAAATCTTGGAGTGCAATTAAATTTGATAGAGGAAGAAGTTAGCCTTTCTATGCCATCCCCACCACACGTTGATCTAGCTAAAGTAATCCATTGCTTCACTACTGCAAGGAATTGGGAAGAGCATACTGGTGATGAAAGTGAAGATGACAATGCAATTAGTGAGGAAGACGCTGAGTTTGTGCCATGCACCCCACATGAAGGACAACAAACGATATGACCAAACAATCGATTCTTGAGACTTCCAGTGCAGAGGGTGCAAGGAACATCACAGGGAGGTCATTCGGGAGTGCTTCACCTTAGTAGGCAGTCCCAAGTACTAACATATGACACCTTCATTGAAATGTACAACGAGCAAGAGGCACATAAGAAAAGGCATGAGGAGTTGCAACAACGTAAGGAGCAAATGATGCAGAGAAAGGAATAACGTGAAGCAAAAGCAATTGAAAGGGAAGCAATGAGGGTTGAGAAGCAAGTGAGAAAATTGATAGAAGATGAGAAAGCAATTAGACAAGAGCACGTAAGATAAATCAATTAGACAGGAGCATGCAAAGGCTAAATGACTACAAAAGGCAACTAAAAAGAAAGGTAAACAAGCAAAGAGGAAAAAAACGTAAGTCTACAGTGGGGAATCCTATACCACCCCAACACCCTATCCTACTTGATATGATGAACATATTGTCACCAACCTTTACATCTATCAATAGTATGCAAGTTGGGAGTGCCTCCCAACAATTGAGACTGACTGTAGATGCAAGCCAAACATTGCTTGCTCAAATAGAAATTTTCCTTCAAACCTCTATTAGCCAAGTATCACCTCCTACAAGTGGACCGGTCTTAGCTATTGGCAGATATCTCACTCCACCTCCTTTTCCTAGCAATATGGAGAACTAATAATGTTCGTATTGAATTTTGTTTTTTGATCGATGTAGCAGTATATTTTGATGATCTGCTTTATATAACAGATCTGTTTATCTACTTCAAGTTATAATTGTGATATGATTATAAGATGTGATAATGCTGATGTTGTTATGCTTGGAACCTCAATTTTGTAACAGGTGACAAGAATTTGAATACAAGGTTTCAGTAATATGTTGATTTGTTTCAAGTATGTTTCAGCCATGTTTTTTCTATGGTACCGCCCAATCAATGATTGCAGTTTGATTAAAAATATAACTATGATATGATTATAAAATGTCCTAATGCTACTGTTATTTATTCAAACCTCAAATTTGTATCTTATATGTTTGATGAGGGTTTCAACCATGTATTTTATGTGGTATCACTAATTACACTAGGTGCTGCCACAATAATGGGTTACACTTTTTGGGACATCCTGATTTTTGCCCAAAATCACAGATTTTTGGAAAATATAATGATTTAAACCTTTAAATGTTCCATTTAAAAGATTTTAATTAAAGAGGGTTTGATCAAACCCCATTAGATCAAATCCCCTTGGATAGAACCCCGTTAGTTTTGAACCATACCTATAATGGAGTCTCCTCTACACCTATCAAAATGCTAATGAAAAACCACTTTTGATTTAGTTTTTGGGGGATCAAATGAAGTCATTCAAAATTTATGTTTTGCAAGAATGTAGCCCTTATTATAAGCTTCCCAAAAAATATAATTTTAAATATATTTAACTTGATTATTATATTTATTTTTTATTTCTTGTGAATGTAGGATTTTCAATGAACATCAAGGTCTTTGTTTCACACATACGAAAAAATAGGAAAATAGAGAAAAACAAATCTAAAAAATACATGTGCACTAGGTATTGATGTCCTTATTCCAACAACAAAAAAAATGAGTTAATTAAAATGCATACAAAAAAAGTTATGTGGGTCGAAGTACACCTCTATCCAAATGATAATTACTCTGACTTGGAAAATTAATTAAAAATATATATACAACAAAAAATTATGAAAAAATATCCTTGCACTAGATATTGGGGTGAAAAATCTATATTTCAAAAATTAGAATTGTATATTTTCTATAAAAAAAGTTATGCAGGCCGAAGTAAACATCATTTTTTAAAAATGTTGTTTTGTAAAAAAAACAAGTTATTAAAAATTACATAAAATGATTCACAATTTATTTTTAATTTTCTTAAAAAAATATAATTACAATCTACACACAAAATCTCACAAATCATTAGTTTGCTTCATCTTTAAATTCTTAATGGTTTAGCTACTATAGGTGTAAGAAAGTGAAGATCTGTTGAAAAATGCTAATTAAAATGTCAACTTTGGGCAAAAAGTGTAACCCATTATTGTGGGATCACCCCACTATGTTTCAGTGTTTTTCAATAAAAAAACTAAAAAAACTTTGATTGCAAAATTAAAAAACACATAATTCAACTATTTGTTCAAGTATGAATTCTATACATTATATATATCACTATTAAAAATTTAACAATACTACATATTAATTATTAGATTAATTATATATATATATACATACACACACATATAACTATATATGTACATACATATATGCATAACAATTTATGTATGTACATATATACCTATATATATGTATATACATATATATATATATATATATATATATAATTAATCTAATACTAATTAATCTCATAATTAATGTATAGTATTACTCAATTCATCTATTTTTTAGTCATATATAAAACACATATTTTTTAGTATTACTAGGTCATTGCCAAAGTAAAGTCAAAGACTTTACCTGTGATTAACGCTCGATGTCTTCTGTTTATTGCAAAGAAATCCTCGCATGCCCATTATTAAGAGTCCAATCAAATAAGAATTTGTAAGAACGAAACATTTATGAACACAAATAACATAAATAATAAACATATCATAAAGCATGCCCCTATATAATTTAGTGTGCTAACAAACACAACTTCGTTGATATGTTGATAATCCATATACTTGGTTTGCCTCTCGATGCTCTTGCTTGCCTACAAAATAATTGTAATAAATGAGGGTAGTAACGATCCCACATCAAATCATCCTTACAATATTGCATGCACAACAATAAGAGTTTTGATTGAAGCATTATAATCCACAATGTTTTGATCCTTAGTATGAAGCTGAAAGATACAATCTATATTATAGATCATGGCACCCTACATGGCATTGCAATAGAAAGGACATATATATACATGTATATGTATGTGTATACATGTGATGCAGAGCATCTGGGTCCATGTGCGATCTTGTGTTACCCAAAAAAATGTTAGTTTCAAGATTTAGTAAGATTTCATGAGATTCCTTTTACAGGAAAAATTTAGGCATTGGATAATTGCTTCTTTTATACTTTTGTGAATATGTCGTCGATGAACTTATAATCTCCAATTCAAATGAGTTTGAATTTGAAATGGCACGGTGGAAAATAAATGTGTATATTTTATAAAATCTATTTTTTTATCGAATTACTTGGAATACCAAAGGACATAAAGCATTTTGAATAGAATTACACTTGAGTCGATTCCAATGCCAAGATGAAGAGGTAACATTTTCTCTTCCATTACACTTGCATCATTTAACCTTGTATGAGTATAAAGAAAAATGTGTGGCGGTGGAAAGAGGCAAAAGGGGGCTGCATTTGTGTGCAAGTAAATGTAGAAAACAAACCCCCACATACCCACGCCATGGAGAGGGAAAATTTGAAAGCCTAAATGTTTGAAGAAATCTCAAAGACCAAAAGTGGAGAATAGAGATATTAAGGCAGCAAATAGATGATCGCTTGAAAAGAAGATGGCTCCACGTGGGAGATTAAGAGGAAGAGGGACGCCATCCTTAGAAGGGCAGATCAAAGTAATTTGAAGGTAAGTAGAGAAATCAACAAACATTGAGCTGGTTTGACTCATCAGAATGTGAGTTGATATGCAGACCAGACAAGGGAGTCATTTGGAACCAATAATATAGAGTCAATGGCTAGGAGGAAGGTCGAATAAATGAGGCAGAAGTTGTCCACAAAGTAGGAGTGGAAGGGTAGATTAATGTAGATTAGAAAAGATGCACCAAAATGAATGGAAACGTATAGGAATCAATGAATAAAGTTTGTGAAGTTCAACGCTAAGGGAGAGGTTGTGTGCAATTGTACAAAAGGAAATAAGGGAGTGTTTTGATTAAGAAGTTTTGGAAAGGCTAAAAGGAAACCGCAAGGGATATGGAGAGCAAGGGAAGTGAATGATATAAATGCACCATAAAATGGAGTAAGACATCGATCTATTTGGGAGATGAGTTGGAGATCTGGTTTATGTGGAAGGAGAATTTAGAATTGATTTGCTGCTAGATTGGAAGTGGAAATGTTTCCCAGAGAGCAGGGATAGTGAAGTGGGTCAATGCCACTATGAGAAAGAGGTAGTACAAATAAGGGAGGTGGCGTGAGGAATATGGAAGGTCAACGAGAGGGAGTGAATCAAGTCTAGGTGGAAAAAGAGACAATAAAACTACCTGGTATTGTAATGTTGTTCATGAAATCTGAAACAATAAAGATATTTGATTTGTTTTGAATTTGATTGTGTTACAATCGATACATGTAACTATTGATTTGGGAGTTAATCATTTTGCTGAGTTGTTGTAATCTAGTTTATGTGGGTTTGAGAGAGTTATTGAGTTTTCTTCTTCATCAAATGGTATGAGAGCCAGTGGTCTTGAGTGTGCGAATAGAGCAATGAGAGAGAGGCGGTTCACACCAGGACCTGTGGGTGGAGAGGGAAGTGAGCAGAGGTGGGGGCACAAGTAGATCGTCGAATGTGAGGCAACTTGTGACAAAACCTATTGATAGTAGAAGTGTGAGTGAAGTCCAAAAGTACCATTGCAGATGTAGAGAGTCCTGGTGGTTGAGGGCTAGAGGACGTAGACTCGGAAGCGTGAGTGAGAATCTCAAAAGAATTATTGCAGGTGAGTGGAGTCTCGAATGATTGAGAGTGGAAGCGCAAAGAAAAGTGTTGTGTGATGGCAGATTACAATAGGCGAAGTGAATCTTTGTGAGGATCGAGGTACGATTGTAGCATGGAGGTTGTAAGAGAAAAGTTGCAGAGAAGTCAAGAGAGGAAGGAAATGGTTACCTTAAGGTGAAGAAAAAAAAAAGGCATAGCTATTAGATAGTGCATATGAACCTGCAAGTTGTGAATTTTAATGTATAGCCAAGAGGCGACCAAAATATGAAGGTGAGAGGTCACTTGTAGAGTGGAGAGAAAGTACTTGGTAGAGGAGGTCAAGTTGTTAGCAATGGAGTTTGCTGGAGATTGTTGCAGTCTCAAAGGGTGGTTCTATCACCTTGACGGAGCCTCAAATTTTGTTCTTTGAGTTCCATTTATTATTTTTCCACATTACTGGTTTGTCATGCTATTCAGAAGAAACCTAGGGTTGGGGTTTTATTTTTGCCTTCAAAGAATCCTAATGTTCTATTTAAAACCTTGGGTTGGATCTATTTCACCATTAACTTTTTGAGGGAGGTTTTAGAACGACTTATGTCCCATTGACTCGTCTAGGCCGGGCCCCCTTTTTATAAACAACGTTAAATATTTTGCCTAACGTTATTATTTCCTAAGTCTAGGTTGGCCCGTGCCCCGTGTTTTAAGAACAACTTTGAGCCATCGTTTGTCGTTGGCCTAGGCGATGTCCCCTTTCCCCTTTTAATAATTGTTTTATTTTGCAAGGAATGTTTTTTAGTGACCATCGATCATCCTACGGTTGATCCTGACTGTTCCCTGCGAATGGCCTCACCGTTGGGTTTCAACTAATTGCAAAATCACGAGCGAGCGCCACGTGTCTCGGCTATCGATGCCGAAAAAAGATTAATAAACTACTTTAATTTTGTGTCGGGTTTTAATACATTATATAGTGGGTTACTAAAATAGTTGCGAGATGCACATGCTCGAGATCTATGGTGGTGTTATAATCTTGATGAAAAGTTGCTCGACGGTTATGTTTAGTGCTGATGATGGCTGTAAGTGAACATGATTTCCGATGGTGGGAATCAACGGTTGCCTACCATCGCATCATCCAAAGATGCAGGATGTTTAGCGATTGCGATATCACGGGCAGGCACCACGTGTATTCCTTTGGCGCTGCATATTGTGGTGGGCCCTTGATGCTGACATGGAGATTACATTAACCTTTTTGAAGGTGACCGTTTTATGATCTGACAAAAACAAAAGATTGACGACTGAAATTTAAATTTGCATCAAATGCGATTGGAGCCCTTGGCATAGCATACAAATGAGCTTTAATGGCGGATGAGATGTTTACTGGCTCAATTCGATCGACATAAAGTATCTGCTTTCATTCTATTTTCACCACAAAGGCATTCAAGTATTTTCAAAGTAGTTCAGAGCCAGAGATAAAGTTTTTCGAGCGATCACAACGAAATTTTGGTTCTTTGCAAGGTGCGAAATCCCGTGAGTTATTTTCTGTGTTGCTTGGTTTAATTTGACTGTGATTTTTGTGAAGGGTTGTATTATGCTAGTCAAGGGGTTTGTTGATTATCATTGTAGGGTTACTAGTCCGTTTGAATTGTGGGAAATTGCAAGGTTTTGTTGTAATTTCATTTCTAGGTAGCCCTAGTTTGTTCAAGGATTTGAATTTTAAAGAAGCCCTAGTTGTTTGAGATGGAACCACCAAAGCATCATTCTAGCCATATTGATTATTTGCAGAGGAATTTATATGATGACTTTCTAGATCAACTCCCGTTATCAAAAAATGACAGGAAGAGGGGTTTGGTTTTAATGAGTGGAAAAACCCTAGGCGAAGGACTAGTGTGCAAAAATTATAATATTGCAAATGCTAGGGTTCCTATGACTAGTCTGGAAATGTTTAGGTTGTGGTATGGACAATGAAACTTAGCTCACCCCTTCTCTAATGGCTAGAGATACGATATGGGGAGACTAGCAGTGCCAAATGTGTTTCCTGATGTTGACCTACTCAGAGCAGTGGCAACATGGTATGACCCTGTTACAAGGGTAATAAGGGATAATGATAGTGGGATTCTGCTGAGTATAAGCACAGATGAGATCCAACAAACATTTGACTTGAGTGAATCTAGCTCATTTTTGGTTCCAATTGATTTTGAGGAGATGAAGCAAGAATATGCAAGGTCAAAGCCTCTCTTCATATTGAAGTTGCTTCCTCCTCATCTGGCTAGGGCAGGTAGTTCAATGATTCATATTATCCCAAGTGACCAGGAGCCATTCAGGCTGAGCTATTTTTCCAATCACTTCTTGGAAACATTGTATTCACTGTGCTAGATTTTGGGGTTCAACCCTAATAACGTGATGACAATTGCATACATGTTCATGGGGGCCCAAATTCAACATCCCAATTTCTCTGTGGTGTATGACTTTGCATCATTTCTTGCAGAAAGGATGCATGAGGGTTTGTTGAAGTTGCATGTGGGGGATGTTGGAACTCCTTTCTTCTAGTACTCCCTATTAATGCATATGTTCATGTATAAGAATGGAAATTTCTTCTCAAAGAAGATGGAGTTGAGGCAAGAAGTGAATGGAGAAAGATTATTAGTGCAGGTTTGGAGTGCAGACTTATCATATAACAGGGGAGGTGCCAGTTTTGTACAATTTGATAATTTCTTTGCCTCCAGACTCAGGGCTTGGTTGGTGGTAAATGTGCCTAGAGTTCCTAAAGACTTACATGACTTCCTCTGACCAAAGGTGAGGAAGCCTGATTTGAAGGTCTGCCACAATTGGGGTGACATCATCTTGTACCTTGTAAGTACTGTTCTAAGGTTATATGGTTTCTAGGGAGCCCCACATATTCTCCCATTTAATGTACCATCAAGAATGGGGTTTGCCGAGGTCATGTGGCAACTAGGTTGTATTCACGAGGACAACTTGACAGGGAGAGGAAAAAGGACTTTGTTCCCTGACTACGCTATTGTTTCTGATTTTGTCTTTTCTAAGGGAGGATGGGTCCACTTTGGAAGGTTTTTTGATGATTTCCATTTGAGGAGTGGCCCTAGGAGGTAGCATGACCCTGAGGGATTATTTTCCTTGTCCAAGCAATGAATTAAAGGTTGCAGGTTTACACATGAGTTCAACTTTCCTGAAGACCTAATCAAAGATGAATTTGATTTGAATAGGCATGAATTGAATAAAGAAAAATGGATTGCATATGAGAAGTTACTAGCCATGGTGCATAAAATGGATCCAAAATATGATCCATTAATGGAGTTCACTCCATTCCACAAGAGAATTGATTTCTTCTTGGATAACTTCAAAGAGATCATGGGCACCTTGATGACCAAGAAGGTCAATTTGGAGTTAGATTTTGAAATTCAAAGACCAGAATCAAGGCCTGAAGAAACAAGGCCAACTTATCAGCCCTCAGTTGATTGGCCTCTATACAAGAGAAAAATGAATGACAATAGTGATGAGGAGGAGGGGGATAAGAAAGGAAAACAAATAATGAAGACAACATCACAACCAGGTCCAAAGATCAAAGCATCTGGAGGGATAAGGATTGCTGATCTGGATTCACCACTGAGAAGTGATCCTACAGTGCTACCATCAGAGCCAAGCCCTAAGAGGCAGAGAATTGAGGAAACACAAGAGACTCTAATGGATGAGATAATTGTAACTGATCTAGACATGCAGGTTGGTATCCCTTCCCCTCCTAAATCAACATAGTTGGTGTTATCGGATATGGATGTAAAGGGGCAATGTGTACAAGATTCCAGAATGGAGGCCTGCAAGGCATTCTTGGACGATGATGCATTTGTAAAGACTCCTGTATTCTTGCAACTAGTGTGGAGAATGAAGCTAGAAGAATACCAAGACAAATGCAAGAGAAGGAGAGAATCAAGACCTGACAGGTCTAAGCAGGAGAATGATGATGAGGTGAAAGCCGAATTAATGGAAGAATTCAAAAACATCACTCCTGAGGAGGGAAGGAGACTTGTGACTTAGGTTGGTGTCTTAATTTTTCCTGAATGGGACATAGTCGATGCAGTAGCATTCAATGCTATCTTATAGTACAAGCATCCCATACAAAATAGTGAGGAAGAGGTTAAGGTAGCTCTGCAGGACTCTGCATTCAGTGAGGAGAATGAAACTCTAGCAATATGGGCATTGACAACCCAGGGAAAAAAGCCAAATGTAATTGATATTAGCCCAAACTTAAGGGGAGAGTTAATAATCAAAAGAGCTTCTGAAACTTCAACTACATAAGCTACAAGCCTGACTATAAATGTGGCCAAATTGGCCCAAAAGACAGTTGAAAGGGAAGAGGCTGAAAAAAAGAGCTTGATGGATAAGTACAACATCATAATTGGAGAATATAGTAGGATGTAGCATAGGAATGTTGAGCTGAAATATGAAGTAGATAGGTTGAAATATGGGCAGGTAGGAGAATCCTCTAGTGCTCTTGGTATCAGGGCATTACCTTCTATTTCAGGATCAGTCCCCCCTACTTCTCCAATTATTTATGCTCCAGGATCCCCCATCCAAACACCTGCTCTCAGTACTACATTAGGGCCAGTTGAGGAAGAGGTTGAATACTTTGTAGATCCCACTAAGAAACAAATGTTAAATAAGATTGCAGAGTTACAAGATGCTTTAAAAGTAAGTGAGGATGGAGCAGTTGCTAGACAAAATGAGGTGGTTGACATAGTTTTGAGGCACTTAAATGAGAAGGTTGATGGTAGATTACCATCGGTACATTCTTTATATTCTTTATTCTTCGGTGAAATAAGAAATATTAATAGGGATCGAGAAATAGTTTTTCCTTTGGCTGAGAAGTGGATCCCTAGGGCCAATGATCTGGATATTATGTATAATGCTTCTAGGTTTGATGTAGATAACATGCCCCAATCATTGAGGCCTACTCAATTTTTTGTGAAATCACTGAAGGGTTTCCAGGCCCTACCTGATGATTTGAGTAGGAGAATTAGGGAACTGGTAAAGAGATTTGATGATTGGAGTGATACATTTTTGCTAGATATAATTGATGCATGAGGAAACATTAAATCACTGCAACAGTGGCAGGAAAGGGTGGATGAAGTTATCAATGCACAAATCAAATTGATTTGTGATGATTTAGACTATGATATGTTGGTGAGTAGAATGGATAAGATAATTAACACCATCACATTTTTAGAGTCTTTTGAAAGAGAGGCCAATCAGGTAGCAGTGAAGTGCACACCTTACAATACTAAGGTGAATGAGGTGGTGAATTTTTATTGGCCAATGGATGAAGAGTATCAAAGATGGGTGGACAAATACTTAACCGAAGAGGAGTAAGATGGTGTCTACTATCGACAGCTAACAACTCAACGGTTATGGTTATAACTGATTGTGGTTTTTGTCTCCATGGAAGGTTTTTGGCGCAAGTTTTGAGGTTTGGCCAATGCAGCAGCTATTCTCTTGTGAGTGGAATTAATAGGAAGATGGTTCGGGACTCGATGATTGTAATCATATTTTTGAAGTGTCACAAAGCAGTCCAATTGATCGGTGACATGTGTATTTTCTGGCCCGATGCTTGTTTTCTCCTTCATTCTCTATAAGAAGGATTTCAAGGCTAGAAATAAGGGTTAGCAAGTTAGATATTTTCAGGTCGAGTCTAGGCATAGTTGCAGAGTGAGTTGTAAAATCCTGTTGATTCGGTGTAAATGCAATTTAGGTTTTGTGTCATTTTGTAGTAGGGTTTTGGATTTATGAAGGTTTGATGTTTCATGACAGTACTAGCATTTGAGTTATAATGATTCATTTTGAGCTCATGTCTCTCCTTTGTATAAGCATATCATAATTTTGAATAATATAATCAAGGGTTTGCATTCATATCACTGTTGTGGTGTGTATGATTTCCATTTTGGCTTTAATTCAAAGAATTAATTAGAATGCTTGAATGGAGTTATAGATGGATATGTTTATAAAGGGATTTGGTAAGAAGTATTGGGTTAGGATATAGATTGATGATGTTGTAAGGAAATATTGTCAGAGATCTTATATGTTATGTGTTTGAATCTGTCATGAAATTTTAAATGTTTGTGAATCTGACTCCCCAATGGTATATGGCACTGGTCTAAATCGTATTTGTTCGTGAGGTTTTGTGTCTGCTTGTCTTTGCTTAGAGCTTGCTACAAAATTGCAAATCAAATGACTATCTCAAGTTTTGAAGTATTGTTGTAATCATCTCATGCTCCAAGTAGTTGATACTATTGATGAAAAGCCAATTCAATTTAGTATTATCCTATTCTATTGAGATATTAAATGGGATTATTTGTTAATTGTTAATGATTGCTTATAAGTTCGGTGCAAAGATTATAAACACATTAAGGGGACCACCCTCCTGGGTTTTGCAGAGCCCGAAGTGTAGGAGGTTTATTGTTAAAATCCTCGTCAGTTGGTCCAAGTCCTTTGAACTGCCCTTGATTAGAATTGCCAATTCTATAGGTAGATTAGGAGATAAACCTGGTTTACATTAAAAAACAACCAACACACCTAACTCCTTTGTGAGCCTGTTAGAACCAGAATTTTCATTAAAATTGTAAAGGATTTTATCCATTTGAACCCAATATTTTTCTATCTTTTTCATGAAAAATCATTTTACTGCCATCCATAATGCTAAAAATGCCTTTTACCACCATACCATTGCCACATTATTCACCTTTCATAGACTTCACCTCATACCGCTTTACCGCGGCCTCTCACAAAGTAGCTTGTGGTATTGCGGTCAAGAGCAACCATTTTATACCCTTACCGCCACACCGCAAGGAGTTGGAACAGAGCCCGCAATTCAATGGTGAATTCAAGGCAAACACTGCCATATTGCAAAGGGATAGAGCATGACCCGCAATTGCGTGATGTATAGGAAGATAACTGCCATACTACAGAGGGTCGACAAGGAGCTCATGGTAGAGCGGTAGAAAGAACAGAGCCAGACATACCGCGATACTTTTGAAGGGAGAAATGAAGCCCGCGGTAGAGCGGTAGGAAGAGAAGACTGTGACAGGCAAGACCACCATACCACGTGGAGAGGAATGTTAGCCCGCGATAAAGCGGTACACGCAGGAGGAACAAAACAAGGAAGAGACCGATATACCATGGAGGGTCGGAACAGTGCCCACGGTAGAGTAGTGGGGATGACAATCAAGGTAGATCATACCGCGGTACTGTGGGGAGGCAAAAAATAGACCACGAAGGTAGTATCTTGATATAAACAAATCAGAATACCACAGCACCGCAACAAAGGAAACACAGGTGTGAGGTAACACGGTAAAGTGACCATTGTTGTTGCATTAGTTATTCTTGTTATATTCTAGTTATGTTTTATTTTTGTCATCAAGCGATGCAAATATTTTCCTCTTGTGAAAATATGAACAGATAGAAACCAAAAGGCATGGGAAAAGTTCTCTAAAATATATAAAAGCATGAGTTTGATACAAAATAGGGGTTAGGAGTTAGAATGGTTAGAATAGAGATAATTTTCAGAATTTTTATGCTGTGAAGACCATGATGCATGTATAAATTTTGAAGAAGTCAATGAAGATGTTTGATTTTGCTACCTAATTTTGGTATCAACTGTTTGTCAGAATTATTCAATTATTTGGTTGTCTCCATTTTAATGCTTCTCTGTTATTTAAACTGGTATATCAAGTATATATGTAGTTTGTTGATGCACATTTGTTGTATTCGTATGATATGATTAATTGGTTCTTTCCAATAAAGATTGAATCCTTATAGTCAATCATAGTAGTTTAGAGGTGTTAATTGGATTGATAAGAAGAACCGTATAATTAGAGTTGTCAATCTATCTCAAGTAGAGTTTGTCAACTATTTACTTGCATGATTATACGAGTTATAATCATGTCACTGTGCCAAACAGTTTGAGTTATTGCCATTATGGGTCACATTTTCTAAGTCTTCATTGGACTCCATATACCCAATAGGGCACTGGTCTCAAAATTCACTTAGTTTCATTAAATCATTTTTTAGAATTCCACATCTGTTAACTGAACATATTGAATTATATATATACAATTTATACCAAGTAGGTTTGTATCTATCCACTTCCAAATTTCCATTGTGGATAGATTGTTTAGAGGAAACACACAGTTCAAATCTGCTTCATGCATATAGGTTTACCCGCCTAAGTTTAGCAGAGCCTAAAGAGTAGAAGGTTCAAATTCACTATTTGGACTTGTACGTTAGCTAGAAACGTTGTGAGAGCTTGGAAAACTATTGTGGTTTAAACCCGCGTTTTTGAGTCCTAATAGTTTGGCGACTCTATTGGGGAGCGTTAAATTGAACCCAAGCCTTCATCATAGAGTCAATATCTTGTAGAAGACTCCGCTGGGAACAATGAATTGTAGAATTTTCTCACTTTTGGAAAGTGAGTGGCGACTCTGAATGAACAAGTGCATTGAAACTGATAAAGTGAAATATACATCAGAAAGGAACCATCCTAGAGTTTAGACTAGCAAAATTGCTCACAACATGCATGGCAGAAGATGTTTGTGTAGACATGGAAAATGTACAATTCGATTCAGTACACTTGATCCTAACTACTAATGACATTTCTTCCTGAATCACACTATCAGATTATCATCACCTTCTGTCTCTTAATTAAATAAATCATTATTTATTTGATTAAGTCTTTCTCCTCTATTGATCAAATTAATCAATTTAATTTAATTAACTTTATGTCTTTGTTTAATTAATTAAATCATTTTATTTGATTAAAGTCTCTAAAGTCCTCTTATTAAATTAAATAAATTAAAAATTATTTTATTAAATTTAAAATTTTCCCACTTAGTTAAATAAATCAAAATCATTTATTTAATTAATCATTTTCTCTTAATTCTGATTTAAATCAATTCATCAATTTAAGTCAAAATTATCAAATCATCTAATCCATCATTAAATTAATCAAAATCTTGATTAAGTTAATCCCTATCACTAAAATCCTCTAGAGAATGCAACTTGCACATGAAAATAGACTTAATTCATTTATTAAATCTCTATTTTCCCTCACATGGCATAAAAAGGGAATATTCCCTCAAGTTTGAATTCAAAAAGTCCAAGTGGATGGGTACTTCCAAAAAAGAATTCACTCCTCTTACATGTCCTTTGCGTATTGAGCCAAGTGGCATTTATTTCATTCATTTTCCCTCTCACATGTCATTTCCTCAATTTCAAATTCCACCTAATTGCATTTATTGACACTTTGGCCAAAATGTGCACAACCATCAACCATTCACATGGTCACAAGTGGCATTTGGCCATTGGGTGAAAGTTAGTCCCACATTGCCCAAATCTTTCTCTTTCTTCCAAATTCAAATCTATGAATGGAAGGCTTATCTTCTCATTATTCATCCACAATCTCAACTCTCTTGACATTGAGAGCCAATTTTGTGCACATCATTCCACATATTCATCATTTTCACAATTCCATAGCTAGGTTATGCTCAAATCTCATTGAAGAGATTTGATTAAGCCACACACATTGACATTGCAATTTAGGAGTTGGGAAAGGGCCAATTTTGACACATCAATTGGAACCAATTCCCCCATGGGATCACAAGTTTGCTTGCTTTATTAGGGTTCATTTGCATTTTTATACTTTGTTCTTCATTTTCCTAGTTTAAGTTTTAGCAAATGCATTTCATGGGGAATCTTTCATTCTTGCTTGCATATGATCTAACATCTTGATTTGTTTGTTGTTTTTGTGCAATTGCATAATAAGATACCTCCTGGATCCAAATTAGTTGATCCTACTGCATTGAGTATCTATTTAAAATATTTTGATCCTAAGACACGATATGAGCTTAGGAATAGGTGTCCCAGGAATTTAGCTAAAGCTCAAAAGATAGCATAAACTATTGAAAATAATAGGAAAGTTGTAGGGATGATTGGCAAGAGGGATAATCCTAGGGTTCCCCAATATGATCCTCCAAATAGGAAGGAAAATACATACATAAATAAAAGGCCTAGGTTGCATGACATGCCATATAATACAAATTGGAAGGATGGAAAGCTAGTGATGGATAGGCCAAGGAGTAAAGAGACACTTGCTCGTTTAAAGAAAAGAGGGGCGTATATGGTAGATAACAATCCTTGGTGTTCAGTTTGTGACTTGCCACATTCCCTAGATCATTGTATTGTAGCTCAGTCAATACTAGGAAAATACATACCAGAAGACAACAATGAAGAGGACCATAACATCTATTTAACTTCCCACACTCTTCACTTTGTTGAGCGGGGATATTATCTTCAAAAGAAGGAGGGTATGAATATGATGTTGATCACCAAAAGTATAATGTCCATATGGCATAACAAGAAGTTTTTTTGATCATGAAGAAAGTGATAATGAACAATGTCCTCCTATTACATCATATCAAACAAATAGGTGCAATATGAGGAGACTGACCGAGGAAGAAATTAAAAGATTAACCATTGCAGTAGTTGAGCAGGCCAAAAATAGATACTGGTTGAGAAATAGAATAGTAAATGAGAATGAAGGTGTTCCAAGAGGAATATTTTTGAAGAATAAGAAAATGCTCTAGGAAGCTTCAAAAAGGACGGATGATAAGCAATTTGATAAAAAATAACAAAAGTATGTCCATAAGGAAGAAAATAAAGAATTGCTCAAGGATAAACAAAAGTCAGATTAGATAAACAAAAAGGAGAAAGAGGAGAAGAAAGGAGAGTCAACAGAGCAAAAGAAGATGATCATAACAGAAAGTTCCTCTTTTGATTTCATGCAAGCTTTGTCCCAGGTAAAGATGTCTGTCCCATTACTTTAAATGATGAAGATTAAAGAGTATAGGGAAAGTGCTATTCAATTAATGTCTAGTGGAGGTAATAAAAATACAAACCTTGAAAATAAGGAGATTCCTGAAATTAGTAATAGGAAGGAAAAGATAAAAGTTCCAGAGGTTTGTCTAAGTGATGCATTGATGAACCCACCACAAATTGATCCATTTTTTACTACCCTACTCATAAATGGCAAGCTGGTAAGAAATTGTATGATAGGTTCAGGTGCTTCTATGAACATTATGCCTATAGGGGTGATGAAACAACTCGGTATGCGGGTAGATGTTGAGGGTAGTAAATGTTATTCCATGGATAGTAGACCTGTCCCGGTTGTGGGAATTATGAAAAATGTGGAAGTGAAATTGGCTACTTACCCACAAGCAACTTATAATATTGATATAACTGTGATTGACACACCTCCTCAGTTTGGAATGCTTTTGTCAAGACAATGGATTGCAACAGTTGGAGGCAATGTACAATTTGATTTATCATATGCCACAATACCAGTCAATGGTGAAGAATTCAAGTCGTATAGAGAACCAAGGATGAATTAGATTGTTGAGTATGTTCCTCAAGAACAACTCAGTTGTTTCTGTGATGTGGATTTAGGGAGTTTCAGAGTGGAACCGTCTAAGCCTGAATTAGCAAATAATGACCCAATTGACAAGCATGTTTCTAAAGATCAATAGGGTGTGTGGAAAATTTATTTTGATGGAGCATGTAGCCAAGAAGGCAATGGAGCTGGAGTGGTATTTATATCACCTAAAGGTGTAACATTCAAATATTCATTTTTGTTAACCTTTGAGTGTACAAACAATGTGGCTGAATATGAGGCCTTGTTGATTGGTTTAAATATCGCTGTCAAGCACAAGATAAAATTGCTAACTATCCTGGGAGATTTTGAACTGGTTGTCTCACAAATCAGATCAAGATATGCTGCAAAGAACAAGAGATTGAAACAATATAGAAATGTTGTGTGGGATACAATTAAATTATTTGATGCTTTCTCAATTGATTGGATAGATAGATCAAAAAAATTGATGGCAGACTTTCTGGCTAATGTAGTCTTGAAAAGAGATGATATTACTTTGGCTAGAATATCTTAGGTTGAATTCTAAACAAGACCTGCTATCCCTGACAACATATACAGCTAGAAGGTTTTTAATTATGATACCGACCTTCTAAAGTTTCTTCATTGTATAGATCAATATGAAGCACAAGAGATTGATTTCAATGCTTTTGTGGAAGAAGTGGTTGGGAAACAGACTATATTTGGGAAGGAAGTCTTCCAGCTTAAAACTAACAAGCTCCCCAAAGGGCTTGTGGCATTAGATAGAGTGTATGATGGGAATGATCACTCTCTCATGAAGCATACACTGGTCAAGAGGGAAGATATTGAGGAAATAAATCTAGGAACCAAGTTAGCACCAAAAAGGGTCTACATTGGAAAGAAGATAAGTCCAACCATCAGGGGAATGTTGATTGCATTATTGAGAAAATTCAATCATGTGTTTGCTTGGTCTTATGAAGATATCAAGGCATACATAAAAGATCTTTTCCAGCATGAGATTCCACTTAAACCAGATACAAAGCCATTCAGACAAAGGCAAAGGCCTATTAACCCAACTTGGGAACCTAAGATGCAGGAGGAGTTGAAAAAACTTAGAGATGGAGGTATTATTAAACCCATTAGACATTCAACATGGGTCTCAAACCTAGTTCCACTAAGAAATAAAAATGGAGATATTAGATTATGTATAGATTTCAGAAATCTAAATGTTGCTTCCCTTAAAGATAATTATCCTCTCCCAAATATGGAGGCAATATGCACAAAGTAACTAGGTGTGAGCTACTGTCAATGATGGATGGGTTTTCTGGATATAACCAGGTTAAAGTCAAAGAGTCTGAGCAATACAAGAAAACATTTACTTCACCATGGGGGACATATGTTTATGTTAGAATGCCATTCGGTCTCACGAATGCAGGAGCCACTTTTCAAAGGGCCATGGATGTGGCATTTACAAATATGATTAATGCTATAATGGTGGTGTATGAAGACAATCTTACTACTTATTCCAAAAAGGCAGAGGATCATGTGGGGCACTTGGAGAAGATATTCATCAAGGCTTTGGAATATGGTATTAGTCTTAATCCTAAAAAATGCCATTTTGTTGTTATAGAGGGTAAAATTTTGGGACATATTGTATCAAAAGATGGGATTAGAATAGACCTTGAGAGAGTAGAAACTATAGACAAAATCCCTATTCCTAAAACTGTGAAAGCAATCCAATCATTTTTTGGTCAAATTAACTTTGTTAGGAGATTTGTATCAAATTTTGTTGAGATTGTTAAACCTATATATAAGATGCTGAAAAAAGGAGAGAAGCTAGATTGGACTGTTGAAGCCATGGAAGCCTTTATATCTATAAAAAGAGCTATCAAAGAATCTCCCATCGTAAAGTCCCATGATTTTACCAAACCTTTTCAGATATTTTCTTTTGCTTCATTTCACACCATAACAGCCGTTATGTTACAGAAGAATGATGAAGGTTATGAGCAACCTGTATCTTTTTTCAGAAAATCTTTACAGGGGTCATAATTGAAATATGATATTATGGAAAATCAAGCCTTTGCATTGGTCAAAGCAGCAAAAGTTTTCAGACCTTATCTTGTTGGAGCTAAAATAATTGCCTATGTCCCACATGCAGTTGTGAAAGATATCTTGGTACATACATAGGTGACAGGGAAAAGATGTAGATGGATTAATAAAATCCAGGAGTTCAATATGGAAAATTAGATTACCAAGTTGGTAAGAGGATAGGGTTTGGACAGGTTAATGGTAGAAACAAACATTGAAGCAAATCAAATCTGCAATATAGAGGGTGAGGAGAATGCAGTTGTAAGTATTGACCATACTTCTTGGTACACAAATATAATGTATTATCTCAGGCACATGAAATGCCCTGAGGGGTTGAATGATAATCAAAAGAAAACTTTGAAGCTGCAAGCATCTAAGTATGTTTTTATAGAAGGGGATCTATTTTTGAAGAATAGGGATGGAATGTTGTTGTTGTGTCTAGATGAATCACAAGTAAAATATGTCTTGAGGGAGATGCATGAAGGGGTGTGTGGAGGCCATTATTCTACCAAGACCACTGCACATAAGATTCTTAGAGCTGGTTATTACTGGCCTAAAGTGTTTAATGACTCTTTTGCACATGAAAGGAAATGTGAGGCTTGTCAAAAAAATTCAGGGAAATTGAAGTATCAAGGAGCCTTACCACTTACACCTTTGCAGGTAGAAGCCCCTTTCCATCAATGGGGAATTGATTTCATTAGAGAAATACAGGAAAAGTCAAGTGGAGGATATAGATGGATATTAATGGCCACAAATTATTTTTCTAAGTGGGTGGAGGCTATCCCAACTAAATAAGCAACAAGCAAGGTGGTGGTGAACTTTCTGATGGAGAAAATTATAACTAGATTTGGCACACTGGTAAGATTGATCATAGATAATGGGATGTGTTTTAGATATGATGAGTTCAGAGATTTCTGCAACACATATGGCATTATTATTTCCTATGCTACCCCTTATCATCCACAAGAAAATGGTCAAGAAGAATCAAGTAATAAAAGTCTTTTAAAGATAATAAGGAGGTTGTTAGATACAAATAAAAAGGCATGGGACTCAAATTTGAGAATGGTTGTGTGGGAAGATAGGATTACAGTAAAAAAAGAAATTGGAAAGTCTCCATTTGAACTGGTATATGGAACACAAGCTAGGATGCCACTACAAAATCTTTTACCAATTTATAATTTTATTCTGCAAGAGGATTTGGATATTTTTGAACCAATGGAGGAAAGTAATGGAGCAGCTTGCAGAACTTGATGAAATAAGGAGAATGGCCCAAAAGCAAAATGTGAAGTTGCAATCACAGATGAAATATCTTTTTGATAAAAAGGCCAAAGATCAAAAATTTGAAGAAAATGATCTAGTGTTGATGTGGAATGCTCAATGTCAGGAGAAGGGAAATCATGGAGAGTTTGAAGCTTTGTGGCTGGGTCCTTTTGTGATCATTGGAAAAGGAGGGGAGGAATCTTATTATTTTCAAAATATGTCTAGAGAGGAGTAGGAGTTGCTTGTACATGGGTAGTTCCTGAAGCATTTCTTCTCTTGAGGAGTACCAGAGGATTAAGGATTGCTAGTGCATGGACAATTCTTAACATGCCTGTTTAAACATTATTTTTCCATGCACAATAGTTTAGGAGCTTAAAGGGGGCTAGGACATGCTAGTACATGGACAATCCTAGAATTCCCTCATTGAAAACAAATTTTTCTTTCCATGTATAGTAGTGTAGGGTCATTTCCATCCTCCATTTTCCATCTCCCCCAACTTTCCACTTCCTCCATTTTACGCCTCCTTCATTTTTTCATATCCTTTGGTGTCTTGGTCTACTCTCCCAGTGATATTTTGGTTTCTTACAATGATTGGAAAATCACTCATCCCCAACAGGAGCCGCTGTTTGAACCAAAATTTTCATTAAAATTCTAAAGGCTTTTATCCATTTGAACCCAATATTTTGCTATCTTTTTCATGAAAATTTATTTTACTGCCATCCATAATGCTAAAAATTCCTTTTACCACCATACTGCTGCCACATTATTCACCTTTCATAGCCTTCACCTCATATCGCTTTGCCGCGGCCTCTCACAAAGTAGCTTGTAGTATTGCGGTCAAGAGCAACCATATTATACCCTTACCGCTGCACCGCAAGGAGTTGGAACAGAGCCCGTGGTTCAGCGGTAAAGTCAAGGCAGACACCACCATATTGTGGAGGGACAGAGCATGACCTATAGTTGTGTGGTGTACAGGAAGATAATCACCATACCATGGAGGGTCGAAAAGGAGCCCATGGTAGAGCGGTAGAAAGAATAGAGCCAAACATACCGCGATACCGCTGAAGGGAGAAATGAAGCCTGCGGTAGAGTGGTAGGAAGAGAAGACTATGATAGGTGAGAATTCCATACCACGTGGAGAGGAATGTTAACCCATGGTAGAGCGGTATGTGCAGGAGGAACAAAACAAGGAAGAGACTACTATACCACGGAGGGTTGAAACAATGCTCACGATAGAATGGTGGAGATGAAAGTCAAGGTAGATCATACCACGGTACCGTGGGGAGGCAAAAAATAGACCGCGGTAAGGTGGTATCTTGATATAAACAAATCAATACACCGCAACAGAGGAAACGTAGGTGCGAGGTAACACGGTAAAGTGACCGTTGCTGCTGCATTAGTTATTCTTGTTATATTCCAGTTATGTTTTATTTTTGTCATCAAGCGATGCGACTCTTTGCCTCTCGTGAAAATACGAACAGACAAAAACCAAAAGGCGTGGGAAAATTTCTCTAAAATGTATAAAAGCATGAGTTTGATACAAAATAGGGGTTAGGAGTTACAACAGTTAGAATAGAGATAATTTTTAGAATTTTTATGCTATAAAGACCATGATGCATGTATAAATTTTGAAGAAGTCAATGAAGATGTTTGATTTTTCTGCCTAATTTTGGTATCAACTATTTGTCAGAATTATTCAATTATTTGGTTGTCTCCATTTTAATGCTTCTCTGTTATTTAAACTAGTATATCAAGTATATATGTAGTTTGTCAATGCACATTTGTTGTATTCATGTGATATGATTAATTGGTTCTTTCCAATAAAGATTAAATCCTTATATTCAATAACAGTAATTTAGAGGTGTTAAATGGATCGATAAGAAGAACTGTATAATTAGAGTTGTCAATCTATCTCAAGTAGAGTTTGTCAACTATTTACTTGCATGATTATACAAGTTATAATCATATCAATGTGCCAAACAGTTTGAGTTATTTCCATTACGGGTCACATTTTCTAAGTCTTCATTAGACTCCATATACTCAATAGGACACTGGTCTCACCCCTTTTTTTTTTTTTTTTTTAATTCACTTAGTTTCATTAAATCATTTTTTAGAATTCCACATCTATTAACTGAACATATTGAATTATATATATATATATAATTTATACCAAGTAGGTTTGTATCTATCCACTTCCGAATTGACATTGTGGATAGATTGTTTAGAGGAAACACATAGTTCAAATCTGCTTCATGCATATAGGATTACCCGCCTAGGTTTAACAGAGCCTAAAGAGTAGAAGGTTCAAATTCACTATTTGGCCTTGTACGTTAGCCATAAACGTTGTGAGATCTTGGTAACCTATCATGGTTTAAACTTGCATTTTTGAGTCGTAACAGAGCCCATGCTCACAAATTTTCTTACATGATGCATCTGATGCAAGAGTATCTGGGTCCACGTGCAATCCTATGTCAACAAAAAAAATGTTAGTTTCAAGATTCAATAAGATTTCATGAGATTCCTTTTATAGACAAAATTTAGGCATTGGATAATTGCTTCTTTTATACTTTTGTGAATATTTCGTTGATGAGCTTATAATCTCCAATTTGAATGAGTCCGAATTTGAAATGGCACGGTGGAAAAAATGAGTATTTTTGTAAAATCTGATTTTTGTCAAATTACTTGGAATACCAAAGGACATAAATAATTACACTTGAGTCGATTCCAATGCCAAGATGAAGAGGTAATGTTTTCTCTTCCATTACAACTGCATCATTTAACCTTGTATGAGCAGAAAGAAAAAAGGTGTGGTGGTGGAAAGCGGAAAAAGGGGGCTGCATTTGTGTGCAAGTAAATGTAGAAGACAAACCCCCACATACCCACGCCATGGAGAGGGAAAATTTGAAAGCCTAAATGTCTGAAGAAATCTTAACAGTCAGAAGTGGAGAATAGAGATAATATGGCAACAAATAGATGATCACTTAACAATAAGATGGATCCACGTGGGAGATTAAGAGGAAGAGGGACGCCATCCTTAGAGGGGTGGATCAAAGTAATATGAAGGTAAGCGGAGAAATAAATAGACATTGAGCTGGTTCGAGTCATTAGAATGTGAGTTGATATGTAGACCAAACAAGGGAGTCATTTGAAACCAGCAATATAGAGTCGATGGCTAAGAGGAAGGTCGAATAAATATGGTAAAAGTTATCCACGCAGTAGGAGTGAAAGGGTAGATTAATGCAGATTCGAAAAGATGTGCCAAAATGAATGGAAATGTATAGGACTTAGTGAATAAAGTTTGTGAAGTTCAGTGCTAAGGGAGAGGTTGTGCGCAGTTGTATAGAAAGAAATAAGGGAGTGTTTTGATTAAGAAGTTTTAGAAAGGCTAAAAGGAAATTGTGAGGGATATGGAGAGAAAGGGAAGTGAATGATATAAATGCACCATAAAATGGAGCAATACATTGAGCTATTTGGGAGATGAGTTGGAGATCCGATTTTTGTGGAAGGAGAATTTAAAATTGATTCATTACCAGATTGGAAGTGGAAACATTGCCCAGAGAGCAAGGATAACAAAGTGGGTCGATGCCAGTATAAGAAAGAGGTAGTAAAGATAAGGGAGGTGGCGTTAGGAATATGGAAGGTCAGTGAGAGGGAGTGAATCAAGTCTGGGTGGAAAAAGAGGCAATGAAATTGCCTGGTATTGTAATGTTGTTCATGAAATTTTCAATAGTAAAGATATTTGATTTGTTTTGAATTTGATTGTGTTACAATCGATACACGTAACTATTGATTTGGGATTTAATCATTTTTTTGAGTCACTGTAATATGGTTTATGTGGGTTTGAGAGAGTTATTGAGTTTTCTTCTTCATCAACATGTATATGTATATGCATATTTATATTGATATACATATATTTATTGACAGTCGTGGCACAAAGCTGTTTGAGGGTGCATATTCTAGGACACATTAAACGTACTTTAGAGAAGATTTGAGAACAAGCATGTAGAAATATTTGAGAACACGCATATTTTAGGAAATATTTCTACACGCTTCTCAAATCTTCTCTACAGTACATGTAATGTGTGCTAGAATACACTCCCTCAAACAACTTCGTGCCACAACTGTCAATAAATACATGTATATGTATATGTATATGTATATGTATATACATATGATACATATACATATACATATACATGTGTCAATAAATATATGTATATAAATATACATATATACATATACATATACATGTACATGTATATATATATGTAATCTGATGAGAATATATCGTTGTCTTTCCAATTATAATTATTGAAACAAATAAAACCTCAACCCAAATAAGTGGAAGAAAACAAATTAGCCCATATAATTGTGTGCAAAATATAAGGGGAAAGGATGGGTAGAGGTTTCCTAAAACAAGGAGACTTTGCATAATGTGATATTATATTTGATGTATGAAGTTGGAAAGCTTTACTAAGGATAATGTTGCTATTATTATCTTTGATGTATGATGTATTCAAGTGATAAAAATGTAACTGTGATATGATTAAATAATGGATAATGTTATTTTGAATGATTGACTAAAAAAAAATTAATTTGTATGCCTCAAAATAATGTAAACACTGAGTCCATAAATATAAAACAGTCTATTGATAAATGAAAACATGAATTTAGTTATTGTGGGTGTACCGGCCTGAATTTTGCAAAGGATATTCAGTGAAAGCATAAGAGAATTTGTAATGAAAATGACACTGGAAATTCCCTCTTATAAAATCATTCGAATGTGTAAATTGAATGCAATGAATTGTGGTGATTGATTTTCAAATTTGAATTTTCTTGGGAAACAATCAGTCATTTCATATTGCACTTGCCATTCATGTCTAATTTTAATGGTGCCTTGAATGAAAAATAGTCTATTTCTAATTATCAATACATCTATTTCAACTTGCATTTGTATGTGGGCCTACTCATATTTACACGCGGGTCCGCTAGGAGGTGGGCATAATTTATTTACTCGACCACATTAATATGTTCACCACATGCCACATATACATGTAGTTAACCACACGTATGGGTTAAGTTAGCCATGAATTGTTAGACAACTTTTAGCCCTAAAGTAATTATCTCTCACAGTTTTCTTCCTCATTTTCTCCTCACACATCCTTCACCCCACAAAATATATATAGGGTCATATATATTGCAAATATATATAATATGATACACATATATATCTATATAAGATTACATGGATTATATATATATAATCTTATATAGATATATATCTATATATATGACATTATATATATATATACATATACATTTATATATAATCTTATATAGATATATATCTATAATTATAAGATTATATATATACATATATATGTAATCTTGTATATATAGATATGCATCTATTTAATCTTATATACATAGATATCTATATCAAATTAAATATATGAATATTCATATGTGTATATACATATATACATAAATTTTTATTGAAGCATAAATATGAGTGAAAATCCGAAACATAAAAAAGCATGATCACAAAAGGTTTAAATCAAGCTTAAACAAGCATGGTTAAGACCACACCCTTACATTCAGGCAGTGTATGTATATCTACAAACAAATTCATGTAATCATGGGTTTTACTTGTTTAAATGAAATAGTGCATGGTCCGTGATGTAAGTTATGTATATGTGTATGTTTAAATATGCATGTACATACACATATTTCCAAATAGCAAACAATTATTAAAATGATAAGTAGCACAAAAAGGATAAGTAGCAAGGTATTGATGACCTTTTGACATAATGTGTGAAGGACTAAAATGATGCCTTGGTAATTCATAGAGACAACAAACTATGTGTGAGAAGTAGATGAGGGCAACATATCTCACATAGGCTACTGTATAAATAAGGATATCTTGCATATGTTGTTTGACAGTGCATACGAGGAATACCCCTTTAAAGAAAAAATTACAATAAGAAAATGGCAGTATCAAGCAAAAAGATAGTCCATATTGCATATCGGGGCACCCTACATGGTAGTGCAATATGAAGGATATATTTTAAGATCTATGAGTTCTCAAGAAAGGTAGTCAAACATGACAATGACTTGGACAATAGCTTAATGCAATGATAATCATAGAGCAAGGTGAAAATATTTGATGGTATGGAAGTGTAAGGGTTATATAAATTGGAAATATATAATATGATATACATATATTTCTATATTTTGTTTATATATTTAATCTGATATATACATATATAATCTGATATAGATATATATATCTATATAAAATTAATATAATCTATATAAGATTAAACATACATAATCATATATCTATATATTTATATATGTCGCTCTAAATATATGAGTATCTTTGTACTGCATATTATTTTGGTGACTCTAAATGTTTTCCAAGATTAGTATTCCGTAGCAATTCTCCCTCAATAATTGTTTTTTCATATTGCAATTGTCATGCATATTGCTTCTGATGGTATGAAACACTGTGTGTTTGATATTTCTCTAGCTAATCTTTAGAATGATGAGGATCAGGCTTAAAAAAATTTTAAGCTTCGTGCACAAGATGTTCAGGGAAGGAATGTTCTTACAAATTTATGGTTAAGCATTATATGTTCAGTCACTCTTAAGGTTTTTTCAATTTTATGCTTTATGTATGGGTGTTTGAAGTTTCTATTGTTTGATTGTGTAGGGTATGGATTTCACCACATATAAGCTTAGGTCTTTGGTACATAAATGAAAAACATTGATAGAGGCTCATGTTGATGTCAAGACAACTGATAACTACACGTTGATAATGTTTTGCATTGCATTTTTGAAGAGAAGTCCTAATCAGGTCAAGGGGTCATGCTATGCCCAATCAAGTCAAATAAGACAAGCAAAAATTGTTAGAGTAATAAGTTATCCGCTTAATTAATTATATCATATTGGTTAATTAATTAAGTCACTTATTCCTTTAGTTGCTTAAGCTAAACTTAGGCACATTAATAATTATTTATTAATTATTAATTGTGCACACTAGGGTTTCTTTTACGGTTTCTTGATCTCCTTCATAAGGATTGATCTCATTGTAATCTTTGAATTCCTGAATAATAATATTTTGCACATCTTGCAAACCTCTTGCTTTTTCTGTTTTTCTCTTCTGTGGAAGGTGTTTAGGTTTGCATGTCTGATCTAGGGTTTCTAACATGGTATCAGAGCCTTGACATGCAACCCCTTCTCAAATTCTGGAGAAATTCATTCCAGAGTTCGTTCGGGGTTCCTCAAGGATTTCATGCCTTGAGCTCATCTATGCGGCATTTTGGATCAGATCGGGCTTCACCATTGGATTCAGAGTGCTGGGAAAAATCAGGTTTGGCTTTCATTTTGCAGAGTTTGGCCATGATTTGCCAGATTTGTGAGGGTTTCAAGCTGGGTGATTTTTGCAAAGCTCTGGAGGTTGTCATTTTTTCGGAGCATCCTGGAGCAAAACGGACATCTCCATCACGTTCGCAACGCCCCAAAACCCTAAGATAGCCCTTTGTTTCATCGATTTTGGCGAATTTGATCTGGACGGAAAAAATTTTTTGCCAAGGAGGCCATACGGCCTCCCCAGCACGTATTCCAAGGTAGTCTTTCACGCAAATCGAGAAAAAAATAGAAATCTGCTTGGGTTTTTGTGCCTACAGTTCAAATGAATTCTACCTTCGAGCGGCCACCAGCCCGTCGCCGTCGTCGCCGCCGGTGGCTCCCCCTCCATTCGCCGCTAGCTCAAGCTCAGCCCCTGTGGGCCCAAGCGTCATCCGCCAGGGTCATATGGGGGGCTAGGCGCGAAGGTCGACATCAGCCCTCTGCCCCTGGTCATATCAGCGACCAGGGGCTCTACCAATTTTTTCTTATGCAGGGGTGTTTTTTGCGGCGATGGCCTCCAGGCTGTCAAATTTAAGCTCATGAACCGCATGATGTCAGCGTCCGTACGGCACACTCTTTGTCCCCTCCTAGCCCTAATTTTCCTAATTGAGCAGTTTTTTTGTTTTTGGCATAACTTGGGCATACGGTATCGAAATCAGGAAAACCAGATATCACCAGAAAGCTGGTTCCAAGCACTATCTTGTGGTATAGTTGATTTTATAGTATTTTCTTGTTTTATTGCATTTATTTCTGTTTGAAGTTAGATGTACGTTTTGTGCTTCTGAGCTCATAACTCTTTGCCACGATCTCCGATTTTCGCTATCTTTGCGGTGTTGGAAAGGTATTGAGGAGCTTTATGTTGCTGTCCATGCACATTTTTCTGTATCTATCCCAAGTTTATCATTAATCCAAATTTGGCCCGATGGGTGTTTTGGAGATTACTTGGATATTTTGAGAATTGGGAGAGTGCATCTTGCATCTTTGCACTTCATTTTCAGTGATACATCATTTAATAATTGACTGTTGCTTCATAGATTCTAGGGTTGTTCCCGTTTGGAGTTTTCGAGTGTTCCGAGGCATTGGGTCTGCTGTTGCTTTTATCATGATTCCTTGAGTCAATCAGTGACTCTCATCCGGTTTCAGTAGTAGACATAAGTATCTTTCCTTGCTTGCCAGATTTCGATTCCAGTGTTACTCTACAGTGTTCTTCTAGTGCTTCTTTGCAGCATGTCATATCATTGTAGGGGGGTTTTTCCCACTGGGTTTTCCTTCTCTACCTTTTCTTGCATTTGTAAATGGGTTCCTGATCATGCCTAGTTGCCGGGACCCATCTTTGCTTGCATGCATCTTCTTCTAGTGTTTTAGCTTCTTCTTAAGTTCATCTTAAGGGGGGGTGTTAGAGTAATAAGTTATCCACTTAATTAATTATATCATATTGGTTAATTAATTAAGTCACTTATTCCTTTAGTTGCTTAAGCTAAACTTAGGCACATTAATAATTATTTATTAATTATTAATTATGCACACTAGGGTTTCTTGATCTCCTTCATAAGGATTGATCTCATTGTAATCTTTGAATTCTTGAATAATAATATTTTGCACATCTTGTAAACCTCTTGCTTTTTCTATTTTTCTCTTATGTGGAAGGTGTTTAGGTTTGCATATCTAATCTAGGGTTTCTAACAAAAATGGCACATGTAATTGATTGCTTGGTAGATAAATGCTTGTTTCTAGATTCGTAAAAAGATGACAGAAAATATGGTTCACAAAGCTTCATGTGATGAAACCCTACAGGTCATGACTACATATATATATGTACACACACACATATATATTCATATATAGTCATAGTCATGCCATGTAATATGATAAGAATATATCATTTTCTACAAATTTTAATTACTAAAAAAAGAAAACCTCTACCCAAATAAGTGGAAGAAAATAGATTAACCCATATCATTGTGTGCAAAATATAAGGGGGAGAAATGGGTAGAGGTTTCCTAAAACCAGGAGAGTTTGCATGATGTGTAATCCTAAAACCGCTTAATAAATTGGGACAAAAAATGTATACCCATTAAATTTCATGATTATAATGTAGGGATTCAAAGAAAATCCGACAATGTTCTATTTATTTGGCATTGTATGTAATGATTTCATAATAATATATCATCATGTGCAAATTGTAATTACTGAAAAAAGAAAACATCTACCCAAATAAGTCGAAGACAATAGATTAACCCGTATCCTAAAACCCCTCAATAAATTGGGGTAAAAACTGTAGAACCATTAAATTTCATGATTATAATGAAGGGATTCACAAAAAATTCAACAATGTTCTATTTAATTCACATTCTATGTAATTGTTTTATAGTATACCATCAAAAATAATCATAGCACTGAAATCCTTGATGCCATACACACAATAATTCATGAGGGATTCTATTTCATTCATGTTGTATGTAATGATTTTTTAGTATACCGTAAAGAAAATAATTATAGTCAAACCCTCAATGCCATACAAAGAAATGATTGTAAAACAGATCAAAATGCACAATCATCGTTGATGCCAATTGAAACCCATTATTGAACAAATAAGATCACAAGGGAAAAGATGCCAAGATTGTTACCTAGGAGCATATGAGAGCCAGTGGAAGTGAGAAATTTTGTAGGAGGTCACGACGATGATGGGAGAAGGAGAAGCGAGGTGAAAATGATGAAGAAAACCATGAAAGATAATTACTTTAGGGCTAAAAGATGTTCGACAACCCGCGGTTAACTAAACCTATACATGTGGTTATGTATATGTATATGTGGCATGTGGTGAACATGCTAATGTGGCCAGGTAAATAAATTGCACCCACCTCCTCACGAACCCACGTGTAAAAATGAGTGGGCCGACATACAAACACAAGTTGAAATAGATATATTGATAATTAAAAATGGGCTTTTTAATAAATGTGTAGTGGCAAAGTGGTAGTGATGTAGCGGATGAAGGTTTAAAAACACCTTGTCTGACAACCTTTTTCTTTATGGGTTCAAGCAAACATGTTTTAACTACCCACAAGCCAAAATTTTATTTTTAAGCTAATAACTCACTTATGGATAGGCAAAAAAAATCAAAGAAATTCAACATATTCTTCACTCTCTATGGATGCATGAAGTTATCCCTGATGACTACTAGTATGTTTCCGCAACTGAAAACTACTCTCACTACAGGCCGGGTAAAGTAACTTCCTGAATAGCTTTATTAATGAAAAACAAGAAGAAAAACTAACCCTTGGCAGCTACATTTGAGACTGTAGAAGATGTAGGAAAATGCCTATTCCGATTCTACTTTAAATTCAAAGGGAGGGCCAAGTTGTAATCCTCTACAGTTGCCTCTTGTAAATCTAGATGTGCAATATGACAATATAGTCAAGCATGCAATAATGGCATCTCAAAAAAATTGTGCAAGGAAAGCCATGTCAAGGGTGTGCATGGACGATAGGTAGTTAGTGTGTCAGTCACTTGTCCTTCTCACACCTAGTTTGTGAGTGCAATTAGAATCATCTGTATGCTTGTTCTCAGACTCATTCAACATAAGTTCCCTTCTTCAAGAAGGCAATGAAGTTCCACAACAATGTGACAAAACAAAAAAATATGAGAACATGGTGCATAATTGAAGGGCCTTAGAAAGCTTGCAGTTCCAAGCCCACCAGTGAACTCATTTTTTCAAGGGTGTTGGGATTCTCCTTAATGTATTTTACATAGGTGCATATATATTCACATTTTCATGAGAAACAATTATTACAACATCTTAAAGTTGATTTGTTTTAATAGAAAACAATTCAGACACATTTCCATTCCATATAAGTTTAGAATCATATAGATCCTTAAAATATTTCATATACATCAGGGACACTGAAAATTTTGAAATTGCTTATTTGTAATAAGTTTTCAATTTCATTAGGGCCAATTAGAAATATTTTACAGTTATAACACAATATTTCTTTTAAATTTTTTAGTTTCTGTTTATTTTTTCTTTGCAAAGACTTGCTTGTTCATGTGTTATGTGATTTATCATTGGCATGATCAAATTTTTAGAGGATTATTAAATGCAGGGAAAAATAAATTCTTCTATTAAGAAAAAAATAGCTCGCCATAGACTACACCCTCTACATGTAGTGCTCAATAGAGAGCCTCAACTTTCTCACCAATTACTTGGTGCACTTCCACATGGCCAAACATGGAAACAAACTGTCCTTGTTGGATTTGTTCACAACAGGCCACTATCTGCAATTCCACATCTTACACCGCTCTTTCACGTGCACACACTATTTGAATGCTTCACACTCCTATGATGCTGGTTCTTGTAAGAGAGGGGGGCCAACCACTGCAAGGCCCTAGGTCATGAAAGGCCAAGAGCAGAAAGGCTGCCCTAACTGACCTTAGTTAAAGGAATGTTAGGATGGACATGATGAGAATGATGAGGATTATGAAGTCCTTTGATCACTATGCAATCTTGAGAACTGGAAAGAGACTAGATGAGTCAGCCTTTAGACTCAACTCTGCATCTCAAGTAGCTCTCTGTTTGATGATAGAAGTGCAATTATGAGATGACAGTGTGGTGCGCTGGTGTCTCACTGGTTCCCTAGCATCCATACGACCAGAGAACTAGAAAGACAAGATTCAAACTCTAAAAGGAGAGACTAGCAGCCTAGTTTAGAGGTTTTTGAAGTGATAGAACAAGATTAAGAAGAGTGAAATCCAAAGATGAATGCGATAAAGGAAGTATATTACCACAAGGGTGATGAAGACGATCTCGCACAATAATATCTTTGCCAGTTTGCTCCAATATTTCTCCACTTGCACACAACAAAGAGGGAAAATGTTGTGGCTGTTTAGGGGCTTGCCTCAGTCAGACCTTATTTTGGTGTTTCCACCTCCACGTACAACCAAGTTTTCAATGATAGAAATAGAGATAAAGATAGGAAATACAAGCTACGTAAACACAAAACACTACAAAAGTGTGTGCTTACTAAACCAAAGGTGATAAAAGAGATAAGAGGAGTTTAACACCTTCACCCAAAGTGCTCAAGGCTTGTGGAGGAGAGAATGAGAAGAAATCAAGCCTCTGTTGTAATGGTGTTTGTCCCGTGCTCGCACTCTTAGAGTGATGGAGTAGTGGATTGCTACAATGGAGTGAAAAGTACTGCTACAAAGCTTGTGAATGCTTGAAAGAGTGGATAAAATATGAAAGGATGGATTCAATATCTTGTAAAAATTTGTCCAAACTTCTTCTAAAGAAAGCAATGGATGGAAGAGTGAAGAATATCAAGGAAAGGATGAAAAATGGCCATATTCGGGTTGACCAGTCGAAGAGGTACGTTACTCTTTGAATTCTAATAAAAAATGTAGCGCCTCTGTAGTCTCCAACCACATGAATCTGCTAGGGACGTAAGTGCGCTACATGAACATCTACGCACCGTGCGGGCATCCTCGAAAAAAATGCTCCCACTGACACATAGAATAGGTGCCAAGTGTGATGTGGACATCGGTCTTAAGTGGAATTAAGCCTCCACCTTAGGTTTTCTAAAGTACAAGGGGGTAAAAGGGAATTTGCGTTAGGGGTGCAAATTCACGTTTATACATTTTTCCCCCACTTTAGCAAACATGAGTACTGATGAGTGCTTCAATAAAGTAGAGTAGGAAGAAGTAACAAGGTAAGAAATTTATACCTGAATTGACAAGGAAGTAGAGCACAGTCTGGCGATCTCAGAAGTGCAAAAGAGGACTTCAAACCTCCATGAAACTATGAAGCTGAAGTATGAAAGCACCTCACAAGTTCACGATCCTGCAAGGGAGGTATCCTTCAAGAACTCTCACATGAAGGAAACCAAGAAACCACCTTACAGACTCTCAAACTTGCAAGGAAGGTATCCCCCAAGAAATATCACATGAGGGAAAGCAAGGAAAGAGGCCTCCGTAGAGTCAGAGAGGGCGACATGTTTATCCATAGATAGAACACATTAGGAAGCAACTATGCAAGCCAGTGAACAGATAGTTATGTAGACCGTCGCTAAGTTGTAAGACTTTCAAAGGGGTCCCTCGGGAACCCTTCAAAAGGAAGGAGGGTCCAATCAAGGGACACATTGTTTGAAGAGTGAAGTCTAGTCGAGCTACCCCCAAGCTAGACGTAAGGATGTGATGTAGGTCTAGTTGGGTTGCCCCCAGACTAGACGTGAAGAAGTGAAATTGGTCTAGTCGGGCTGCCCCCGGGCTAGATGCCAAGATGTTGAGTAGGTCTCGTAGGGATGCCCCCGGACTAGACGCAAAACTGTGAAACTGGTCTAGCTGGGGTATCCCTGAGCTAGACGCCATAGGATTTTTTGAAACATTTCGAAGGGGTCCCTTGGGAACCCGACATGAAAGGGAGGGGTCCACTCAAGAGACACACTATTCAAAAGCTACCACCTTCTTTCTTGAATTGATTCATCATCAAGGAATCCTTTCAAAAGATGTTCACTTCATCAAGGAATTTGAAAGGAAGGAGATGCGCCCATGTGAGGGAAAGACTAAGACTATTCCCGCTTCAGAGGAGGGTTTCCAATTCCTTTCTTTATGAACCCATCATGAAGGAAACATGTTATGTTAGAGTTCCAAGTTGAGAATACGGTTCTAATAAAGAAGTGTGTGAGGGGTCTTTGAGAAAATATTTGTTTGGAAATGAATGCATTTTATAAAGACCAAGAAATGTAGAAGAAGTGTTGTCACACATGAAAGGGACAACTCAAGCAAAGAAGAGAGAAAGATAAAGAGAAAGGTAAAATAAAAGAGATTGCACACAAAGGGCACAGGGGGATCTAGTTTCGCGGGGTCAGATCTTCCTTTATTTGTATTTAGTAGGTAACCGCAACGCAAGGAAAATGATCATCAATCCCTAACCAAATCAGGAAGAATGCACGAAAGACAAAGTAAGAATAAAAAATGGGTCAACATGGAAGGAGGCTTGAATGCTCTCAACGCTTTGCATCGTCCCTAATTTACCGAAAGTCAATCACAAACATGGAAGAATAAAGATACATATACAAGAAATTTTACAACATAAACACCACGCTTGTTTCCATGCACCAATAAGGGTGACGAGGGTCATCCAGGCACATATAGCATGATCACGGTGCGAACACATAACAAAATACACACATTTAATCTAAAGATCAAGAAGAGGGTCTCCCCCTAACACTGGTTGACAAAGAGGTCGTCAGCTTCCCACTCTATATCATCATAGGGGGAAGGATGACGAGCCTATAACAGTGTAATGTTAAGGGGAGGAGCTTCTTATCCTCCTGCAACAAGGGCTAAGGCGGAGGGACCAGTGAGGTCTTCGTCGCTCAACTCTTGTGGGTCTAAGGCGGAGGGACCAGTGAGGTCTCCGTCTCTCAACTCTTGTGGGTCTGAGGTCAACAACTTCACGAAGATCACTGACAAGGTCAGAATTCCATCCACTGAGTTAAACATACACTTAACGAGAGTGCCATGTTTCACCTTAATGGATGGAGGAGTTTGCACCCGAGGTTCACTGAGAGACTCGAGAGTGATGAAAAACTCGAGGGAGGCAGGAGCCGGTTCCATCACTAGGAAAAAACAAGTCAACGCGGGGCCAACTTTTGGAAGAGGTGGGCTTTTCTTACATCCTCTATTGTTGGATAGACCACAATCTACCTTCTTCTTCATCGGAGGAGGTGAAATCCCCACAGACGAAGCAAGGTGGGTAGAAGACAAAATTGTAGTGGATACGATCAAAGTGTTAACCATATCCATGGGCTTAGGGAAAGGTAAGATATCTAGAATGGAAGTCAGCAAGGGAAACTCCATAGAAGGAGTAATAAACACTTGTACCTTTCTAGATGCATGTGCGCTCACAACGGGAGCCGAAAGAGATTCAAAACTAGTTAGATCAGAGGCAAAAGAGGGGAAAGAGGAGGCCACAATAGGAAGTGATTTCTTCTCTTCCTCCTTCTATGAGGAGGCTTTCTCAGCTAGGAGAGCCTTTCGTCGATGCTTATGCTTGCTCGCAAGGTGGTTTCTATGGCTCTTCAAGCCAGAAGCTGAACCTTGTGAAGGGATGGACAGATTCTGCTAAGCCATGGGAGTGTCCTCCATGGCTATTTCCAGCATAAGGACAAATTATTGAATGGGAGCAAAAGGAGCAGTTTCAGAAATGACGGGAGGAATTGATTCTACCACCTTAGAGGTGGATCCTTTTCTGTTCAGGGGAACAGGAAGAGGTCGAGGGGAAATTCTCTCTACGAGCCTTTCTTTCTGCCATACAAATAATATCAGGGTCCTAGGGACCCATTAGGGAGATCCGATATCTTGATCTTGGGCCTTCACCAAGGAGGCATCTCAAACTCAGTGGGTAGAACCTAAGCTTGTTCATCCAATACTCTTCCCAAGAGAGAGGAGTAGATGAGTTAGCCCGAGAGGAAGTGAGATTCTCCTTTCCCTTTCGGGAGGAGGCAACTTTCTGCTCAGCTACATGAAGGGTCAACTTTGGTTGTCCCTTGTCTCCAGTCTTGTACTTCACATAGTTCTTGTAAAGTAGGTTCATTCTTTGCGGGAGCGGACCGAGAGGATTGGGCCAAAAGTGATCCAATGAGTATCCCCCATGAGATACCATAGACTGATATCCAGTATCATGCACCATGTGCGTGACACCCTCATGGGAAAACTTAAGGCACTTGTGAATCACGGAGGGGATCCCATTCATGGAAGCTAGCCAAGGTATGCCTTGCTTCACTCTAAACAGGTCTGACTTAGGAATAACATCGAAGACGATGTCTACTTTCTTGGGTCCAACAAAGACAGACAACATTATTGATCCATAAGGTTTAAGAGAAAGTCCATCATGCGTACGAATGATGGATTTTATTTTTTCGTACTCATCCCTTTGTAGGGAATTTAAAAGAAATATCTCCTCTGTGATGAAATTCACTCTACTCATGGGGTCGACTAATACCCCTGTCATAATGTTACCATTGAGGCAAGAGAGAATATACAATGAAGAAAGTTTTCTATTGGTCAGAACGTCCTGCGAGGTAAATGCTACATCTGGTGAGCTGGTTGCAAGACGAGGAGAGGAAGTAATAGTGACCATGTTAACATATGCCTCAGGGCAAGAAACAAAATCCGAGGGATCGATAATCATGTTGGCAGAGTGTGACAGAAATGGATCCATGTATATCTGCAAGTCACTGTTAGCTTTCACCACTGATTTGTTTGTGTTTTATTTATTCCCATCAAGACAGATAGTGTCGTCCTCAATGTGGTCCTATATCTCATGATGCAGGAGCATGCAACATTCAGTATCATGTCCGTTAACTCGATGGTACTGACAATACATTTTTTCTTCATACTAGTTAGGATATTGATGTAAGCTCTCCAAGGCTTGCTTGCACAACTAGCTAAGAAGACCCTTCCTCATCTTCTTCTAGGAACCTAATTTCTTCCTGGTCCTTGTTAGGCTTAGATGATTAACTAAGTCCTAATCCAACTCTTCTCCAAGAGTCTTACACCTTGTGCTTCACCTTGAAGGACTAACACCATGTAGTTTCTTCATTGTTTGTACCTCACTTAGAAAGCTCCAAGTGCCAATTGTTCACCATTCATGAAATTCATTGCAGGGGTGTCAAAGACCTATTTACTAGGACCTCACTGATTTCTCACTCAAAACTTAGTCTAGTGGATTGATAGAAACTCAATCCCTCTAGCATGTTAGAATATGTCTATAACCTACTTGGAACTGTACTTGTTTCGTACTATACTTCAATCCCTTGCATAAAATATTTCATTCATCACTGTCAAACCTCTAACTAGGCCCTCCTAACTCGCCTAGAGCTTGAAATTTAAAATAGTAACCTTGCTTCCTTGGTCTCCTACCACTATATACATTATGTACAATGGCTGCACTCTAAGATTCATCCCCCTTTTTGAAGTTTCAAGGGTTGAATCTCAAGTGAGAGCCATGAAAGCAAAAATAGTCTAAAAAGAACCAACACACTGTCTAATTCAAACTTAGTTTCCTACAATTAGAAGACTAACTCAAAACCACTAACACACTAAAAAGAAAAGTCTTAAAACATCCTACACTATTCAAATCTAAAGCTAATCTCTGAGTGTCAAACCATGTAATCACACTATCACAATGAAACGCTCGGGTTCTTCTCAAAACAAAGTTGTAGAGCTATCTTCTCATTACACTAACTTGTTACAAAAAAATTAAAAAAAATCGCCCCTTTTAGATTCGAGCCTTCCATTACATTAGATGCCATTCACCATGTTTTTAGGGTATGTTGGTTCTATCTCCCACTCCTATCTTTTAGGGGATCCTATGTAACCGAGTTGCATGCAACATTTTCCATAATGGCAAATGTTGTCATGACAACTTTGTAACAACATTTGGAAACTTTGTCCTTATGCCATCGTCCTGATTCTTAGGACCTCTATCTCCTATATCTCAAGTAACCAACTCCATTAATGGCCTCATGGCATTTTTCTAACATCATTCATGTGTTTAGAACACATTTAAGACTCTAAACTAACCTTTAAGCTCCAAAAGACTAAGCAATTTAAAAGCTACTAACAATGACTAATTTTGGTGACCTTAGTCCTAATGACTAACTCACCTAGTCCAAACACAAGCAAGACCTTCTGAGGTCCAAAACAAACACACAACCACTTCGACTTGGCTAATGTCAGATACAAGCCAAAATGACATAGTAATTGGAGGTTAGACTAGGTGCTCCTGCACCATCCTCCCCAAGTAAAATCTTTCAATCCACCCTTGGATTGAGTGAGTTGAGGTCAATGCCCAACTTCTTGAACTTTGATTCTTTGATCCATACTGCATCAGCATCAGGTTGACCATACCACTTGATCAGATGTTCCTTGTAGTCCTTCTTCCTAGTCTTTTTGTAGACTCTTGTATCCAGTATACTATTAGCTCTCTTCATTGTAGTAGAAGTTAATTGGAGTTCACCCACATCTTGGATAACTTCAATAAAAATTTGGTCTAAATCAGGTGTGGGTCCTTTATAAGGAACCGGGTTTGCAACATTGAAAACAGGGGACAGTCCACTATCCTCCGACAGCTCCACCTTATAAGCATTGTCAACATACTTTGCTAAGATAGGACAGGGACCTATCCTTCTCATTTGTAATTTGTGAGGGACACCTTTCTACAATATGGACTTGTTTAGATGCACCATCACCAAGTCTCCAATATTGAATTGGATTTCTCTTCTACCCTCATCAACCTTGGTCTTATGCTTCATAGTGTTCTCAGTCAATGTCTTTCTGACTGTGTCATGAATCTCCTGCATTGCATAGGAAAACTCATCAGCATATCCACTTCCCTTAACTCCATCCCTTAGGTCTCTTAGCTCATAGACTCCCCTCGGGTGTAGGCCATAGACAATTTCAAAGGGACTCTTCCCTGTGGACCTGTTTACAGTGTCATTATATGCATACTCATCCTGTCCAATTAATTGATCCCATTGTTGACCATATTCTTTGGTCAAGCACCTTAATAGATTTCCAAGGCTCTTCTTTACCACCTCAGTCTGACCATCTGTTTGAGGGTGGTATGCAGATCCAAAAGACAAATTTGTGCCCAATCTTTGCCAAAGATTCTTCCAAAAGTGACTCATAAACTTTGTGTCTCTATCTGACACAATGCTCATAGGTAACCCATGTATTCTTACTATCTCTTTGAAGAAGAGAGAGGCTATTTGGCTGGCATCATTGGTTGTCTTACATGGCACAAAGTGAGCCATCTTGCTGAACCTGTCCACAACTACATAAAAACTATCCATGCCTTGTCTTGTCTTGGGTAACCCAACTACAAAGTCCATGCTCAAACATTCCCATGGCCTAGTAGGAATAGGTAGTGGTTGATATAGGCCTGCATTTGAAGAAGTGCCCTTGGCATTTTCACATACTATACAACTTTCCACATACTTCCTAACATCTAGATTCATCCTTGGCCAATAATAGAACCTTTGAACAAGTTATTGAGTCTTCGTGATCCCAAAGTGACCACTCAATGCACCATTATGCTTTTCTTGTATCAAATTCTCTCTAATAGAGCCTCTAGGGACACATAACTGATTCCCCTTAAACAAGAGATCACTTTGCAAAGTATATTCAACATATCTACTATGAAAATGATTCTTGTATTCAACACATACCTTATAAATGTCTGCAAAATCTTCATCATTTGCGTATAGATCCTTGAAATGATCTATTCCCATGCTCTTCAACTGAATCTCTTGGATGGTAAGAGCTCTTCTACTCAAGGAATTTTCCACCTTGTTGAGTACTCCTTTCTTGTGCTTGATATTAAAAGTGTAAGCTTGCAGGTATTCAACCCACTTCATGTGCTTGTGACTCAATTTCTCTTGTGAATTTAGGAAACTAAGTGATTGGTTGTCTGAATACACTATGAACTCCTTGGGAAGCAAGTAGTGCCTCCATTTCCTTAAAGCCTGAACCAATGCATACATCTCAAGGTCATAAGAAGAATACTTCTTCTTGGCTTCACTTAACTTTTCTAAATGAAAAGCCACCGGTCTACCCTCTTGGCTTAGAATAGCTCCAATAGCCACATTGCTGGCATCACACTCAATGGTGAATAGCTTCTCAAAGCTTGGCAACACTAAAATAGGTTGGGTAGCTATCTTTTCCTTCAACAACTCAAAAATTTTGTTAGCTTGCTCATTCCATACAAATCTAGTCTTTGTACCTCCTTTAATGGTATCCAACATAGGAGCACAAATAGCACTAAATTGTCTTATGAACTTCCTATAGTATTGAGCAAGGCCATGGAAACTTCTTACCTCTGTTGTTGTCCTTGGAGTAGGCCAATTTATGATGGATTCCACTTTGCTCTTGTCCATTTTCAGATTGCCATGTGATAGAACAAATCCAAGGTACACTAGCTTTGTCTTGATGAAATCACACTTCTCCAAGTTGATCATCAACTTCTCATCATGCAAATTCTTAAAAATAGTCTCAAGGTGTACTAGATGCTCACCTTTTGTCTTACTATAAATCAGTATATCATCTAGATATACCACTACAAACTTTCCAATGTAGTCTTTGAGGACTTCATTCATGAGCCTCATAAATGTGGAGGGGGCATTGGATAGTCCAAATGGCATGACAAGCCATTCATACAAACCTTCATTGGTTTTGAAGGTTGTTTTCCACTCATCTCCTTCATGTATTCTTATTTGGTGATAGCCACTCTTTAAGTCTATCTTGCTATAGTACTTAGCTTCACCTAGAAAATCCATTAGGTATTCAATCCTAGGGATAGGGGACCTATATCTAATGGTTATCCTATTTATGGCCCTTGAATCAGTACAGAGCCTCCAATCTCCTCTCTTTTTAGGTGCTAGGACAGTGGGTACAACACATGGGATGATGCTCTTCCTAATAAGACCTTGGTTTAGGAGTTCTTGTATTTGTCTAGCAATTTCCTCATTTTGTTGAGGGGTCATCTTATAGGTTGCTTTATTGGGAAGGGTAGCTCCTAGTATGAAGTCTATCCTATGACTTACAACTCTTTTAGGAGGTAATGCTGCTGGTTGTTCACTACTTACAATGCCTTCATAAGTCTGTAGCATGCTTTGTATCTCCTTAGGTAACTCTAGCTTCTTGGCTGCTTTGTCACCACTTACCTCTCTTGGCCTTAAAACTAGTGCATAGATAACTCCTTCTCCATCTTCCAAGGCTTCTAAGAACTCTTTTTCACCAACCATGAGTATATTAGGACCTATTGTCTTCACCTCTGCATCCTCTAACAGTGACTGAATTTTGAAAGTCACATTGTCCTTCTTGAAAGAATAGGAGTTCTTTACTCCATCATGCATAGCTTGGCAGTCGAATTGCCATGGTCTACCTAGGAGCAAGTGACATGCATCCATAGGTAACACATCACACAAAACTTTGTCCTTGTACCTTCCAATTGAAAACTCCACCCATGCTTGTTCATTTACTAACACATGTTGGCCTTTATTTAGCCATGTGACCTTGTAAGGATTGGTGTGGGGTATCCTTGTCAACTTTAGCTTGCTGACTACTTCCTTTGACACAATATTGTTAGTAGACCCTGAGTCAATGATGAATCTACATACTTTCCCCATCATTTTTCACTTTATCCTAAACAGGGACCTCCTTTGGCTTGGTTCCTCCTTAACCGGCTCTTTGATCAAAGTTCTCCTCATCATGAGGTTCTCACCTTCCTCCAAATTTAATGGTACCTCAGAATGTTTCTCTGCTGCATTTGTCTCATCATGAACTAGATTAGTTCTCTTATCACCTCCTTGAGAAGTACTACCCTTCTCTAGACACCTATAGGCAGGGTGTCCCATTTGATTGCAGTAATAACACTTCATATTGGAAAAGTAATTGTCTCTTCCTTGTCCACCACTTCTTCCTCTAAAGTTAGAGCCTCTTCCTCTACCACCTCTACTAGAGCTTCCTTCTTGCTGCTCAGTGTACTTAAATTCTCCTTGAGCCCTTGATTCTGATCTTCTTCCATCATACCCACCTCTTTGTCCTCTACTATATTTTTCTTTACCTCTACTCTTGGAGGTTTGCTCTTGCTTCCTTTTTCTTTTCTCCTCTATCTTCAAGGCCATTTGATAACATTGGTGGATGGTTTTGAAGTTCACTAGACTCATGTCTTCTTGAATAGAACATTTGAGTCCATTCAAGTACCTTGCTAGCTTGATGCTTTCATCTTCAACCACCTTTGATCTTAGGCACAACTTTTGGAACTCCTCGGTGTATGCTTGGACATCCAAATATTTTTGTCTAAGATTGTGTCTCCTCCTATGCAACTGGACTTCATATTCATCAGGTAGGTAGGTCTGCTTTACTTTAGTTAACATGCCCTCCCATGTAACTATAGGACCCTTTCCTTCTTTTTCTCTTTCATTTTGCATAAACTTCCACCATGTGAGAGTTGAACCTCTCAACCTTGACTTGGCCACCTTTACTTTTTGGGCTTCTGATATACCATCACATTCAAAGTGATTCTCTATACTGTCAATCTAGTCCATGACTGAATCAAGATCCATTTGTCCACTGAAAAGTGGTACACCCTCCAAAGCTTTGCCACTTAAAGCCTTTAGTGCCTTCAAGAAGGGTTCTTCAGGAATAACAGGGTCAGGGGTTGGAGCTTCCTCTTCTAATTCCAACTCCTTTTATATGGCTTCTTTCTCTTCCTTCTGATCTATTTTATCCTTTACCTTGTCTTCCTTTTCTTGGACTTCACCCAAGAGTTGCTCCATTTGAGCCAATCTTTCTCTCAGTAACTTGTTATCCTCTTCTTGTTCTTCTACCTTCTTGGCTAACTCAGTGTTAGTCACCATGGTTTTATCTTCCACTGGTGTATTCTCTCCTACTAATTCAGTGGGTTGCAACATCAACCACAAGCCTGATCAAACTTTGCTCTGATACCAATATGATGTAAGCTCTCCAAGGCTTGCTTGCACAACTAGCTAAGAAGACCCTTCCTCATCTTCTTCTAGGAACCTAATTTCTTCCAGGTCCTTGTTAGGCTTAGATGATTAAATAAGTCCTAATCCAACTCTTCTCCAAGATTCTTACACCTTGTGCTTTACCTTGAAGGACTAACACCATGTAGTTTCTTCATTGTTTGTACCTCACTTAGAAAGCTCCAAGTGCCAACTATTCACCATTCATGAAATTCATTGCAGGGGTGTCAAAGACCTATTTACTAGGACCTCACTGATTTCTCACTCAAAACTTAGTCTAGTGGATTGATAGAAAATCAATCCCTCTAGCATGTTAGGATATGTCTATACCCTACCTGGAATTGTACTTGTTTCATACTGTACTTCAATCCCCTGCATAAAATCTTTCACTCATCACTGTCAAACCTCTAACTGGGCCCTCCTAACTCGCCTAGAGCTCGACATTTAAAATATTAACCTTGCTTCCTTGGTATCCTACCACTATATACATTATTTACAATGGCTGCACTCTAAGATTCATCCCCCTTTTCGAAGTTTCAAGGGTTGAATCTCAAGTGAGAGCCATGAAAGCAAAAACAGTCTAAAAAGAATCAGCACACTATCTAATTCAAACTTATTTTCCTACAATTAGAAGACTAACTCAAAACCACTAACACACTGAAAAGAAAAGTCTTAAAACATCTTACACTATTCAAATCTAAAACTAATCTCCGAGTGTCAAACCATGTAATCACACTGTCACAATGAAATGCTCGGGTTCTTCTCAAAACAAAGTTGTAGAGCTATCTTCTCATTACACTAACTTGTTACAAAAAAAAAAAAAAAACAAAATCTCCCCTTTTAGATTCGAGCCTTCCATTACATTAGATGCCATTCACCATGTTTTTAGGGTATGTTGGTCGATCTCCCACTCCTATCTTTTAGGGGATCCTATGTAACCGAGTTGCATGCAACATTTTCCATAATGGCAAATGTTGTCATGACAACTTTGTAACAACATTTGGCAACTTTGTCGTTATGCCATTGTCTTGATTCTTAGGACCTCTATCTGATATATCTCAAGTAACCAACTCCATTAATGGCCTCATGGCATCTGTCTAACATCATTCATGTGTTTAGAACACATTTAAGACTCTAAACCAACCTTTAAGCTCCAAAAGACTAAGCAATTTAAAAGCTACTAACAATGACTAATTTTGGTGACCTTAGTCCTAATGACTAACTCACCTAGTCCAAACACAAGCAAGACCTTCTAAGGTCCAAAACAAACAAACAACCACTCTAACTTGGCTAATGTCAGATACAAGCCAAAATGACATAGTAATTGGAGGTTAGCCTAGGTGCTCCTGCACTAGATATAGTTCCCTAACTAGTTTAAGGGGTAGTAGGGTAAGGATCTTATCCTTCACCAACTTCCGCAAGATGGCAGAATAAGACTGATAGTTTTGTAAACTTTCGGTCACGTCTTAGGCCATTGTTATCCACAGTGGCTACTACATTCGCAACAGCCTTACCTTTTTCAGAGATTGATACAACAGATCTCCCTTCAAAATGGGAGTGCGAGAGAGGACCCCCAAACTAAACCAATGTTTGTTGGTATTCTCGTAGAGTTGCACACAGATGTGTGAAAGAAGGATACTTCATAAGGGAAAATTTCTCTTGCCAATGTCTCTGTAAATTCCCTATGAATACCTTCTATACATCAAATTTGGGTAGTGGATATGAGATTTGTGAGAAGAGTGCTTGGTATCACGCTATAAAGTCTGTAACCTTCTCATTGTCCCCTTGTTTGTACCGAAGAAGGTCTGAGAAGGTCATCTTTGGTCCAATATTGGCTTGGAACTATTGCAAGAACTGGTTCACAAGTTGATGAAACATGAAGATGGAATTATCGAGTAAAGAACAATACCAATCTAGTGTTGTATTTTTGAGGGATTGGGGAAATATTTTCGCCATCAACATGTCATGATGGAAGAAATCTATGCACAAGGTGTTGAAGGAAACAAGTGTGTCTATGGGTCCCCTTTACCACTGTATTTTTCAAATTTTGGAATCTCCATCCCTTGCAGGAAAGGAGTGTTTAGGATTTCTGTCGACAACGGGCTGTGCCAGAAGAAAGGCTGAAAGATAGGTTGGGCTAAGGCCTGGGATAGGTTCGCTAGCTGACTCTGCATCTTCCCCATATTTTGAAGAAGGGTATTCAGGATAGGGTCATTAGAAGATAGAGGGCCACTAGACCCACCACCAGAGCCACAGTCTAGACCACTGTTGTGACTACCACCAAAGCCACCACCAATACCACTACCACCAGAGCCACCGCCACTTCCAAGGCCATCACCATGATCTCTGCCAGAACCACCTCCGCCAAGGCCACCTCCACTTCCAAAGTTTCCACCACCAAAGCCTCCACCAATCATCCCGCAAAATCCTCCACCACCAGAGGCAACGAGATGGGTGAAGCAAAAACCTAAAGGGTTTCTATTCACTTTGACGGTTTCATAGTTTTCAGAAGCGACAAGAACACTAACCAAAGGGACCATGTTAGCCATGCATACAAACGTAGGAGACATCGAAATATCTAGCTGCCTTTCACGTTCCTGTAAGAGGCCACCTCGTTTCATGTGACTATGACATGAAGGGACGCATGCTTTGGCTAGACTAGTGAGACTAGTTAAGAGATCTACGCTCGTCTGATCCTTTTCCACCATATATCTTATTTCATTTATAACTTTAGCAGCCCTGACCATCTTCGGGTTTCCTTCCAAATGATTTTATAGTGTGCCCAACCCTTTACCAAGGTTGATGGCGTATTCAGAAGGGATACAGAGGGAATCATGCTTGTCCATAGATGAGGAGATTGGTGATGTAGGAGGGGTAGGGATGCAATCATTTTTGTCAAGAAACCTAGACTCGCCTCACGCTACGTGCTCCTATGTGAATAGGCCAACCGCAAAACTAGAGGAGACCATCTTTTCCATCGGAAGGTGTCGTAGTATTCTTCTGAAAATATTACCAGAGGTTGTAGACTAGGTTGTGATGCTCATAAACCTTCACAACATGCCAATGTGCAATGACCAAAAGGTATAAGAGAAAAAGTGCAGAATGCCGACAAATGGATAGAAATTAGTTCACGTCAGGTTCACCAAAAATGTAAGAGAGGGGGACCAACCACTGCAAGGCCCCAGGTCATGAAAGGACAAGAGCATAAAGGATGCCCTAACTTACCTTAGTTAAAGGAATGTTAGGATGGACAAGATGAGAATGATGAGGATTATGAAGTCCTTCAATCATTCTGCAATCCTGAGAACTGGAAAGAGACTAGATGAGTTGTCCTTCAGAGTCAAGTTTGTGTCTCAATTAGCTCTTTGTCTGAGGATAGAAGTGTTGTTCTGGGATGACAACGTGGCGCACTGGTGTCCATACGGCCAGAGAACTAGAAAGACGAGATTCAAACTCTAAAGGAGAGACTAGCAACCTAGTTTAGAGGTTTTTGAAGTGATAAAATGAGATTAAGAAGAATGAAATGAAAAGACGAATGTGATAAAGGAAGTATATTACCGCAAGGGTGATGAAGATGATCTCACACAATAATCTCCTCACCAACGTGCTCTAATATTTCTCCACCTACACACAAAAAAGAGGGAAAATGCTAGGGCTATTTAGGGGCATGCCTCAGTTAGACCCTGTTTTGGTGTTTCCACCTGCACGGACAACCAAGTTTTCAATGATAGAAATAGAGATAAAGAAAGGGAATACAAGCTACATACACACAAAATACTACAAACAGTATGTGCTTACTCAACCAAAGGCAATAGAAGAGATAAGAGGAGCTTACCACCTGCGTCTAAAGCACTCAAGGCTTGTGAAGGAGAGATCTGCTGTAATGGTGTTTGTCCTATGCTCACACTATCAGAGTGATGGAGTAGTGGATTGCTGCATTGCAGTGAAAAGTGCTGCTACAAAGCTTGTGAATTCTTGAAAGAGTGGAGAAAATATGAAAGGATGGATTCAATATCTTGCAAAACTCCGTCTGAACTTCTTCTGAAGAAAGCAATGGATGGAAGAGTGAAGAATATGAAGGAAATGATGAAAAACGACCATATTTGGCTCAAATAGCCAAAGAGGGATGTTACTCTTTGACTTCCAATCAAAAATGTAATGCCTGTGTAGTCTCCAGCCGCAAGAATCTGGCAAGGATGTAAGCACGCCACGCGGATGTTTGTGCACCGCATGGGCGTCCCTGACAAAAATGCTCCTATTGACACACAAAATAGGCACCAAGTGTGATGTGGACAGCGAGCTTAAGTTGAATTAAGCCTCCACATTAGGTTTTCTAAAGTGCAAGGGGGTAAAAGGGAATTTGTGTTAGGGGTGCAAATTCACATTTATACAGTCCTGATGGCATTTCAATTTGGCAATTCGCAAAGCTGCTTGTCGTCATTGTCTGATGACAGACATTAGATTTCATTTCTTAAAAGTCCTCTAATATTTCCACCCTTTATGTTTAGCCATAGGCTATATATTGCATGAATTTTTTATCAATACCTATCTCACGCTCTTGACAAACGAGGTTGTTTGATAGCTGCAGCATAAAATTTCCAGTAGACTTTTATTTTTTCCAGCTCTTTGCCAGAGAATATTCTGCCATACATAATAGAGGGCTAACTTAATTTAAAATTGTGTATTACGACCTTTTTTTCTCATGCTTTCAATTTAGGGGTTTGAGACTTGAACTGTCATTAAGCCCTTCAATTCCAATGATATTTTATAAAACAATGGCTGGAATTTCAGGACTCTATTGGAAATTTTCAATAGATTGAGATCATGAACGCTCATTTCTAATCTGTAAGTAGACAGTTTCTATTAGGTATTTTTATTTTTATTTCAATCCATTTGAATTCACTATACCTTGCATTTTATAATACTGGAGATCTTTAGCTTTTTCTACTTGATAGTAAGGAGATTATGAGAGTACTAGACCAAATTAACACCTAGAACTTATATTAGATTGTTTCTTTGCTGCTTTGCATTTTTATTGTCGTGAAACTACAATTTTCTCAGTGCATACTAAACATAATTTGAGATGTAATATTCTAAATTGTCAGTGAAAATATGTTTCTTAAGTTACATCTTCTTTTCTTTAAGCATGTTTAAAAGTGAGAAGTGCTTTCTAAAGATTCTGCATATATTTCAAATTCTTTTTAGAGAGTTGAAATGAGTTTTGGTTTATTGGTGAGAATGTTTGATTGTCAATTTTTTCTCAAATTTTTTTCTTATAAATATAAAGAAGTAAATCTCACAATCCTTCACAAGATTAATTCTATAAATTCATTTTTATATTAAATTGAAGGGGTTAGTCAAGGTTTAAATGGTAATTAAACACTAAAAAAAATTAAATACACTTTGCTCGATTCTAAAGACTAATTTAACCTGAAGAAAAGTCTCTGGGCTAATATTATTTCTCTGCAACAGCTATGGTCAAGGATTTGAGTTTGAAACTGAGGGATGCAAGCGCCTATCTTATGTTGATGAAGGAAAATGGTAGGCACAAGTTTGGTGAGGTTTCAGGTGGTACCATTGTTGAATGCACAATAGTTGTTTGTTGCCCCTGTGCTCTATTGAGTTTGGTTGTTCTTGCCTAGGTGAATTTGTCTGCAGATCTCTCCAAAAAGGCTTGGAGAAAGAGTAGAAAGAAGTGGAAATCAATACAAGAGAAATAAATTCCTTCTGAAGAACCCGTGGCAGAAATTCCTTTCGAAGATCATGTGACATCTTCTCAGCATGAATTGTTGACTCCCAAATATAATGTAAATGTTCTGGTCATGGATCATACTTGTATTAGCATTGAAAATATTTGGCAGAATGTTGTTGGAAAAAGTCACATGGGTTTTTGGATAAGTGATTTTATACGAAATTGAAGCCCTAAATCACTTTGAGGAGTTAATGAAATCTTATTGCTCGAACCAACTTCTATGATGTAGTTAATGCATATGAATTCTAAAATCTACAATGTTACTTTACTCGATCAAGTTCACTACTCTTGGTTTCTTGTATGTATTTGCACTAAATGCAATAAAATTCTTTTAGGTGTAGCCATTCAGTTAGTTGCATTAACTAGCCTCTCATCACCACCTACCTTGTTTATAAGAGGATTTCAAAACACCGACTTGCATAATACTTTTAGAAGATCATAGACAAAAGATCACGACAGAAGAATACCGTTCAATTGAAAGCATCAAAGATCACAAACAAAATATTATAGGACACAAGAGGATTTATGTAGATTTAGAAGAGAAAAGAAAAGATTTAAATAGATTTTGGCAAATGATGTATTCCTCTTCCTTCTCCATGAAAAAGGGATTCAAATTTTTGAGCTCAAGGTTGAGCATTTGAATGAAATCAATATCCTAAACAGTCAATTTATGCTTCAAAAATGTGAGATCTAAACCATCACCACCCCCATCGGTGGAAGAATGAATCGTTCTCAATGTTTCGATCCTTTGCCACTTACGTGGCCTCTAAGAGACCCCTCCAACTTGGGCTTCCTTTGGTTCAACTAGGTGAGCTATAACTTGTAGATCTATGTATGAAATAATTTTTTCCCACCATTTTGGCAATGCTTCTTCAAACAAATTTTACAAGTTTTAACTGAATTTAATTATAAAAACTAAAATATTTTCCCTCTTTTCTTCGGTCCTAACATGCCTTCTAAGATTTATTTTAATCTATAGCTAAATTAAATTTTATTTGAAAATATTACCATTGTCGTATGAGCTCTGCTAGGTTTTTCCTATGTCTGCGGTCACTCTCGACCCCTCTTCCATTGTATTGCGCTCTTTGCATAGGAATTTCCTCTTTTCTTGTGTGTACGATCGTATTTACTGCAGTTTTTTGTTTTAATATGCCTTCAATCAACTCTAACCCAATAGTTCTTACTAATGTTGGTGGTTTGAAAACTCTACTCAATGGCTCCTCCTTTGAACAAATGACCCCAAATTTATTCTGAAAGTGTTCCATGAGGTAAGTATTTTGACTCCCCAACTGATGTGGTTCTACCATTTCCTGAGTTTGACTATTATTGTAAATGACTTGAGAAAAATTCCCTTGTTGGGTAATTTGTGGGGAGGACTCCACCTGAAAGTGGGCTTAAAGAATGGGTCCCTCATGGGTTCCATCTTGATATGGTCCAAAATTTAACCAAGGGTCTTTTCTTTTTCGTTTTGCGGAGGTTAACCATGTCCAAGCAATCCTGAATCATGGTCCTTGGTATGTTACATCTTCTTTATTAGTTTTCCAATCATGGACTCAGGACTTCGTTGTCTCGAATGACACCAAGTTGTGTGTCCCAATCTGGATTGAGTTTCTAGGGAAACCCATGCCTTGTGTGCCTTTTTTGAGTCATATTGCATCCTGTCTGGGGAAGGTCATTTATATTGAGCTAGATAAGTTTTTCCATGCTCGACCCCAGAAATGGGTCTATGTGGAGGTTGACATCTTACAAGATTTGAAAGAATCCATTCACATTCAAATTGGAGATTTCTAGCATACCCAGAAGGTTACTTATTTTAATTTTCCAAATACGTGCTATAGATGTCAGTCCACATACCACAAGATCAAGGACTTCCCTTTGGCAATGCCTTGTACTCCTCCGCCGTGGGAATCTAAAAGGCCCCGTCAGACAAATAATTATACTACTTAACTTTATGAGAAATGGACCACGGTTACTAATCGTAAACACAAGTACAATGGCTCTAGGATGGTTTCCAAAGTCCCTGAGCCTACTAAAGATGTTTCAAACCCTTCGATGAATGGGAAAGAAGCTCCAATCGGAATTGACAATATTCCAATAGGACCCAAGCTGAAGGCTACGCCTCAACCTACTACCATTATGATGACACAACTGAAATTAGCGATAAGAGCCCAAAAATGGTCTTGTAGTCCTTCTCCACCATTAGAAGGAGAGTATATTCAGGAGAAACAAATACTTTCTTCTCTGAATATTCAAATTGGGTCAGTTTTGCCAATTTTTTTATAGAATCGCTTCTCTACTCTGGATGAGGATGAGTCAGACTCTGATGATATGGAGGAGTTCCACTCATGAATTTCCTCTCATGGAATTTTTGAGGTCTGAAAAGTCTCTGAGCCAAGAAGTATTTTGTTAGGGATACTTTGCAGAAGTATACTGGTATTGAAGTGCTTTGTCTCCAAGAAGTTAAAATTTCTGGTTTTTTTCTTGCTTCAGCTTGTCGTTCTATCTAGCTAGCCAACCATATGTATTATACTACTCATGATGTTGGACATGGTAGATTTGTCACCCTTTTGGCCCCACGGTGGCATGCTTGTGTGGTTGACCATGGGTTTGACCCCACACATCGGCTCGTTTGGATCCTCCTCAATATTGATAATCACTCTTTTGGGATTATTAATGTTTATGCCTTTAATGATGTTGTGGAATGCTCTTTGCTTTAGCATTGGATTGTTAACTCATTTCTAGTTTCTACTTGGCTTCTATGTGGGGAATTCAATATGGTTGAGATGGCATATGATAAATATGACACTCTTCTATTCAGATGGGTAGCTAGCGAACAAGAGGCATGATTTTACATGCGTAATAAATTGGGGCTATTTGATTGTAATATTGGCCACTTCCATTCTCATTCCCTCTAGCACACTTGGTGTAATTATAGAGATGGATTTGATAGGAAATTTAAGCACCTTGATCATGCCATGATCTTGGCTCAATCTTTCTTCTCTGTTGACAACTCTTCACTTCCAGTAAACCATTAGTGGATGTGACTTGTTCAGATCATTTCCCCATTTCTTTTCGTATTGAATGGGATATAAGATAACCTTGGGCCTAAAAAATGCAGTTCTTTTTGAACACGTCTTTGCTTTGTAATCATCCCACGCTGGCCCATATTTATAGAGTCTAGAATTTGGAGTGCAATCCAACTCATGATACAGGCTAGATTAATTGGTGGAATGATTCTATCAATTAGTATATTTTTGCACATTTATGGGTGCTAGTTGGATATTTTTCACCGGAAGTCTTATGAGGCTACCATAGTTAACCTTCGCTTAGCCATCGAGGCTCTGGTGGCTAGCCATTTTTCCCCATCATTGTAAGTCATAGTGGAAGAATTAAGACACAAAAAGCAAGTTACAGACAATTATGCTGTAGAGGAGCACAAATCAAAGCCAAGTTACACTGGTTAAAAATTTCCAATCGTGCCTCCAAGAAGTTTTTTCTGGCCCTACGTGCTAGACACTCTACTCATGGAATCAAAAAAATTAAAGAGGGATCCTAGGTGCTCTTTCAGCTACCTGACATTCTCCAGGCCTTTGTTCGACATTATGAGCAATTTTTCACTGCTCAAGAATATACGTCAGAGTGACAACAAGCCCTTCAAGATTGTCTTGCTGTTGTGCCACATAGGCTATCTTCAACCTAGAGAACTTTTTGTGAGCGATTTCTCACAGTTGAAGATTTGAACGAAGTCATTCAATCCATGGCTAATGACAAGGCCCCTAGGATTGATGGTTTCACTTGTGATTTCTACAAGGCCCTTTGGGACTGTGTTGGTAATGATTTGCATAGGGTCTATCTTGAGGCTTTTCATTCCAAATCCCTAGGTAATATAATCAACAAAGGAAATATTAAATTCATACCTAATCTTGGAGATCTCGAGGATATTTGCAACTGGAGGCCTATCACGCTCCTCAATGTCTCTTATAAAATCATCACTAAAGTGTTGAATTTCAAAGTCCGCCATCTTCTACCTCAGATTATGCGCCCAGAGCAAACTGGTTTCATCAAGTCTAGGTTTATTCTAGATAATATCATTTTTGTGTGGAAAGGTATGGAGTGGGTTAGACGTTCGAACCAAAAAGCTATTTTTCTCAAGATAGACTTTGCTAAAACATATGACTGCATTGAGTGGCCCTTTATTCGGGCCATGTTGAAATCCTTAGGGTTCGGGCCTAACTTCATTCAGACTGTCTCAATTCTTTTTTTAGACACATCTTCTTGTATCTCCATTAATGGTTGTGAGTCCCTTGCCTTTGTTCTTTTCCGCTCCATTCAACAAGGTTTCCCACTTGCTCCTTCCTTTTATGTGCTTGTTGTTGAAGGATTTGGCTATTTGTTGGCCAATGTGGTCTCTCAATGACATGTCAAAGGCATCAATCTTCCTAAATCCCAAAATCAACTTGTGAATGACCATTTTGTTGATGACTCCTTCCCCACCCTTCTAGAGGAAGAAAACAATATTAAGGTGGCCCTGGATTGTCTCAACATTTTTTGTCTTGTGTCTGGCTCTGCTATTCAGTGGAATAAAACCTTATGCTACAAAAAATATATTCTACCCACTCCTCATTGGCTCCAAAAGTACGATTGGAAATGGATTGGGCCAGGGGAAATATTTAGGTTTTTGGGCATTCCCTTTTCCTTCTAGGCTTCTCTAGTTGAGTTGTTACAATCTGTTCTCTCTAATATTGAGAAAAAATTGGCTTATTGTATTACCAAACCTCTCTCTCTAGAAGGAAAATTTCAAGTGTGTTCAAAGGTTATGGTGACTAATCATATTTATTACTCCTCTTGTTGGGATCCTTCAAAAGCTACCTATACCAGGCTTGAAAAATTGCTTCGAGACTTTCTTTGGGTCTCTACGGAGTCCCATAGAGGGTTTCACCATGTGGCCTGGGAATTTTGCTACCTTCCTAGAGACTCTAGAGGGCTTGGTCTACTCTCCACTCAATGACAAGGGACTGCCTTGTGTGTGAAATGGATAATTAGAGCTCTTACTAGAGATGAAACCTGGAAAATTCTCCTCAAGCATTGTATTCAATACAGATTTCCTATTCATAGACCTTCTTGGAAGGGGATTGCATTTCAAACCATTTTGGTCATGAAGGAGACATTCCAGATTATGGGTAATTTCATGGCTAATAGCATTTAGAAAGCCTGGGAGGCGGTTAAGCCTTGGATCGACTGGGCTGGATCTGGTTTCCGTGATGGACTTTCACTGAACCAACAAAATGTTTGGTGGTCGCCTCTCTTTGCAAGTAATGGTCAGCCTTTGGCTAAATCATCTTGGCTCAAGGTGCTTAGATTCCACAAGAAAGGCATTCAAAGCTTGCAACATGCATTTCATAGACCCACAATGCATATTATGTTGTGGGAGGATTTTTGTGTGCTTTACAGACTTCAAAACCAAGACCGTGATACTTATGATGGTCTGGTGAATTCTATCCCTACTAATTGTCTTCATAAAGTGGGAATTCATGGGTCCAAATACTGGTGGAAGGATTGGAAGTGGTACCTAGACACCCCTTTCAGGAATTACAAGCCTCGACTTGGTTATATGTGGTTATCACCACATTTTCCAATGATTGACTGTCTTAACCAAAGATGGCTTCTCCAATCCTCTGCTCATGTCTAGCGAAAAAGATTCTCTGCTATTTGGTCTACAAGTGTTGAGCCAAAGCTCGCCCACTTTCCTTGGTGTATTATTTTCCAAGGCTTGCCTATGGGGTCTCAACTTGTTCACTTGGGGGTCTAGGACACTTGATGCCCTTTTTGTGGGCAAGCTAAGTCTTTTAAGCAGCTCTTCTAGTTTTATACTAGAGCTCAAAAAATTTGGACTTGGATTCATGACCTCTTTCCACCTTTCAGACTAGAGCCCTTCTCCTGGCATATGGCTTTGCTAGGAGACTTTCCAAGACTTCCTACTAAGTATACCCATCTTTGACACACTTTTAGAATGGAAATCCTCTTCAGTATCTAGAAAGATAGAAATACCTACATATTTGCTAAAACCCAAATGGATAGAAATGTTTCTTTGTATTCTAAAGCTATTATTTATTCTAATGTTCTCTTGTAGATTCAAGTTCACATAAACAAGGTTGCGTTTGAGGTTTCTCACCTTCAGGTGCTTTTGGACCATTGGGGAAATGCCTTGTGGATTGTGGCTTGGGTACCCACTTTTCCTACCCCTTCTCATGGCCAGTTGCACTCTCGGGGTCGACATTGGAGTGACTCTGCTTGCCCCCGCTCTCAACCTCCTCTTCAGCTTGGTTCTCGCCTTCCTTGCTGGTCTCATTCTCCTCCTCCACAGGCTGGCCAATGGTGGCCCTCTAGAGGAGTGGTAGGAAGTAGCGGTGGTGATTCTAGGTGGCCCTCTAATGATACTCTTGCTATTGGATCTGGTTGGCTAGACACTGTAAAAATTTTTCCGCATTTGGCGCTTGCAATCTTGCCCCCACGCGAGGATAAAGAAGATAAAGATAAAGATGTTGATGATGGTTGGGGTCCTCCTCCTGATATCACTTTGAACCCCACTGATGTATGAGGAAAAAAATTGGATGATAGAGACCCTCCTTGCTCTACTAGTACTACTTTGGCTACTTAATGGCCTTTTTTTTATGATTGTAATGATGAACTTTTGGGCTAGGCCCATGTGATAGCTGGTTTTTTTGATTTTCTGGGCACTTCCCATGTGACTCTCGGAGTGCGATTTATTACCACCCACCCTTTTCTTGTGGATATGTATTTTAATCTTTTCTATTAATATAGATTAATGCATATTCATCAAAAAAAAATTATATTATATTTTTAAGTCTATTGCATTACTTCGCCCCGTTTTAATTGTGTTTGCCCACTTGTCCAATACAAGAAAGTTGTAATACTTAAAACTATGTGCTTTCCACATAGCTGCAATGTGGCACAAACTCCACATGTCATGAAACATATCTGACCAAGCTTTTTTGTGGAGGTATTAAAATATTTCCCTTCACTTAAAATTTTGTGTAAATGGAAAAAATTAAATGTTAAAATGTGTGGGTTATTGAAAGTATTCAAGAAAAAATCATGACAAAGGTATGATGTGAAAAGTTTATATTTTACTATCGAAGTAACCCTTGCACCCCTTGGTGCATGTGCTAGTTTTAACTCAAATGCACTTCAGTAATAAGTTAAACAATCCAAATGTTCAACATATTCAACTTCAACTTATATGCATTCAATGTGCACTTCATTCTTTTTTCCTAGAGTTCTAAATATGGTGCTTCCTATCTTGCAACAATAAACATAGTTACTACTCTAATTTGAAAGTATGCCAAATTAGATCCATTTCATTTTATGGATAATATTATTCTAATCAATATTGACAGTTTATGCTCTAATTTGTTTCACATGCTAAACCTCAACTATACAAATAATCTAAACGACCAAAGCACCAGCAAAAACGTGATGCAATTTATTTCTTATTAGAATAGGCATAGAATTGTTTGATTTTTCTAAAGATGATTTAAAAACAAAAACCAAATACAAGCTTGTTACAATCTAATTACATAGGCATTGTTTGCATTAGAAGGCAGCCAAGTCCTATGTAATAGAATTTGTTAGGGCTTTAATTCTCAGTTTTCCAAAATAAAAAAATATTTTTTTTCTATGGTCAACAAAGCAATAGATGATATTCAGGGGATTCAATCAGTGGATCCATAGAAAATAGGAACTATTGGTTCCTAATTTATAGTCTTGGCCAAAGCTCTAACTATGTGTGTTGGGAACTTGTGCACAGGTTGGTGGTAGAGGTTCCTATAGGAGGTGAAGGTGCCAATGGGTTCTTATTGGATATGATATTGTTGACAAGGAGAACTAGTGTATGCGTGTGTTTGATAATTACTAATACGAATGAATGCATCAATTAAAGTAGATTGAAACCTGCATAGTTTCATTTTAATGTGTTTGGGTGCCAAATGAGCGACACTAGTTTCAATTTCAGCTTCCCCCATTATTGTGAATTGGTCACCCAACCACTCAGATGTAAATGCAATCATCCTCTTTCAATTTCATTTCCCATTCTTGGCACGATTCAAATTCCACCATGGAATTTAATGCTGCTATAGTGGTGTGACTTAGGGTTTTGCAAGCAAAGTATTTTATTTGTTTTTCTTCCTCATTCTATCTTTAGACAATACAAATAGAGTAGAGCATAGAAGAAAAATATTCAAAAGGGAAGAACTTGCAAAAATCAATTACAAAGAAGATGTAAGGAGACAAAGGTTATTTCAAACTATAACCAAATTTTGTAATTTTAGTTTCCAATTTTATGTCTCCATTGTTGTGAATGCAACTTAGAAAATGTATCATTTTGAGAAGTTCTTTTCAACACATTTGGTGTTGTTGTAGAGTAGGGGAATTTTCTACTCATGAGTCTCTTTATTCTCAAGATATTCCCAAGGGGTGAACTACCCAAAACTACCTCAAGTAACAAATTGATACTTCTAGCACCAGAAAGAGCAAGTCACAAAGATTTTATGGACAAACTGATGAGGTCTCGACCAAAGGACGGTAGTGAAAAATATGGATGTAACGTATGGACCAAACAGCAACAAAAGGAAGCTTCTCAAGTGGTTACAAGGTGTATCGAGTTGTTACCATTGACAAAATTCATTGACAAGTGGAAAACATGCACGAAAATGGTCATTTGAATGTTGAAATGTCATAGGACGATAGCGTGGCACACAGATGTCTACGCGATGTGCTAGTGTCCAGACACATCATGCTACAAAATGATGAGAACTGGAGGAGCACAAGGTTTAATGCAAAGTTGATGCATAAAGGTAGCTACTAAAAAGGGGTTTTGAGCATCCTAAGAAGAAAAAAAGGCTTATGCAGGGTAAAAAATGAGCCTACACAAGTGCTAAGGGAGTGGATAGTAAAGAAGATACAAGAATCTATTTGAAATTGCAAGGGGTACAATTTTACGACATTACATTTTTCCCCCACTTTAGCGGACATATGAATCTACACTAATATGCACACTAAAGGAAATCGACTAAACATAAGTAACATCATGATACCAAAATAATACTATAGAGGAAGCAGATAACTCTTCGAACCAAGGAAGCACGCCCCCAGGCTGAAGTTCTATAAAACAAACACATTAGACAAGAAAAACCTGCATAAGAAAAAAATGTTAGAACATAAAAATCCATTACATCACATGGTTAGAACATAAAAACACATACACGCAGGGACCTAACTAACTAACAATATTTGAGTCAGCAAAGTGAAAGAGACCTCGATGTAAAAGGTTATCTCAGTACTATGTGTCGTCCCCAAATTAAGAAATAACACACTTAGAAGAATTCTAAAATGGAGAGAAGAATGTAAGGATTGGTTCCTTCAAGAGAAGAATACACCCAAAATTCAAGGAAGCAACCAATATCGAAGAGAGGAAGAGCATATACAAAGGATGAAGAAGATTCAAATCCTCGATCTGACATACACATTTGAGAAGAGAGAAAATTTAAGAGAAAGATGGAGAAGTGAAAAGGCTCAAGAGATAGCAAGAAGGAGAAATAAAAATTCCAAGAGAGATGTCTCCACAAGTATTCTCTCTTAAGGAGGTTTGAACAAAAGGACTCCATATCGTTGCAGAACTACAAATTTGCACAAAGTACACTGAAGGCCCTCAAACCAACAATGGACAAATCCTGTAGGATGTAAGTGTCTCACAAGCCTACAGACCTGCAAGAAGGTATTCTGCCATGTTCTCTCTCATGAAGGAATCCCAGTGAAGGGGGGACTCTGCAGAGTCGGACTGGAAAGCAGCTTCATAGACACACCTACAAAGCAACATGTTAATCTGCAGATAGAACATGTTAGAAGACAAAAAGTAGCCACATAGACAAGCAAGCAGACAATCACACAGACGACCCATAATTTGAAGGATTTCAAAGGGGTCCCTCAACAACCCTTCAAAAGAAGAGGGGTCCACTCAAGGTACACACTATTTAAAAAGAAAGGTCTAGTTTGGCTACCCCCAAGCTAGATGCCATAGAATTCATTTGAGATAAAAAATTTCAAAGGGGCTCCCTCAGGAACCCTTCAAAAGAAAAAATGGGTCCACTCAAGGTACACTTCAATTGAAAGACATATAGAAGAGAGGGGGTCCTTAGAGGGATGCACATCTATACAACAAGCTATCACTCCTCCCAACATATAGAGGAGGAGAACCATGCAAGGTACTTAGAACATACAGGATAGAGGTGGACCTCGATATCACTTGTCATTTGAAGAAGAGGCAGACACATCAACAAATAAATGAGTGATGGCATCTAAATCATGAAGTTGTTATATTTTATCCTTCAAGACCTTACATTCACTAGTGGAATGGCCAGTCACTCAATGGTATGTGTATAGGAATGAATTTGTACCCCTAATTAAAATTCCCCTTTTACCCCTCTCCACTTTAGAAGACCAAATTCAGAGGCTTAATTCCACATAAGCTCATTTTCCTCCATCCACTTGGCACCTTTTTTGAGTGTCGGTAGAGGCGTTATTGTCATGGACACCCACACGACGCGTAGACGTCTATGCAACACACTTATGTCCTTGGCAAATTCCTATGGCTGGAGTTTGTAGAGGCATTACACTTCCTATTGGAAGTTGAATTGTAACTCCTCCCTTCAGCTAGCTGACCCGAATATGATTGTTTCTTTATCTCTCTTTTTCATATTCACTATTCCATCATCCAATTTCATCTCTTCACCATCTTGATACAACTTTATCCACAGGCTCTTAGCATTTCAAGCATTGAAGCAGCATTTTGCACTCCATAGCAACAATCTCGTCACTTCGTCACTTCAATAGAGCAAGCCTAGGACAACACCATTGCAGAAGAGGCTTGATTTCCTCTCATTTTCTCCCCCACTAGCCTTGAGCGCTTTGGGCAGAGGTGGTAGGATCCTCACTCATCTTCTCTATTACTTGGTTGAGTTAGCACATTACTGTTTTGAAGTGTTTTGTGTACTTTTCTTGTATTTCATTCTTTATCATATTATTTCTACGTCGTTACAAACTTGGTTGTCTGTGGAGGTGGAAACACCAAAACGGGGGTCTGACTGAGGTAGACCCCTAAACGCCCCCTCAACATTTTCCCTCTTTTCTATGTGTAGGTGGAGATATCTTGGAGTGAGCTGGAAAAAAAGTTATTATATGAGATCATCTTCATCACCCTTGTGGTAATATTCTTGTTTTATCATGCCCATTTGTATTTTTTGTATTTCATAGTGTTGTTCTGCTCCCAAAGAAACTAGCAACTAGGTTGTTAGTTCATTTTTGAGAGGTCAGACCTTGTCTTCCTGATTATCTGCCTATATGGATGCCAGTGCACTTGAGAGACACCAGCGTGTTGTCCTGTCATCCCAGAACCGTGCTTATGTCCTCCAATAGAGAGCTATCTAAGACATAGAGTTGATCCTAAAAAAACTGACTCGCCTAGTCTCCTTTCAACTCTTAGGTTTGTAGGGTGATCAAAGGGCCTTATAGTCCTCCTCATTCTCATCCCGCCTTTCCCAACATCTCCTTAAACTAAGGTAAGTTAGGGAAACTTGCTGCTCTCGGCCCTCTGTGACTTGGGGCCTTGCAGTAGTTGGTTCCCCTCTCTTATATTTTTGGTGAACCTAACGTGAACCAACATCTTCTCATCTATTGGTGTTTCCTCATGTACCCTTTGATTATTGTACTCCTATGTGTTGTGAAGATTTATGAGCATCACAACCCAGTCCACGACCTCTAGGTATATCATTAGAAGAAGTCTATGACACCTTCCGATGGAGAAGACAAAGGTCACTTCGAATATCTCTACAAGCCTCTTCTCTAGTTATGTGGTTGGCCTTGCCACACAAGAGTAGGTATCATGAGGCTAGTCGAGATTATTTGATGAAACTAACAGCATCCCTACTACTCCTGTTTCACCTACATCATCTTCCATAAACGAGAATGAATCCATCCACTTTCCCTCTGAATATTTCACTAGTCTAAGCAAAGGGTTGGGTGCTTTGGAAAATCACTTGGAGAAAAACCTGAAGTTGGCTAGGGCTGCTAAAGTTATTAGAGAAATAAAGTATATGGTAGGAAAATATCAAGCATGCATAGAACTCATGGCTAATCTCACTGGTCTGGCCGAAGCGTGTGCCCCTTCAAACCATGGTAGCATGATACTAGGTGGAACCTTCAAATAACATGAGAGGTAGTTAGGACTGTCGATGCCTCCCACATCCATGTACATGGATGAAACAGTCCCTTCCATCAGTATCCTTCCGACTTCCGAAAGTTTTGAAACTATCAGAGTAAATAGAAACCCTTTGGGTTTCCACCTCCCCCCTCTTGCTATCCCTGGTGGTGGGGGATTTGGCGGGATGGTTGGCAGAGGCTTTGGTAATGGAGGTGGCATTGGTGGGAATGGTTCCGGTGGAGGTCATGGTGGTGGATTTAGAAGTGGATGTGGCTCTGACGGAGGTCACATCGGTGGTGGTGGAAGCTCTGGTGGTAGTCATGGTGGCAGTTCTGGTGGTGGCTCTGGTAGTGGTTCCACTAGTCCTATGTCTTCTAATGAACCAATTCTGAATACCCTTCTTCAAAATATTGGGAAGATGCAGAACCAACTGGTGAACCTTTCCCAAGCTTTGACCTAGCCTCTCTTCCAACCCTTCTTCTAATATAGCCCATTTTTGGTAGAAATTCTAAACACTCCTTTCCTGCAAGGAATGGAGTTCCTAAATTCGAGAAATACGGTGGAAAATGGGACTTGCAGACACATGTGTCTTCCTTTAATGTCTTGTGTACATATTTCTTCCACCATGATGCATTGATGGCAAAAATATTCCCTCAATCCCTCAAGGATACAACACTCGAGTGGTACTATTCAGAAGATGGTGGTTCAGTTCTGGGATTCTTCCTCACACTCCCATCCTGAAGGGATGTCCATCATATCAATCTCTAGAAAAGGGAAATCTGTTGCGAATGTAGTAGCTATTGTGGATAACAATGGCCTCAGACATGAACAAAAATTCACAAAGTTATCAAAACCTTATTCCTCCATCTTACAAAATTTGTTGAAGGATAAGCTCGTTAACTTGCCAAGTCTTAAACCCATTAGGGAACCTTACCCTAGCTGGTATGAAGCGAAAACACCTATTGTCAGTACCATCGAGTCAATGGAAATGATAGTAAACATTGCATGTGCCTGCATCATGAGATACAGGATCACATTTAGGAAAGTACTATTTGTCTTGATGGGAACACACAAAATACAAACAATTAGTGGTGAAAGCTAACCGTGAATTACAGATATACATAGAACCATTTCCATCGCATTTTTCTAACATGACTATCGATCCATCTAATTCTATTTCTCAACCTAAGGCCTATGTTAACATGGTTATTTTTTGTCCTTCTCTTCGTCTTACGACTGGTTTTCTGGATATAACTTTCACTTCACAAACCAGTGAATGAAAAAATTCTCCACTATACATTCCCACTCGTGTCAATGGAAACATTGTGATGGGGGTCCTAGTCAACCTCACGAGTAGAGTAAACATCATCACAGAGGAGACTCTATTCTCAAACTCCTTGAAAAAGGAGGAATATGAAAAAAAAAATCCATCATCCAAACACATGATGGCCTTGCTCTTAAACCCTATGGATTGATAAGTCTATCCATCCTAGTTGGACCTAGGAACATAGACATGGTTTTCGATGTTATTCCTGAGTCAGACCTATTTAGGGTGAATTTAGGTATACCTTGGCTAGTTTCCATGAATGAGATCGCCTTTGTAATCCATAAGTGTCTTAAGTTTTCCCATGAAGGTGTCATACATGTAGTGCATGATATTGGATAGCAGCCTATGGTGTCCCATTGGGGATATTCATTGGATCACTTTTGGCCCACTCTAGTCGGTCTGCTTCCATCAAGAATGGACCTACTTTACAAGAACTATGTGAAGTATAAGAATGGAGGCAAGGGACAACTGAAGTTGACCCTTCCTATAGTAGAGAAACCAACTGCCTCCTCCTCCTGAAATGGAAAGGAGAAGCTTGCTCCTTCTAGGGCTGCCTCATCCACTCCCCTTTCTTGGGAGGAGTATTGGATGAGTAAGACCAGTCTCCATCCATTGAGTCTAATGGTGCCTGCTTGGCGTAGACCCAAGATCAGGATATCAGATCTCCCTACCAAACCTCATGAACCTTGGTACTATTTGTGTGATAGGAAGAAAGAATCACGAAGAGAATTTGATCTGTGGCCTCCTATCGCTCCTACTCTTAAAGCAGTGAACAGGAAGAGGCCCACCGCTGAGGCACTAGAGTCAATTCCTCCTACTATTTCTGAACCTATCCCTCCCACTCCCATCCAAGAGTTCGTCCCTCTACTGAAAATAGTTATGGAGGACACTCCCATGGCTGAGGTGGAGCCTTTGGTTCCTTCACAACCTCCAACCTCTAGTTCGAAGAGTTGCACAAACCTCTTTACTCGTGAGCGCAAGCATTGGTGAAAGGCTCTCCTAGCTGAGTAGGCCACCTCATAGAAGAAGGAAGAGGAGATGACCACTCCTATATCAATAACTCCTACCATGTCCTCCTCTTTTTCTTTTGTCCAAACTAGCTTTGTATCGCTACTGACTTCTATTGCGAGTCCACATGCATCTGGAAAGGTGTAGATGTTCATCACTCCTTTGGTGGAGCCACCCCTGTTGAAATCTGTTCTGGATGTACCACCTTTCCTACTGACATAACCATCCTAGCCTCTCCTGAGATTGTCACTTCTCTCGAATATCTTTGTGAGATTAGCGGTGAACCTCAGGTGCTAACTCCTCTGTCCATTGAGGTGAAACATGGAACTCCTGTTAAGTCCATGTTTAACTTAGTAGATGAAGTTTTGACCTTGTCAGCATTCTTCGTCAGGTCATTGACATTGGACCCACAATATTTGAGTGACAAAGACCTCACATGTCCTTATTCTTTAGCCCTTGTTGCGGGAGGGTCAAAAGCTCCTCATCTTAACATTACACCATTGTAGGCTCATCTTCCTTCCCCCTATGATGATTTAGAATGGGAAGCTGATGACCTCTTGGTTGATCAGTGTTAGTGGGAGACCCCTCCTTAATCTTTAGATTAGATGTGTGTATGTCATGATATGTTCCCCCATAATCGTGATATGTGTGGCTAGATGACCCTCATCACCCTTGTTGGTGCTTGGATTTAGATGCGGTGTTTGTGTTGTAAACCTTCTTCTATGTGTATCATAATTCTTCCATGTTTGTGATTGACTTTCAAAAAATTGGAGATGATACAAAGCATTGGGAGAATTTAGGCTTCCTTCCATCTTGACCTGATTTTTTATTTTTACTTTGTCTTCCATGCATTCTTCCTAGTCTGGTTGGGGAATAATGATATTTCACCCTTGCATGGTGGTTACCTACTATTTATACAAGCAAGCACAAATTTGACCCCGCGAAACTGGATCCCCATGTGCCCTTTGTTCATGTTCTCTTTCCTTTTGCTTTCTCCTTATCTTTCTTTGTTCTTTGCTTGAGTTGTCACTCTCATGTGAGACAACGCCACCTCTACATCACTTTGATCTTCAGAAAACGCATTCATGGCCAACAAATATTTTCAAAAGAATCTTCACACACTTCTTTGTCAAAATTGTATTCTCAACTTGAAACCCTAACGTAACATGTTTCCTTCATCACGGGTTCATAAAGAAGGACTTGAGAACCTTCCTCCAAAGCGGGAAAAACCTTGATTTTCCCCTCACATAGGGGCATATCCTTCCTTTTGAATTCCTTGATGAAGTGAACACCTTTCAAAAGGATCTCTTGATGATGAATCAATTTGAGAAAGAAGGCATTAGCTTTCGAACAATGCATCCCTTGAGTGGACCCTTTCTTTTCACATCAGGTTCCCAAGGGAGCCCTTCGAAAATCCTTTACATCTTGGCATCTAGCTCGGGGGCAAACTGACTAGACCTACTTCACATCCTTGCATCTAGCTTGGGGGCAACCTGACTAGACTTCACTTTTCAAACAATGCGTCCCTTGAGTGAACCCCTCTTCCTTTTGAAGGGTTCTTGAGGGACCCCTTTGAAAGTCTTCCAACTTGACAGTCTGTGTGACTGTCCACTTACTGGCCCGCATGACCGCTTCTTGATGTGCTCTATCTATGGGTAAACATGTCACCAATTTTTTGACTCTGTGAAGTCCACTTTTCTCAGTTTTCCTCATGTGAGAGTTCTTGGGGGACACCTCCCTTACAGGTTTTCTAGTCTGTAAGACACTTTCCTTGGTTTCCTTCATGTGAGAGTTCTTGGAGGATATCTCCCTTACAGGTCTGCAACCTACAAGGAACTTTCATTCTTTAGATTTATGGTTTTTCTGAGCTATGAAGTTCTTTTCTTATCCTACACTCTTGAGTTTTCCAGATCATGATCTACTTCCTCGATGACTTAGGTATACTTTTCTAACCTTATTAGTTTTTTGATCTACTTTACCGAAGCACTCACTAGTATTCATGCTCACTAAAGTGGCAGAAAAATTTATAGGAGCAAATTTGCACCCCTAATGCAAATTCCCCTTTTACCCCTCTCCACTTTAGAAAACCAAATTCGAAGGCTTAATTCCACATAAGCTTACTGTCCTCCATCCACTTGGCATCTATTTTGAGTTTCGGTAGAGTCATTACTATTGGGGACATTCGCACGAGACATAAATGTCTGTGCGACGTGCTTACATTCCTGGAAGATTCCTATGGTTGGAGTCTACAAAGGCGTTACACTTCCTATTGGAAGTCAAATTGTAATGCCTCCCTTGGACTAACCGACCCAAATATGACCGTTTCTTAATCTATCTTCTTCATATTCACTATTCCATCATCCATTTTCATCTCTTGACCATCTTGAGACAAATTCATCCACAAGCTCTTAGCATTTCAAGCATTGAAGCAAATTTTTTCACTCCATATCAACAATATCATCACTCTATCACTTCAACAGAGCAAGTGTAGGAAAACACCATTGCAATAGAGGCTCAATTTCCTCTCATTTTCTCCCCCACTATCCTTGAGTGCTTTGGGTGGAGGTGGTAAGCTCCTCACTCATCTTCTCTATTACTTGGTTGAGTTAGCACATTACTGTTTTGAAGTGTTTTGTGCACTTTGCTTGTATTTCCTTCTTTATCACATTATTTCTATGTTGTTGCAAACTTGGTTGTCCGTGGACGTGGAAACACCAAAATGCGGGTTTGACTTAGGCTGGCCCCTAAATGAACCTACAACATTTTCCCTCTTTTTTGTGTGTAGGTGGAGATATCTTGGAGCGAGCTAGCGAACAAGTTATTACATGAGGTCATCTTTGTCACCCTTGTGGTAATATTCTTGTTTTATCATGCCCGTTTGTATGTTTCATATTTTATAGTGTTGTTCTGCTCCCATAGAAACTAGCAACTAGGTTGTTAGTCCATTTTTGAGAGGTCAGACCTTGTCTTCATGGTTCTCTACTCGTACAGATACCAACATATCTGAGATATGTCAGCGTGCCACACTATCATTCCAGAACCCTGCTTTTGTACTTGGACAAAGAGCTATCCAAGACACATTGTTGATCTTAAAAAAATTGACTCGCCTAGTCTCCTTTCAACTCTCAAGTTTATAGGGTGATCAAAGGGGCTTATATTCCTCCTCATTCTCATCCCACCTTTCCTAACATCTCCTTAAATTAAGGTAAGTTAGGACAACCTGCTACTCTCGGCCCTCCGTGACCTGGGGCCTTGTAGTGGTTGGTTCCCCTCTCTTACAATATGCACAAAAATATTTTTTCTTTATCATATTTATGAAATTTCTTACGTGTAGGAGGAGGAAGGTCAATTAAGAGAGCTTTGAGAAGCCTTGACAAAATACGCTTTTGATCAAATAAAAAATGAGGAGTAGGAAGCAACCCTTTCTCTTGCAGAGAAACACTTGACTACTCACAAGACAAAGACACGAAGAAAATAGACAATGCAGGATGAATCGATCTAAGAGAACAAGGTTGAGCGGGAATCATGTCGACACCCAATCATAGTTTCTGCTTAGAACTGTTCATTCGAGCAACCAATTCCTAAATTATGCTTACAAGGTGCACATTCTATATGGAATTGAATGCCTTGTTCATTATGCCCACAACGTTTACACTCATAGCCATATTTAGAGACAAGCTTAAAGCAAGGTCCATAATGAGTTTGCAAACCTTGAGAAGAAGGATCTACATAGAGAGTATTATTCCAGCAATGGGGATCATACTCTTCTATGGGATTTCCATCAACCTTTTTGATAGGACTACCAACATTAGCCTCTTTAACAAAATCATGACCATCTTCCCCAAAATGGGGATGATCAACATTAAGAATATTACAATTGTTGTGCACATTACCCTATGATACAAAAGAGTAACCATCTTCAATAGCAGATTTGGATGATGTTATCAAAAGGCTTGAGTGGATTGGGTCGACTTTATATTCTCCATTGAAGGATTATGTAATGTCTAGAGAACTCCAATCATCACCAAGATACACATTTTCTTGAGAAGAGGTAGTAGGCTTAGGATTTTTTGCTTCATAAGGGTCTTCTTTAGGGACATATATCTCTAGAGTATCCTTTGTAGTAGGTACTGCTAGAGTAAACATCGACACATTGGAAGACACTGAAGGAATAAGAGTAGGCACAACCAAAACCTAACCAACAACTACCATCTCACATAAGTGCATAGCCTCAGGGTTAGCCTTGACTATGACTACTCTATTATTGCAAATGAAGTTAATAGATTTATGCAAGGTAGACAAGACTGCACCCATAGCATGAATACATGGTCTACCAAGAAGAAGGTTATATGGTAATTTTCTTGACATAACATATACAAGGGTGGTTACAGTAATGGGTACAAGCTGAAAGGTAATACTTAGTACACCTAGAGCTTGTTGCCCAACATTATCAAACCCATGAATAACAACAAAGGAAGCATTAAGAGAAGATGAATCAATATTAATCTTAGACAATAGATCAATGCTACATACATTGAGTGTTGAACCGACATCAACAAGAGTATGTCTAATGCTAATTTTATTAATGTTAACTATGATCATTAGAGGGCCCACGTTTTTTTGCACATCCGGGGGTGGAAGTTCCTATTGATAGAACACAATATTTAGTGAATCTGCACAAATATGAACCATCAACGCATTAACATCTGTCGGTCTAGTGGAGGTAGGAAAGATGATATTTTGCAAGTCTTCTTGAAGCATTCCTTCATAAGCCAGAGCAGACTGAAGCAAGTCCCATAGTGATATCTTAGTCGGAGTAACTTGGATTTGCTCGACAAGATCATAATCATCGGGTGCTTTAGTTGTAGGTTTAGGTGCTTGAGGAAAGCTTGGTTGAGAAGTTGTTAAAGAAGTGGGTTGATCAACATTTTGTATATTCCTCCTAGTCTCATAAGCATGGGCTACCACTCTATAAGAGGGAGCCTTAGAAAGATCAGGAAAATCACTATCAAATGAAACACCATTAATAGAACAAATCCTTTTAGGAGAAGGCCTAGTTGGAGTTAGGTAAATAACATGACTCTTAGGCCTTTGAGGGGAAATAAAGAGATTATATTTACAAACTCATCACAACTAGTGGAATAATTATTTGAAGGCATATTCTCAACATCAAACCAGGGAGGATCAAATGTGGAAGGAGATTCATCATTCACTAATGCATCATCTCTAGAAGAGAGTGCATTGGAGTGAAGAGTAGAATCATCATTCATAAATGCATAATCTCTAGAAGAGAGTGCATTGGAATAGAGAGGGTAGAGTAACATTAAGAAATTTATCAATGATTTCATCCTTTTGTGGAAAAATATCCTTAGAAGGAATTTCAGGAGAGGGATCAATAAAGAATAATAAGAAAGGAGAAAATAACTCACTTTCACAACCTTGTAAGAGAACTTGTTGAAGCTTATTAACAAAGCTTGAAAGCGATAGAAGGAATAAAGATAGAAAATAAATTTTGGAATAGAGATATAGGCACACCAGCCAATCTAGAGCAATCTAGAGGTGATAGAACTAAGAAAAGCCAAAAATTCTAGATTTTTTGATTTTTTTGGTATTTTCTACATTCTAGTAATTTGCATTTTTGGAGGCCTTCAAAGTATAATTTGGGGTAAAAAATTGCATCGGTCCTTAAAAATTTGATATCCAAAGGAATCATATTTTAGGGATTGAATTAGTCCTCTTAGAGACCTTTCCAATGGTGTAAACAGTTTTGAATTCCGAGCACCGAGTCAAAAGTTATGACCCCACCAAGTTGGAGTAAATAAATTCCTAGTTTTTAAAAAAATATTGTGTTTCATGCCAGGTTCACAAAAATGTAGAGTACGGGGACTCACTACTCATGAGTCTCTTTATTCTCAAGAGATTCCCAGGGGGCGAACTACCCTAAACTACCTCAGGGAACAAAGAGAGAGTTCTAGAACCAGAAAGAGTAGGTCACAAAGATTTTCTGGATAAATTGACGAGGTCTTGACCAAAGGATGACAACACGAAATACAAATGATAGTGCGACGCGTTGGCATACCAAAGGAATGTTGGCATCTCGTACAGACTCGAGAGTGATTTTATCACAAAAAATGATAGAGTTGCTACTTCTACTCTAATTACTGAGAACCTCCAAAATACGAGAAAGTGATAAATTGTAATAGAACTGAAATGAAGTAGAGTATAAATGATAAAGATAAGGAGAATAAATAAAGTGCTTACAACCACCCAGGTAATGAAGCCTCTAATAGACAAATGTCTTCAATACCTACATGCATAAGACCTAGAGAAAGTGTTTGGGCTATATAGGGGTTTGCCTCAGTTAAACCCCCATTTTGGTGTTCCCACCTCCATGGACAACCAAATAGATAGATAGAAATGAACAAAAGAGTGATAAGAGAAATCCCCGCTCGAGGAGGAGAACCCATATCACAAAGTGTAGGTGATAAAGTCAATCCCTGCTTGAAGAGGAGAAATCGTATCAAAAAATAGAGATGTAATTAATAGGGGATGTGTGAAATCCCAAGATGCTCACAAGCATAAGGAGATTCCAACTATAAGACTAAAGGAAGCCAAAGAGAGAGAGAAATAGCTACAAGAGCCAAGAGAGTTACAAAGGGTGTTGTGAGATTTTAAGAGCTTGAGGTTGTTGTAGCAAGCTATATGGAGCTGTGCAAGTAAGACAACAAGAGCAAGAGAGGAGGAAATGGTAGGAGCCAAAGCTAGTAGACCAAAATGAATTGAAAAGATAGCATTCAAGGAGAGAAGAAGAGCAAAAAAAAAGCTTCCTGAGTGCTTACAAGGCATCCTGAGCCATTACCATCGAGAAAATTTGCTAAAAACTGGAAAAAATACACCCAAATGGTCATTTGAACATTGAAATTTCGCAAGATACTAGCACGACATACAAATTTCTACATGACACGCTAGTGTCCAGATACATCATGCTACAAAATAATGAGAATGGGAAAAGCACAAGGTTTGACACAAAGTTGATGCACAAAGGTAGCTGCTAAAAAGGGGTTTTGAGTAGATCCTAAGAGGGTAAAAAGGCTTATGCAGGGGCTAAAATGAGCCTACACAAGTGCTAAGGGAGTGGAAACTAATGCAGATACAAGAATGCATGTGAAATTTCAAGGGGTGCAATTTTACAACATTACAGTTTGTTGGCATTTCAAATCGCACCTCTGGAATGCGGTTTGGAAACATACAACTATGTGCAGTAAACTTCTCTTCAAATTTGGAGGGGAAGCTCCCTCTTTTTTTGAGTTTTCTAAAAGAAAGTAAACTAACGCTAATTTTCCTATCTTTTTATTTCAGATACGAGAACACAAGGTTATAGAACTCTTGATGTTGCGGCTGAGGTTTTCTCTTTAATAAAAAATATCAACTACAACTAACTTACGCTAAAGACATTTCTAACATCTCAGGTAAACGCAAAGCAAGAGACTGAGAAATGAACAAATTTTGATTCTTTGACAAAGATACTTAGATAAATTTTCTTCCAACATACATCTGCTGAATTTCAATGCAAGTTGAAAAGGAGATCATATAAGCATAACACAATAAATGGAAATCTGAGACTTTATATCAGGGCAGTGAAGCAAGCACAAGACTTTATTTCCTCAAACTTCGGGCACAAGAGATTACACTTCTGGGACAACAAGTTGTAGCAAAATACATGCAACATGCGATCAAACTAGATCAACACTTAACACAAGATACATGCACTGAAAAAGGATTTGCAGCTAAAAGAGGCATGCAAACTTGCTCTTAACACAAAGTGAACTGAAACTAAACAATAACAACTCACAAGAAAAATAAGCTTAGCAAATTTTTATCACAAGCACGGTTAAAGAAAAATGGGCAAACACTACCCTTATTTATAACTAAGTAGAGGAGTAGGGAACCCTAAAATCTCCTTTCTTTTACAACTAATACTCGCCAACTCGCAAGCTTTATTTCTAAAACTAAAGAAGATAAACATCTAACACATAAGAAAGTATGGAAAATAGGAAATGCCAACTATTACAATTGTTTTCTTTCTCTTCTCAAAATAATGGATAAGAATTAAGATGAGAATAGAAAGAAAGCTAGGAAGAAATATTCTAGATGAAAGTTGCTTTTATATCTCAAGCACATCCACCAAAAAGTGGGAAACTGTGTCTCTGTCAGGTGCATCAATACTATCAATAGAAAAGTTCCTCTTTTCTAAAATTTCTTCGCCATCTACAATAGATCTCAGGAAATCTTCATTCTCCTTAGCCGCTTTCTTGAACTTTGCTGACATCATCAAAATCTGACTCATTCTTCTAACACTGCCATGTTGTTGCTAGGAACAACACTATGAAACTTTGTTTGGACTTCATCAAGCCCAACATAGGAACCATCATCATGACAATATCGACAAGGAATCTCTATGACAAAATCCCTTATGAATTCAAGAGCATCGACAACCCTTTGCTTGTATGTAACAAACTCTTCAGAAATCCTCTCATAAGTTTTCACTTTGAAGAAGTGATGTTCTTTCCATGCAAGAATTTTTCTTTTGTGTTCTCTTGCAACCATTGAGCCATATGCTGTGTCTAAATTTGCAATGATGATTTCATGCATAGGCTTCACTTCAGCTATCAACTTCTCAAATCCCTAGATAACTTGACATACATCATAGGCATTATATCTCAACTGAAATATCTGTGCTAGAATTTTTGTGCCCTTAGTGATGATTTCCTCAATCCATTCCTATGTTTGTTTCCCACAAAATACCAACTGCCTCAACTGTTGTTGATCAGTTCATGTCTCTAAAACCTGGGGTAGCAACTATGTTTTTTGTGAAGTTCCATGAATGAGTTTTGAAATGTATAACCGGAGTTGACGATTTTCAGCCTTGAGGGTTGCCTTGTCTTCTCCATCTTTTAGCACTCTATCTTGAAGGTTTTTAGATACCATTTTGAACAAACTCATATCAGCATGCTTAGTGCTCTTGCCAAGATTATCTTTGACCATTACAAAGTCATCAACATCTACTTCATCCCTGTTTCTATCCTTCATCCCTATTTCTATCCTCTGGAGGTGTAGTTGTTTCTATGACCATCTCACCATCATGATTTCTCTCAAAGTGAATTTGTTTCTTTGCCTTTGTTTTTGGTGCTTCTTGATACACATCATCAAAATTCAGCTGATATGAAGGTCTTCGTCTTGTCCTTCCTAAGGATCTCTCAAGCCAAGATGTGGTATCTCTATTAACATCCATGGGAGGCTCAACTGCAATCTCTTCCTCTACCTCCTCGTCCTCCAAATCAATGTGAATTGGTGAAGACCTTGGAGATGGCAAAGGGTCATGTGTCAAGGGCACATCTTTTGTTTCCTCTTGAGGTATGGGCTCATGTGGAGGGAATTCTATTTCAACTGTTGTCTACTCCTGTATAAATATATCCAATAAGTCCAACCTCTTCTTTGCATTCTTCATTGATCTACTACCCTTTACAACCTCTTGAGATAGACTTTTTCCTTTCATCTTCGGTTAAGCTCTGGAAGAAGAGAGAAGTGATGATTGTATTCTTGGTGGTAATGCTTGATGCAAGCAATTACGAATTCTAAGCTTTGTATTGAAAAGGGAATGGATGCTGCTGCAAGAATTCCTGAATGGCCAAGGTGCCTAATGGTGACATTGCCTGCGTCTTCCCAAGCACTCAAATTGAATACTGGCTTGATGTGGTGCAAGTCAGTCTTATCTATTTTGATGAAGTCATGATACAATGCTAATTAATTTTTGAACTCAGTTGGAATGTACTCCATTTTGCAAAACTCGAAGATTGACTATAAACTTTCCTATATTCGAACGAGATTTTGCATACTTTCTATTTTTAGCTTGCTGATTTTCTTCGTCAAATAGACGAATTTTTTGAAATTTATTTTGAGATATGGGTTTTGTTCATAATTTTGTTACAAGTAAACCCATATCATCCATTTTTGAAAATTTTGAGTGTAGACTGAAAAAGTAGCAAACCCTAATTTTCTTCGAAAAAGCAGAAAAAAGTTGGCATCTGGGTATTATTTAGAGGCACATTTTGGATGAACCCATTTGATCAAATGTTGAAAACCTTGAAGTTTGACTGAAAAAGCAACAACTTGAAATTTCTTTGAAAAAGCTATGATATGGGTTTTGTTCAGAAGAATGTTTAAGATGGACCCAAAAGATTAGAAGTTGTAAATTTTGAAGTATTCTCTGACATGCAAAGAAAAAAGTAGTTGCTGCAACTTGAGAAATTTCTTCAAAAATTATTCAAAATCATGATCTGAAATGACCCAGATCAATAGAAATTGAAAACTTCGACCTCCTTCAAAGAATTGATGTTTTGGATGAAAAAAAACATGAAAAAGCAGCCTCTTCTGTGTGTTGGTCTGAAAATTCATGAAAAACTTTGAAAAACCAGCAAGTTTGAGTTCTTGAATCTTGAAAAGTGAAACTTTTAAGTTGCTGCTCTACTTTTCCTTGGATGCCACCTGCAAGAAAATATGAAAAATGAAATACAAAGGCATTTTAAATAAGTTTTATCTTGAGAGAAACAACTTTCTTTTTCCCTAACTCTTCAAAACCCTAACTCAAACTTATGCATTGAATGTGGACGTTTCTTCTTCATTTGAAATCTTGAAATTTCAATTTTTTTGACTAAGGCATGAGAGTTTGGGCGCCCTTTTTGGCTAGAGGTGCCTATCTCTTTCAGACTTAGCCATTTTTCCATTACTTTCGACTTTTTCTCAAATTTCAACCCCTATTTGATCCTGATTTTCGACCTCCAAATTGATCTCACAGATGATCTGAATGATTCATCACGGAGCTTGATTGAACCTAATGAAGTTTGTTTGGAGGCAACTTCTGACAAAAACTTCATCTGACACTTCAAAATGTCAGGTGCCTATCTCCTCCAAGGGCAACCATCTTTACCAGTGTTGGCCATTTTTATGAGCTTCAAGTTCTTTCTTGTTTTCTGACCTTCAGATGAATTCATGATTTTTGGGGCTAAACTGATTAGATTGACTGGCTGTCAGATTCACTAGATAGCTTGGCAGATTCTGACGAGATGATCTTGGAGACTGTACTTGTTCAAACTGCCATTTGAGGCCTCAAAACCCTAGGTGCCTATCTTCTCCAGGGGTGCCCATGTTCACCAAACTTAACCATTTTTTCATTTGTTTTCTCCTTGAAGTTTGAAAACCTCTTGCCATGGCCCCTGTTCATCCTAAGTTTGTTGGTGGCTGAGTGATACGATGAGCTGAAGAACACATCCGCTGTGAAGATGGTAGGAAACTAGAGAGATTGAACATATTCACAAACCCTAATTGTTGGATCTAAACCTCCAAAAGGTTAGGCACCTTTCTCTTCTCGGGGCACTTAAATTATTTAGACTTAGAATATTTTTGATGTTCTCATGATTTGTATTCTATCTTTTGGTTGAAACTCCTTCGTTCAATCTCGAATTCCAAATGACTGAGAGATTAGATGACTACGTTGTCGGGCTCACTACAGAGTTGAGAAGAACTTGATCAACATTGCCTAGGAACATAAACCCTAATTTCACCATGTGATGCCTTGAAAATTTGGGCGCCTATCTTCTCCAAGGGCGCCCATGATTGGTAGACTTAGAATTTTTTTAAGATTTTCAAATTTCTCCTTCGTTTGACGTGTTTTCCTTTGCTCTGCTATTGGAAACGGATTTTTTTCTAATAGGGGCGCTTGGTGTCTCTAGTGTTAGAATTTTTTTTGCATTTTTTGCATTTTTCCAGCTTCCTCTCTCTGTTTTCCATTCTTCGTGCATGTTCATCATTAGCAGCTTTTGTTCAGTGTTTGAATGTATGACTCTAGCACCTGGCAGATGACTGAGCTCCATTGATGATCTTGGATCTCCATAAAAAACTTTTGAAAAAGCAGAATAGACCCACTAGGAAAAAACTAATCTTTACGTGATTCTGATTGTACCAACCTGATGAGGAAGTATTTTGAGCCAATCAAAATCAGTCTCAACCCTAGAAGCCAAAATTTCTATTTTTAGAAAATTTTACCTGTATCCATTTCAAAAGAAACCCAAAAAAACCTAGAAAAGTTACTATTTTTATAAATTGCTGAAAATAGAAATTTTCCTAAAATTTAGGGTTGAAAAACTAAAATCTAGGTATTGTAGATTTGGTCGCTTTGAGCTGACCCAGATTGTCAGATTTTGAAAATTTTAAGTTTTTGACCCTCATGCAAAACATGCAAACCCCAATTTTGACCTTTCTGACAGATTTAACAAGATTTTGACTCATTTCTTCAAAATGCCTAAGTGTAGCAAATTTTTTAATTTGGGGTACAACACAGTTGTGAATGTAAATAAATGTTAAAGGAATTTGATAAGTTCTAAATCTATTATAATGTTCTATAACAACTCTTTTATGTGTTTGTATTGGGTAGTTAAATGATGGATAGCTAAATAGATAAAATTATGAATGGTATTTATTGATGCTGTAATGAGTAGATCATCTACAATTTGTCACTTTTATTTTTCCATTTCTCTTTATTGATTGTGACTCTGCTACCTTGAGATAGACACCGATCTCATTGTGCTTGTTCCAGTCACCCACATTCAAATAAATCATTAAACTTATTTATTTTCAGTTCCATCATGTTGTTCATGATATCACTCTGTAGGAAATATAAAAAAATCATTTTTTGTGAATCATGGAACTCATCCCACCTTACATTCATTTCCAAGGTGTTAGCTATATAAGGGTTAGAGATAGTTTACTTAGTCGAGTGATGATCTTAGGGGTTGAGTAGACAAGTTGGATTTGAACTATAATGAAGTTCATTATTGCTTATAATAGATGATTTCAATATCTGTTAAGGTATAACCTTGAAAATATCCTCTTGAATTTAAGTTGAGCTCAAAGTGTAGAAAACAAAACCCTCTTTTGTTAACTTGGCGTCCTCCATAATTTCGTTGATTAATTGATTTCATTCATTTGTTGACAACTCTAACCTTAGGAGTGATTCAGTTTTTAAAAATGGAACAGTGATTTTTAAACCTAACGACATCATACAACATAATTTTCCTACTTGTATTTCAATTCTAATATTTGTAGGCATTTGTGTGCTTTGCGTGTGTTTCCTTCAAATTTTTTTGGGACAGTGCTTAAGGCATATGCAACATGCCAATTGTATACATACTGTTCTATGTGCTAAGTGGTTCTTATAAGCACTAAATTTTGTTTATGATACCTACCGAAGAATTATGCTTGATGGTATGGTACAGTTTGGAGAAGATAATGCCAAGCACAACAAATTTTTGCTATTGCAAGTTGTTCATTGGATATAATGATAAGTGTGGAGTACAACATAATTTATTGGTCTAACATACAATGGATTCTTTTCTCATGAAACAAAATTTTATTAATGCTTGAGCTGACACACATATAGCGGCCACCTGGACATCTAGGGGAGGAGTGATGGTAGCCAGAGGTGGTTGACCCAGTTTGAATGACGACCTTAATTCTTTCTATACATAGGTTTCAAAGCTTTAACAAGAGAATTACTACAATCATCAGTGACCAAACATGCACTGGGGAAATGGATGCGAAGCGTATGAACGGTCGGTATGTTGGAATTTCTACTTCAATTGTTATAGGCATAAATTTTTATGTGCATAAATTGTTATGTTGGTAAGTTTTTGCACCCATATAGTTCAGGTCAGGGGTTAAAATTCATTGTTAAGCTCTTACGAAAATGCCTTCTATGTAGGATAATTCAATAATTGATTTTGTTTTTGTTTTTATTTTTAAAATAAATTAATCCCTTAGAGTGATTGGTTGGTGTCTTTGTTCTCTCCATTGTCATTTTTAAATTTTTTTTTTTTAATAAACTAGGTGGTCTAGTTTTGTGGTCAACAATGAATAGTATGTGTTGAGAGTAATGGTTGTCGAACAATTTTATTTTTTTTGATGGAGGGTTCAGACCTGCGAGGCAGCCCATCGAGGCACAAAGCCTACAAGCTACCAATCAGCGAAGGCCACCACGTAGATGTTTTAGGAACCCGAGACGGGCCCACACGTGCTAGAAACCTCTTCGGCTTAGAGCCAAGGACTGAGGGGCATCCACGTCACCAAATTCGCCTAGGACACGATCCTAGCCTCATCCCTTATGATGTCAGAGCCTTGCACTCAGCAAGACTTCATCCCTAGTGGGCTCATTTTGAACCTTTCAACTTCACCAGTAGACCAAGGGCCCATTGATGTCGGACAATTTAACTAATTAATGTGTTAGAACAATTATATTTTGTTTTTATAATATTTTTTTGGGTACATAAATCAGGATTTGTATTAAATATCAAAATTCAAAAAATTACAACTTTCAGTCAGACACCAAGTGTCGATTCAGAGTTTCAACATGGTTGTTGTGTACAGAGAACATGACACCTACCCCCCTAGAATGAAAGACAATCAACTAAGAATGAACATTAGACTTCAAAGGAAATACATTGCATGTCTACCAACGATGCCACCAAAATACAAAAAATCGAAGACGCTCGCCACCATCGTCCAAAAGAACATTGAGAAACCTATCGCCACAAATAGAGGAGACAAAGAGGAGTTGAAGTTGCGCCCAAAGGAGACCTCCAGCTTGTCAAAATTTAGAGACAAAGAGAGAGAGCCAAAACCATAGAAATCATGAACATACCCTCGTCACTCTTCAAACTCCACCCCTTCTGCTAACAAATATTCCCGAAAATGTGAGCGCCAATCAACCTCGCCAAAAGACTCAAGATAAAGATGATGCTTTAGTAAACTAAGGCCGCATCTTGCCCTCCTTCTATGCTCTTGCAATGCTTCCCATTTGAGGTCCATAAGGAACAAATATCTTTGCACAAACACCCCAGCTATGAGAGCTTTGTTCATCTCCCTTGGTCTTGGAAGCTCCACACCCAATTCCACAATAATTATTACATCCTCCACATCACCTAGGAGATCCCCCATGATTAGCAATGAAGCGAGATGCTATATCGGCATTCATGTGGCACCTCTCCACTGTGTCCATATAATCAATACCTAGGAGGAGCTGTGCTACTCCCAACACCAAGGGATCCCAGTCTCTAAAGAACAAATTCAAACGATTGTAGGAAATGTGGCCAAACAATGACAAGAGTTTGCAAGTGGACCTTAAGCACATCGGTGTCTCCATGGCTTCAAATTAGAAACTATGAAACAAATATGAGGTGGTGGAGAGTAAATAAGAAACTCATGACTGACAAAATGTGTGGGCATGCGTCATGTCTATCTACCAAGGTCGTGAGCCATTAAAGCATCACTATGGCCATCCCATCCCATGCTTCAAACCTATTGCCAAAATCTCTACATTGAATGCTACTGTCCTCTGAATCGCCATGTGGGCCGCGCCAATCTAGTAGGAATATCATGGGCTTCATTCCAATGACATGTAGATCTATCATTGTTCAGGCTGCCACGGTTGAAATGAAATGAAATGAAATAGTTTAATGACATCCACAAGGCCAAAGAAGCCTATGGGACCCAAGAACAACACAAGAGCCCCCCACAAAAAGGCCCTAGTCAATTTGTAAACTCCGATTGAGATCAATCCTTCTATAGTGTATTTTGATGATGAAGTTTGTAGTTTTTTTTAACCTTAACTCTTCAAACAAGGTATTCAAATTAAAAAACTACACAGTGTCCCCATAGCTATCCTGGATGTTTTTATATGTTGAGCACTCCATGATGAAGTGTCATTCTGTCTCTACCATACCCTTGTTACAAAATTGACATATTATATGTTCCCACTCTTCTTTAGGAACAACCCACCTGCCCGTTTCACACCTAAGATGATGCGAACTAGTTCACAATTGAGCTATCAACATTTTTGCTTTCCATTTGATATTCACTCCTATATAGGCCTTTTCTTCATGGTCCCTCATGGGATTGAATTCTTTGATATAATAATCCTTTTTACACCCTATTTTTTTCATCCATATAGCATATTTAAATTTTTCTCACATATTTTTTTATTTCTTCATTTGTGTTTGGGCACTCATGCATCTCCACATCCCACTTTTTCATCCATTTGATATTTTGTTTCATCTAGGTTTTATTTCTTCTAGTTAGCTCTTCCTTCACAATTAGCTTAGGCCAACGATGACTCTCCATATTTTGGACCTTTTTTAGGTAGCTTAATAACCGGATCATCGTCGAGGCCTCCAAGGGGAAAGTACCGGTCTCGGCCAATAAAATATCATAAGGAACTGCAGTCTTGAGCTTGAGGCTGCTTGTAATTAGGTGTTTTTGTATTCTTTCCACTTGTCTCCATTTCTGATCTGACATGATGTTGCCCAAAATTTCACACCCATAGAGAATCACTAGAGTGACAACAAGACCAAAAAGAGTTATGTTAGTTTTCCAATCCCATAATTCTGCATTTCTACATCTATTTTGCAAAGAGTATAGCGCTTTCCAACCTCCTTGTATTCTTTTTTCTCTACACGTTTCCCAGCTGAGTTTGTTGTGGAAATCAAGGCCAAGGTACTTGTACTCATCCACTATTTCCAGCGGCTTGCCTTCAAAGAGGAATTCAATTTGTTATTTTTTTCTTTGCAGTGAGAAGATCATTATTTTGGTTTTTCTAGTATTCACTTGCATCCTGACCTCTTGACAAAACATTTCAAGAGCCTTCAAATGTTTTCTCAAATCAGATGTAGTTTTAGCAATTAATATGAGATCATCGGCATATAAGAGTAATTTTATTACAAAGTTGGCCAAATGAATGCCTTCCCCACCAACCTTGTCTATCCATTCTTCCAGCTTATCGATGTAAAGCCCAAATAATGTTGGGGAAAGCAGACAACCTTGAATGTCGCTGCCAAAGAATTCCGACATACCATCATTAGTTCTGGTTTTAGCTCTAACTAGCTCGTAGAGCCTATGAACAACCGCCCTAAGCTCATGTGGAACTCCCAAATCCTCCATTCTCCTCCATAACTTACCTCGTGGAACCCTCTATCCTCCATTTTTATATTGTTAGATGAAATTATTATAAATTATTTAAAAAAAAAAATTATATCCAAATTATTACTATTTATTTCTATATAGAAAGACTAACATGGTTGATGGTGTTCCATCCATCCAAAAAAAGTTAGGATATGTGTGGAGCTTGTCAAATGGGAAAACAAAGTTGCAACCCACTTGATATTGATAAATCATGGCACACCAAAGAACTCTTGAAATATATACATATTGATTTAAAAGGTCTAATGATTACACGCATTGTGTCTAGAGTAAAATATTTTTATTGTTAATTAAAGAATCTTCAAAGAAAATATGAGTGTACTTCTTGAAAAAGAGGTCAAAATGCTTTCCACTTTATAATATTCAAATCGTTGGTGGAAAAAAAAGTGGATAGATCAAGGCTCTTTAGTTTGATTACCTCCAATTTTTTTAAGGAATTTTGTAAAGAGAATAGTATACATAAATATTATACTAATTTATACACTTAGTATAACGAAGTCATGGGTTGGAGGAAGAGGATTTATAGAGATGGAAAGGTGCATTATGTACAATTGGAATGTGCTATTTCAATATTTGGGAGGTGTGTATATAACAATCTACATTCTCAATGTGTGTCCTTGTAAACATTGCAAAATATCACTCACGAGTAAGTTGCTTCCATGCTTTTGGTTGTGTTTTTTTGCATTAATTGTAAGAAGAAAGTTAAAAATGTTATTATTAGAGATGTTATAAATAAGAAGATATATTTGCTTGTGTTTCTTTTGCATTGATTCATGTAGAAAAATGAAGTTAGTTCCAAAAGAGAAAAACAAATATGTTTGTTAGTTTTAATGAGAAATCAAAGGCATAGACGCTACTTGATGTTAATACTAACAAAATTATTATTACTAGAGATGTTATTATAGGTGAGAAGATATAGTTCTTATCAAATGGTAGTAAATATATAGATATTATTTTAATGAAAACTGTTGGTGTGAATCTTTCACACGTTAAGTTTACTTAGGTCTAAGGAATCTTTCTAGAAGTCATATTTGGAATTAGATTTTATCTTATATTTTTTCATTTAATACTTGTGTCCTAGGTCATTCAATATTAATTCTCATGACATAAGATTAAAAAACTTGTCATGATCTTGTTTAATCCTATGTCTCACTTTGGCTATATAACCAAGGGTCTCTCACATATTGTACGTTTATATTCTATTTTCATTCTTGTCGGATTGATCTTCTCTTTTCAAATTATGCTTTCCATTTGACCTTTAGATCTTGGGTGGCTAACTCCATAGCCAACGTCTCTTACATGGTATCAGAGCAAGTTGGGTGCCTTTAGTTATTCTTTTTAAGGCACATTAAGTGTAGATCTTAGAAAGTTGAGTATTTTCTTCTCTTGTATTGAATGATGATTTAGAGAATAAAAAAACTTGATAGAAATACTAAATTCTAGGGGGGTTCCTCTTTATGGCTTTGTATTGTAGATTCCTTTTGGATATTTTTGGTGCAAACCTAAGTTTACCATTGAGTTCAAGGTGTTTGATAAAGTTAGTTTTTCCTTTTGTTTCATCCAAATCTAACATCTAAGGTTAGATCTACAAGGGTTTGAAGTTAGGAGTTGGTTGCCAGATTTGGGGGGTAGGTACAATTTGAGAGAATTTTAAGGTCAAAACAAACCTTGCCATCATGTCTAGAAGACCCAAGAACACAAAAATCAATTGTCAGATCATTGAAATCATACACTTTTGCTCGAAGCCCTTAGATACAATTTATAAATATGTACTCGTAGTATGGGTTTAAAAAATCTAATTTTATTTTTTTATATTTTTAAATATTAAAAAAATAAATTAATCATACTCTAGATAGTATGGTATCACAGTTATCGTGGGTGCTTGTAGAAGGTGCCATTTTTGAACTTATCTTTTGGTTTTTGTCCTTGATGTCAAAATTATGTTTCAAATTGGCACCTCGATGATTGATTATTAGTTGCATAGTTTACATTCAGTTGGTTGGCACTCTTGTTTATATTATGTCTTGGAATACTTGGTTTTGGCTTCGGCATTGTGATGATGGTTTTGATGGTACTGATCTCTTGAATCTATGTGTAGATTTCAAGGCATCTTGTTTACAGGATTATGATTCTATGTTTAGGTGGTATAATTCTAGTTTGATAGGTTTGACATTTTGTTCTATACTATGCTAAGGTGATCTATAGGTTTATATGGTATTGGCATGATCATATTTCTATGGTTACATGGTGTTGATAAGGTTTTGAACTACATCATAGTTGAGTTTCTCTTTTTAGCCTCATACAGGTAATGCTTATAAACACTTGGTTTTTGGAATCATAATTGGAGTTGACATTTGGAATTTGATACGTTGATATCAATTGGCATCTTCTTTTGGAAAAGGTATGAACATGGAAATATCATGGAAATCTTTGTAATACTGATTTGATGCATTATTTGTGACTTACAATTATTGGAAAATGACTTTAAAGGGAGTCATATGTTTTGGGTATTAATATGGTTATCATGAAAATTCAATAAGTTGAACCTCTCTTAGCATGGAATCAGACTTTATAAAATTACAAAAGGCATTAAATAAATCAGGTCTTATGTTTGATAATTCACTAGGCCTTAAGGCTGACAACAGGTATGAGGAATTACTTGTCAAGTCACTTGGAAAGTGACTAACATCGACTATTGTTATAATGCCTTGATGTCTAAGGTAATCGACATGTTAGTAAGACAAGGAAATCAAATGGTAATGTTTTTAATTATGGTGTCGGTCTTTTGCATGGATGAATTTGATTAAGTCAAATTGCATGGAGCCGCGGACTTGAAATGGTATTATGACTTGGAAAATTCATTGATTGCTTTGCAAAAGGAAATTAGATCATTCTTATTGTGTTTCACATTCTTGAGGGTTTGGAACCCAAGCTCTATCGCTGCCATGGGTGTTGAGTCTCAACTGTTACTCAATCAATTTTTGTCTTACTATTACCCATTGACAGCGAATAGAGATATCTGTAAGATCCATGCCATGGTTGGTATATTTGTCAGTCGTTTGTCTTTGGGTGAAGGCTCAAACTTGGAAGAAGCTTTGTTGTTTTGTCATTCAACTGGGTTGGTAAATTTCTCCATGACAGATTCTCTTGCACTCACTTCAGGTATTCAACTTATCATTTAAAATTTGAGGGACCGTTACTTCTCATGGCACAAAAAGTAGAAGACAGTTGTTTGTTCTTTTCTGAAAAATGTTCAAATAGGGTTTATTTTTTCGTGGTAAAAAATATTGCATTTCAGTTACTCATAGTCTCAAATAGATACCAAAATAACCTATCTCATCATACTTGCTCCTGCTTCAAGGGATTGTGTTTCGGTTGGTGGGTAATCATGCTTTCTACAAAATATATCATTATTTCTCTTGGTTTCAGTGGTAGTTGTTCTTGGGTGCACAAAAATGGGGTTTCGGTTACATTTTGTTGCAACAGTATTCAAGGATATTTTATATGGTGCATGGAATATATTGTTTAATTCTTTTTTCAGATAATATTTCCTATGCAAGCTCCTTGAGTGGATAGGGTTCAAAGTCTTCCTTCTCAAAATACATTTTTCTTTGACCATTCGGTCAAAACAAATCCTTCATGTTGAGTACTTCTCAGAATAACTGCAATACCTGGCAAATAGATTCAATAGAAGTTGGCTACATTAAAAAAATTTACCTTTGTTGTTTAAAATACAAAAAAGAGATAAGTTTTTGTGTAGAAATTTTTGAAATGTAATTAAGACATATTTTGTAAGAAGAAAAATAGAGAAAGAGATAATTGTTTCAACACTATGAGAAATGACTGTGAAAAACAGTGAGAAAATCACAGCTCTTGTATTGTCTACACAGGAAGACATGTTTTAATTTTGAGATTGAAATTCTGAAATATAAGTTCAATATCAAGTTGTCTCAAGATGAGATAATGGCTAGAATTCTGGAAGTTCATTCTTGAACTTTGAGGATTGTAGGTATTGTTTGTCAAGAGGCACTTGTGAGAAAACAAAGAAACAAAGAGATCCTATGTATCATTGTATTTGTCTGTAATCTGATAAGGGGTTGGTGCTCCTTGAAATTGGTGTTTCAAAATGAGGGGTTGGTGCTCCTTGAGTTGGTGCTCAGAAATCAGCCTATAAGGCATTGTTGAAAGTGGTTTTTAAAATATAAGCCTAGAAAGGCAACAGTTTAGGAGTGGTTTTTCCACTCGGCATATCTTGTGTCACATTGCTTATCTGTGTTTCATTGATTCATTGTGTGAATGCTTTGTTATGCTAAGTTTCACTGTCATACTTCTCATTATAGTATATGTGATTGCATTCAATATATGGATGAGTTAATCATTGATAAATGAGAGGATAATTTTGCTTTGTTTTAGTTTATGTAAAATTTGTTAAATTAGTTTATGACATTGATTCACTCCCCTCTCTCAGTGTCTTGTTCACTCCAACAATTGGTATCAGAGCATAGGGTCCTCTGATAGGTCTATCCAACCTAGGATTGATTTTGTCCTTGGAGTTTGTTCAAAATGTCTCAAGCTCATGAAGGCACATCCATGACTAGAGCTCCATTATTTGATGGAACTAATTATGTATTCTGGAAGATCAAAATGGAGACTTATCTAACTTCTATTGATCTCGATGTGTGGAGCATAGTGTTAATTGGGTACACTATACCAACTACATTTCCCATAACTTCTGATGAAAAGAAAAGATATGAAACTAATGCAAGAGAAAAACATGCTCTCCTGTGTGCATTGACTAAAGATGTTTTTATCAAAGTCCTGTACTGCAGCTCTAATAGGGATATTTGGATTAAACTTGAAACTATCTATCAAGGAAATTAAAATTTTAAACAGTCAAAATTCCTCACTCTAAAACACCAATTTGAAGAATTAAAAATGAGGGACGATGAAAAAGTAGTTGATTACTTCTTGAGAGTTGATGAAATTGTCAATGCTATGAAGGATCTGGGAGAAGAAGTAAAAGAATTCAATGTTGTAACTAAAGTCATCAGAACCTTACCGACTAAATTTGAAGCTAAGGTCTCTACTCTAGAAGAGAAGAAACACTTTGACCAGCTTACCCTAGACAGCCTACAAGGCACTCTAACTGCATATGAAATGAGAATCAGTAAAAAAAATTCCTCTGCAAAAGAAACTACCTTTAATACTGAAAGGAAAGAAAAAGATGAGGCTACTGAATCAGAATTTTTTGATTCTAAAGAATCCCACTTTGTTAGAAAGCTAAAAAATGGGTCTAGAAAATATAAGGGAAAAATTCCCTTCAAATGTTTTAACTGTGGAAAAATAGGCTACTTTACTACAAAGTGCCCCTATGGTGATCTGAATAGTGACAATGAGAAATCTGAAAAATTGCCTAAGAAAAAGGCCTATAGACCTAAACAAAAATTCAACTTCAAAAAGAAGAAGAGTTTGTTCAACAAAAATGAAACAAACACTGAATCTGAAGATTCTTTAGATGAAGAAGATGAAAACCTATTCATGGCTGAAATCATTTAACAAGAAGATACTAACAACAATGATGTTGAAGATGGTGAAGTTGATCAAGAAGGTGAACTGAAATGTGCATTTAAAGAGATAAGAAAACTCAAAAAAAAAAAATGCTTGCTCAAGAACAAATTTTTTCTCAAGATCTTGCACAAGAGCAACTCACAAATCAAGAAATAGTATCCTTGAAGACTAAACTTGAAGAAGCCAAGAGAGTTGAGGATTATCTTTGTATTGGCTTAAATCATAAAGATCAAGAAATACAAAAACTTGAAAATGAAATAGTTGATCTTAGGAAGACCATTGAGAAGTATGAGAGTACTCTAAAACTGAATGACATGCTCAGTAAGCAAAAAATGAACAAGGAAAAAATAGGTATTGGGTTTGTGAAGGGTGAATGTTCAAATGATAGTGCAAAGCATAATGATGTTGCTGCAAAAAAATGTTCTGAATCTAATCATTAGAATTATGATAAGAATCATACTCATTCTTTTAGGAATAACAAAACATCATTTAATTTCAACCCTTTCTTTTATGGGTACTATTTTTTCTGCAACAAATTTGGCCACAAAGTGAGCTCTTGCAGGTTTATGAATCCTAGAACACCTAAATTTGGTCATAAGTAACACCTTGATTTTGCTAGATAGATCAGATGTTGTAAATGCAATATTGTGGGTCATTCTACTAAGTAGTGCAAAGTTGATCTGCAATTTAAACAACAAAAAACCAAAAAGGTTTGGAAACCTAAAAATTTCAAAAACATAGAGAAAACTATGTTAGTTCAAACAACCTTTCATTCAAAGAAAAAGGACTTATGGGTCTTGGACAGTGGTTGTTCAAACCACATGACTCGTGACAAAGAAAAATTCACAAATCTTGAAGATTATGTAGGTGGATATGTGAAGTTTGGAGATAATTCTGGTATACAAATCAAAGGTAGAGGTTCACTTCTTCTGAATGAGGACACTCCTATCTACAATGTGTATTACATAGAAGGTCTAAAGCATAATCTTCTAAGTGTCAATCACATCTATGATAGTGGCTATCATGTTTTATTCACTTCACAGGGATGTGAGATTAAAAATAAGCTTGGAAAGGCTATTGCTGCTAGAAGAAGGACTAAGGGAAACGTTTACAATATTCTTGACACATCTGGTAATGAAAATAATCAAGGTATGTGTTTAATGAGTCAAGTTGAAGAAACTTGGTTGTGGCACAAGAGACTAGGTCACATTAACTTTGACAATATGGTTAGGATCAACAAAAACCAAAATGTAAGAGGTATGCATGTCTTAAGAAAACATGAAAATATAGTTTGTAAAGAATGTCTCAAAGGCAAGCAAACAAAGGTAAGATTTAAATCTAAATAAAATTCTTCTACTAGGCCTCTACAAATTGTTCATATAGATTTATGTGGTCCTACAAGGACTAGATCTAGCAATGGTGAGAAATATTTCATGTTATTTGTTGATGATTACTCTCGTATGGTATGGATTACTTTTCTCAAGCATAAATTTAAAGCTTTTGAACATTTCAAAGCCTCTAGAAAAATGGTTGAAAGGGAGACAGATTTAAAATTGAAATGTATGAGATCTAACAAAGGTGGTGAATTCACCTCACAAGAATTCATTGACTATTGTGAAAGACATGGCGTAAAAAGACAATATGTTGCTACCAGAACACCTCAACAGAATGGGGTTGTTGAGAGAAAGAACATAACTGTAAAAGAGATGGCAAGGACTATGCTAGATGAATCAAAACTACCAAACATGTACTGGAAAGAAGTTGTTCATACAACTATTTACATTTTGAACAGAGTACAAATTAGAGTGAAATCCGATTTCTCTCCATATGAACTGTGGTATGGTAAATCTGCCTCAATTAAATATTTCAAAATATTTGGTTGTAATTGTTTTATCAAGAGAGATGATGATAATTTAGGCAACTTTCAATCTAATTCTGATGAAGGTATCTTTTTAGGATACGCTACTCATAGCAAAGCCTATAAATACTTTAATAATAGGCTGAATAAGATTATTGAATTTGTCAATGTCAAATTTGATGAAAATATGCTTTTAGATGCTAAACCTATCCAGGATGATGAGGAAGAAGAATTTGAACTTGAAATAAATTCAGAAGGATTTGAAACAACAAATCCTGAAGTATAATCAGCAAGTCCTAAAATAGCTAAAGCAAATTCTATTTTTTTTGAAACAAGTCCTGAAAAATGTGTATAAAAAACCCCTTCAAAATCTCTTGCTAGAAACCATCCTAAAAATTTTATTATTAGAGATAAATCTACAGGAGTTCAAACAAGAAGAAGAACTGTTAACTCTGATGAAAAATCTCACATAGTTGAGCTTACTGCTTTATGTTTAATTGCATAGTTTGAGCCAAAAACAATTGATGATGCTCTAACTGATGAATGTTGGCTTAATGCAATACAGCAAGAAATTGATCAAATTGAGAAAAATCATACATGGGAGTTAGTCCCAAGACTAGATGACAAAAATTTCATAGGGGGGAAATGGATATTCAGAAACAAACATGATGAAAATGGCCATGTTGTTCGCAACAAGGCAAGGTATGTCTGCAAGGGATATGCTCAACAAGAAGGTATTGACTTTGGTGAAACCTTTGCACCTGTAGCTAGACTTGAATCTATTAGAATATTCTTGGCTTATTCTATTTTCAAGAACTTTACTGTATATCAAATGGATGTCAAAATTGCCTTTCTAAATGGTTATTTGGATGAAGAAGTTTATATAGAACAACCTGAAGGGTTTATTTGCAAAAACAAGTCTAATCATGTTTATAGGCTAAAAAAGGCTCTATATGGCCTAAAACAAGCTCCTAGAGCTTGGTACTCTAGACTGGATAATCATTTGATTTCAAAAGTTTTATTAGAGGAGGTGTAGACAACAATATTTATGTTAAGATTGAAGGTTCTGATATTCTGGTTGTTGAAATATATGTTGATGATACTATCTTTGGCTGCAACAATATTGCTTTGAGTAAAAAATTCTCTCAAATTATGGAATCTGAGTTTGAAATGTCAATGTTTGGAGAACTAACCTTCTTCTTAGGTCTTCAAATCTCTCAACTTGAAATGGTATTTTTCTCTCTCAAACAAAATATGGAAGAGAGATGCTAAAGAAATTTCAAATGGATGAATGTCATCCAGTTAGCACTCCAATGGTTATCAACTACAAACTCAACAAGGTTGATGATTATCCTACTGTAAACCCAACTAACTATAGGTCAATGATAGGCAGCTTGTTATATCTAACAACCTCTAGACCTAACATAGTGTAGGTAGTTTGCATGGTTGCAAGATTTCAGTCATCTCCTAAGAAATCTCATATTAATGTTGTTAGAAGGATTCTTAAATATGTTTAGGGCACTCTTGATTATGGAATTTGGTATCCCAAAAGCAATGATTTTTCATTAATTGCATATACTGATTTTGACTAGGATGGTTGTCTAGATGATAGGAAGAGAACCAGTGGTGCGACTTTCTTTCTTGGTGATCAATTAGTGACATCGCACAACAAAAAACAAGAATTTGTTTCACTCTCCACTGCTGAAGCAAAATATATTGCTGCCACCTCTTGTTGTACTCAAGTAATTTGTATGTCACAAACTCTATCTGACATGGGTATTGAAGTTCCTAAACCTATTTCTATTCTGTGTGATAATACTAGTGTGATTAATATCTACAAAAATCTTGTTATGCACTCTCACACTAAACATGTTGCTATTAAATTTCACTTTCTTCGTGAAAAGGTGTTGGCTAATGAGGTTTTTGTGAAATATGTTCCTACACAAGCACATGTAGTTGACATCTTCACTAAGCCTTTGGCTAAAGAGGTATTTGAAAGACTTCGGTCTAGATTGGGAGTTGTCCCTAAATCCCTGCTCTCTTAATTATCTATCTTGGTGTTAGGGGGAGCTTGTTACTCTCTTAGCAGCTTATTGCTGCTTCACATGGTTTTCTATTTGCTGCTCCATTTCTATATCTGCATCTATTTTTTGTTTAGCTTCTTGGCATTTCACTATTTTTTTTCCCTTTGTCCTTGTAACAAAAAGGGGGAGAATTATGAGCTCCTGGTTCTGGTTCAGTTTTTTGGTTTGATGGCTCAGTTTTTGCCATCAAGGACAAAGGGGGAGTTTTTTGAACTTATCTTTTGGTTTTTTTCCTTGATGTCAAAATTATGTTTTAGATTGGCACTTCGGTGATTGATTATTAGTTTCATAGTTTACATTCAGTTGGTTGGCACTCTTGTTTATATTCTATCTTGGCATACTTGGTTTTGATGGTACTAATCTCTTGACTCCATGTGAAAATTTTAAGGCATCTTGTTTACAGGATTATGATTCTATGTTCAGGTGGTATAATTCTAGTTTGACAGGTTTGACATTTTGTGCTATACTCTGCTAAGGTGATCTATAGGTTTATATGGTATTGGAATGATCAGATTTATGTGGTTACATGGCATTGATAAGGTTTTGAACTACATCATAGTTGTGTTTCTCTTTTCAGCCTCATAGAGGTAATGCTTATAAACACTTGGTTTTTAGAATCATAATTGGAGTTGACATTTGGAATTTGATACGTTGATATCAATTGGAATCTTCTTTTGGAAAAGGTATGAACATGGCAATATCATGGAAATCTTTGTAATACTCATTTGATGCATTATTTGTGACTTACATTTATTGGCAAATGACTTTAAAGGGAGTCATATGTTTCAGGTATTAATATAGTTAGCATGAAAATTCAATAAGTTGAACCTCTCTTAGCATGGAATCAGACTTTATAACATTACAAAACGTATTAAATAAATTGGGTCTTATGTTTGATAATTCACTAGGCCTTAAGGTCGACAGTAGGTATGAGGAATTACTTGTCAAGTCACTTGGAAAGTGACTAACATCGACTATTTTAATAATGCCTTGATGTCTAAGGTAATCAACATGTTAGTAAGACAAGGAAATCACATGGTAATGTTTTTAATTATGGTGTCGGTCTTTTGCATGGATGAATTTGATTAAGTCAAATTGCATGGAGCCGCGGACTTGAAATGGTATTATGACTTGGAAAATTCATTGATTGCTTTGCAAAAGGAAATTAGGTCATTCTTACTGTGTTTCACATGCTTGAGGGTTTGGAACCCAAGCTCTGCCGTCACCATGGGTGTCGAGTCTCAACTGTTACTTAGTCGGTTTTTGTCTTACTATTACTCATTGAAAACGAATAGAGATCTCTGTAAGATCCATGCCATGGTCAGTATCTTTGTCAGTCATTTGTCTTTGGGTGAAGGCTCAAACTTGGAAGAAGCTTTGTTTTTTTGTCATTCAACCGGATTGGTAAATTTCTCCATGACAAATTCTCTTGCACTCACTTCAGGTATTCAACTTATCATTTAAAATTTGAGGGACCGTTACTTCTCATGGCACAAAAAGTAGAAGACAATTGTTTGTTATTTTTTGAAAAATGCTCGAATGGGGTTTATTTTTTCGTGGTAAAAAATACTGTAGTTCAGTTACTCATAGTCTCAAATAGATACCAAAATAAATTATCTCATCATACTTTCTCCTACTTCAAGGGATTGTGTTTCGGTTGGTGGGTAATCATGCTTTCTGCAAAATATATCATTATTTCTCTTGGTTTCAGTGGTAGATGTTCTTGGGTGCACAAAAATTGGGTTTCGGTTACATTTTGTTGCAACAGTATTCAAGGATATTTTATATGGTGCATGGAATATATTGTTTAATTCTTTTCAGACAATATTTCCTGTGCAGGCTCCTTGAGTGGACAGGGTTTAGAGTCTTCCTTCTCAAAATAAATTTTTCTTTGACTATTCTATCAGAAACAATCCTCCATGTTGAGTACTTCTCAAAATCACTGCAATACCTGGCAAATAGATTCAACAGAAGTTGGGTACATTAAATTTTTCTTACCTCTATTGTTTAAAATGCAGAAAAGAGATAAGTTTTTGTGTAGAAAGTTTTGAAATATAATTAAGACATATTCTGTAAGAAGAAAAATAGAGAAAGAGATAATTGTTTCAACACTATGAGAAATTACTGTGAAAAATAGTGAGAAAATCATAGCTCTTGTATTGTCTACACAGGAAGACATGTTTTAATTTTGAGATTGAAATTCTGAAATATAAGTTCAATATCAAGCTATCTCAAGATGAGATAATGACTAGAATTCTGGAAGTTCATTCTTGAACTTTGAGGATTGTAGGTATTGTCTGTCAAGAGGCACTTGTGAGAAAATAGAGAAATAGAGAGATCCTCTGTATCATTGTATTTGTCTGTAATCTGATAAGGCATTGGTGCTCCTTGAAATTGGTGTTTCAAAATGAGGGGTTGGTGCTCAGAAATCAGCCTATAAGGCATTGTCAAAAGTGGTTTTTAAAATATAACCCTAGAAAGGCAGCAGTTTAGGAGTGGTTTTTCTACCCTAGGAGGGTTTTCCACTCGACATATCTTGTGTCACATTGCTTATTTGTGTTTCACTGATTCATTGTGTGAATGCTTTGTTATGCTAATTTTCACTGTCATACTTCTCATTACAATTATATGTGATTGCATTCAATATATGGATGAGTTAATCATTGATAAATGAGAGGATAATTCTGCTTTTCTTCAGCTTATGTAAAATTTGTTAAATCAATTTATGACACTGATTCACCCTCTTAGTGTCTTTTTCACTCCAACAACCATGTGGTGCAATAGAAACTCGCCACATGGTGCAACCTATAGGCCCCATTGTCTGTTGGTTCGCCAATCGATGAATAAAAAAGATTCCAGTGAAAATTCCCTTCATTACCGATGCACGAAATATACCAACGGTTAAAAAGAATATTTCGAACAACCCCACTAGAACTACAATGGCCTTATAGTGTCAAATTTTAATTGACTAGTTTCAAGAAATATTCTAATAAAATTCCCTCTTGATGTCAATAGACCTTTTCTAAAATCCCCCACTTTCCAATGACAATTTGATTTTTGAAGTCAAATTTTAAACACTCATAAATTAGGCTCAAGACCTTCATTTTTTGAGCAATTTTTTAATGATCTAGGGTAAAATTTCATGCTCTTTGTAGTGGTGTAGATGGTTTTTGATTTTGGTGTATGGATTTTCTAGAAATTACAAATTTTGATAGGTGTTGCTGAGCCATTCTCATTTTAGGAACTTTGAGGGCTCCATTCTTGCTCCTATGGTAACATTGTTGGCATAATTTTTTGAAAGTACATAATTTTTGTGTACTTTGTAATAGTTTAATCAAATTGATCTCATTTTTTTTAAAGAGTACTTTTATTTTGTGGCCGAATTTGACATTTGCATGAACCAAGATTAAAACCACTTTGTTGTTTTTGACAAGTGGCATTTGTAATCACACTAATCATAAAGTGCCAAGCTCATATATTTTTAGGGGATTATTTTATTGAGTTGATTTGGGGGAATCTTCTTGTGGTTGTGGTTGCATTCCTCTTGATTTGTGTTCTTTCCTTCTTGTTCATCATGGAGAAATATTTAGTTCCACTTCGAAAACCTATCAACTATCCTAAATTTAAATATGAAATGAACATATTTCTAAGAGTTAAGAGGTTGTATAGGGTAGTTCATGAAATTGATAGTGAACCAAAAGATGATGAAGCTAAAAAGAATAAGTGGTTGAGTAGTTGTGAAGAATATTGGGTAATTGTGCTTGTATGTCTCTCCTAAGTTGTGTTACATATGGCTATGTGGAGTGCATTGTCAAAATTATTTGGGAAAAGGATGAAATTCAAGGGAATGCATTGGAGAATAACTTAACAAGTCTTAATCCATGTAATTTTGACTTGATATATAAGACTTCATCACCAAATTCAAGTTACTAAGAACACAACTTAAGGAGCGTAAAATTGAAAAATGAGATACACAATTAGTGCTAAGTGTTCTTTCAAATTTAGGGCTTGAATATTCAATGTTCATGTCAACTTTCTATGCTACAAATAGTTCCTTTAGGAGTGAGTTTAAATTCCTTCTTTTGAGGATTTTTCTATGCAACTCAATAGGGAGAAATATAAGCTTATTCAAATGGGTGCTTTGAAGTTTTCAAAATCCCAAGACTTGATTGCAAAGAATGATAAGTCTTCCAATGGGAAAGAGAAGAAAAAGAACAAGCCTAAGAAGAACACACAATCCACATCTAATTCCACAGACGAACATAAAAAATTCCTTTCTTTAAGGGAGAATTATCTAAGAAGGAGAAGCCTACTTATGCATATTGTAAAAATGATGGAGGATAAAAGCACAACACCATGTCATACTTTCGACCAACTAAATAGTTCTGAGTGAAATAGTTTTGACCTAAACAATTTTGGGCAAAACAGTTCCGCCCAAAATTGTGTGTCCTACAAATGACACATAAAGTTTTCCCTTTCACTCAAAACAACAAAACAATTTCTTTTCCCTTTGTCGATTTAAAATATGCCTCAATTGCATATGTTTTTTATTGAAAGGGTTTCAGTTGAAAGGGTTTCAACTAAAACCCTTTCACCCAAAATTGTCTATGTGGCATCCTTGTTGGCAACCATTTCATCTCTTTTTAGAAATTTCTAAAAAATTTCACTTGAACATTATATTTCTTCAATCAATTTTTTTTCAAAAAACTAAAATACCCTTTTGTAGTGCTCAAAGTCTTGCTATTCTAATTAGTTTTAATATGTTTTTTTTAATAATGCAAGTAGGTTGTTGAAATAAAAATGAGGTTGATTAGAAATTAAAAAATATTAAAACATAAATTAAAGTTTTTTGAAAAATATATATGGTGCACTAGATGAGAGAATCCTCTCCAAAAGGGTATAACTTGTTTTCTTAAAATGATAAATAAATTAGACAATATTTGATGTCAAATGAAAATATCAACTTACGGTATGTTTGGCTTTAACACGTTATTACGAGAAAAATATACATCAAAATTTTTATTTTATTTTTCCATGCACTAGATATTGAAGTTATCTATTTGGGAAAAAAAATCTAAAAGGTAAAGGATAGTAGTTCTTAAGTGAAACACTATTTAAGTCCCTAAAGTCTACACACAACCTGATTTCTCCATTCCAATCTATGAATGAGAGATTCATAATAAAAAATCTTGCTAGTACAACTGAAACACAATCTATATCATGAGTATTACCTCTCACCTTGAGAATAAATAAGCATAACACCTCCAACTATAACTTTTTTTCTGGACCCATCAAATTATAGTTACCATACTTCATTAGATTGTTTTTTAAATTTTTGTTCCTTTCTTTTCACAAAGTTAGGAACCATAGAACCTTTCTCATGCACCATATACACACCCAAGAATAATTCTTCCAATGTTTATTTGAATTATCTTCACTATATTTAGTTTCGTGCTCATCCAATAATATATCAAGTATGTCATCCACTTGATTGTTTTATTCTTGGACAACAAGTTTCTCATCATGGTAAAAAATACTATAGTTATAATTAACAATAGTTGGCATGTATGGTTAAATGTGGTCCTTAGCTATGGGTTCTGATTTTATGGTCACTTTATACCATATATAATTCTAAAAATCATGTGAGACTCAAAATAGATAACCGCCTATATTTGCAGTGAAGTCCCTAGATAGGCATAGAGAAAAATATAGTGGGAAATTCATGACATAATGTTTTGTGGCATGGAGAATTTTGGGAATGCATGCAATGTAAGACTCAAGCCTTTGATGATTCTAAATATGTTCACAATTATATCATATAGTTGTACTAACCCTTTTACTAATGGCTTGTAATCTATACCCAACTTATCAATGATTTGCTTAGGCATCAAAGAACTACTAGTGCTTTAGTCTATCATGCAGTTATGGACCAATTGACCACCAATAATCAAGGAGACATAAAAAGGGGGTGGTTTGACCTCTTTATTTATTTTCCAACACTAGTTTTAGGTGTATTTGTGAGTTGTGTTGGTCTTTGTATGACTCAATTGACACACTTAAATTAGACAAATCATATTAAGGAGGTATTTTTTCCTCAAAAGTGAATCCCACATAAACATAGATACACTAGCCTTTTTTATATGCTCAAGAATATTAAGTAGGATAACACTAACCTTTGGTTGACTCTTTGGGACAATAGTTTCTCCTTGAAAAAGTGTTGGTTGGGGTTGATTCATAGGTTATTTTTTGCTTATCGACGTTGATTCCTTTTAAGGATTTGAAAATTTGAGGATTCTGATGGACCAATTGCTCCCTAATTTTCTTGAGAAGCTTGAAAAGGTGCCTTATCAAGTAGATTTACTATATATACATCTATTTTCTTACTTCTAGTTTTGGTTTCAACTAAAGGATATGTTTGATTATACCACAAAATTCCCCACCTTTCCAATTTAGAAGTATTATCTCATTTTTATGATCTCCTTGCTATTGTGTAGGTGCTTCATGAGACATATTTGGCTATAAACTTGGGTTATTCTTCACCATTAGAGTCTGGTTAATTATCCCATTTGAACATGTAGCTTGGTTGTGTGGCTGATTGCATGGGAAACACCATTACAACTCTTGTGCTAAGTTCTTTTGAACTAGTACCAACTCCCTTGAAGCACTTGCAACATTATGATTATAGGCTTGGAAAGTTATAGCATTAATAACCCAACTTTGTCCTTGATTTTTATTTTATTTTGCTATATATAGGAGCCTATTGGGTTGATTTTATTAGTGTGAAGGTTTAAAAGAAGCCTTATATGTTCTATAATTTTGACTTTGTCACTTCTTTAAGTTAACCAATTCATCATCAAAGGTTTACGAAATACCCTTTATCTCTTGTAGCTCAAGAGATTGTGCTAGGATAACTCCATCAAGTATGTGGATTTTTCTATTGGGTAAACCCACAAAAGTGGTTTACAATTACAGTGAGGAAGGAAAAGTTGTAAAAAATGACCCCATGCAAAAAAAATTGGTTTTTGGGGGTTCGAACGAACTTCTGGTTCAAGCGAACCCAAATGGGGTTCGATAGAACCCCCCTTCGAGCGAGCCCATTTAATGTCGGGTCCCACATTTCTCAGAAAAATAAGCAAAATAAATGCTTGTGGAAAGGGGGTTCAAATGAACCCTGGTTCGAGCGAACCCCCTTTTCCCCCATTCTCCCCCTCTAGCACCAAAAAACTCTAGAATTTTTCCCTTCAAAGCTCAGGTTGAGGATGAAAATGGGGGAGACTTCACATACCCAACTAGATGATGGTAGTCCTTAGAACGAGCTATCCGATGAATATAATTTTAATATTTTTTGGTTTTATTATGTATTTGTTTTTTTAGTTTGATTAAACATAGGATTTTCGCCGAAAATCAAGCTCTCTGTTTTGCACATGTGGAAAAATAGAAAATTATCAAAATAAAATTCTAAAAAATATGTGCGGGCTGGGTATTGATGTCCTTGATCTAGTAAAAAAAATTGAATTTCGATACATATGTTTTCATATGGCTAAGGAGTTCTTGCTTATAAGTGTTGTCATTGATGGCAACCTAAGACATGCAACTCTAATCTTGCATCTGAATGTGCAACGCTATTTTTGGCTTCTACCAACAGAACAAAGCATAAAATAGGAGATTCGGTTTAAGGTATAAAATTTGGTCTAACCATCTCACCAAACAGGTATTTTCGGTTATGAACCTTTGAAGAAGGTTTGTAGAGGCTTGCAATATCTTAGTTTTGATGTGCACTCACTGTTAAGCAATCTAGGAGGTACGGTACATTAATCTGTCCATTATCTTTGTTAGAAGGCCAACCCAGAAAAGATAGAATTCGTAGATGTATAAGATGAAATTAATTATAAGCTTCACTAAGGAACTAAGTTTTGTATGGGTCCTCTCTTGGTCTTAATCAATTTTGGAAGATGTGCATAATGATTTGGTGATGAATCTGACTAACAAGTTAAAAAGTATCTTGATACCGTATGAAGCAAATTGTTGAATGAACTCATTTTCGATTATGGATATATATAAGAGATTACTTTCATCAATTGAAGTAGAGGTGGTGCAAGATATATGTATATATAGTGTGAATTGGGAATAATAGCTAGCAGTAATGTGAGTCTGATGCAAAGAACAGAAAAGGGAAAATCAAGGAGAGTGAAGTGGAAAAGCAGAGAGAAGATCTTGAATAAGATTCTTGAGCTTCACCAAAATTGTTTCTTGGCATTGTAAGATGCTATTATCTCAGTTCACCTCTTCAGATGGTCTTAATCTGAATTTTGTAAGCATTATGCCTTGATCTTTTGAGCAATGAGCTCTAGGCAGTATGCTTGAATGCATGTGCATTCCTTTTATAAACATTATACTTTGAGTACTCAAATTGTCGATTAATCTTCACCGTGGTTTTTCCCCTAACAAGGTTTCCATGCAAAAAAAATTGTGTCATGTTGTGGACATTTATCTTTAATGCATACATCATTTCTATAACACAATGATGAAATTATTTCATGTTTTGAATAGGTGAAGTTGTTAAATACAATTGAATATTGATTCAACCCCCCCCTCTCAGTGTTCCCTTGAGTCCAACAACATACAAAAAAATTTATGTTGTATACAATCCGCCGATGTTTGAGTTGTAATTAGTTTGACTTCAAAACTTGATTAAGGAAAAAATATTCAATAAAACACTATGAAACCAAATGAAAGGGCTAGATATCGGAGTTACAAATCTAAATTTAAAAAAAATAGAATTTTATCCTTCATGGAAAAAAAAATATGTTGTATACGATGAGCTCCTTAAAAATGTTGTTTACTGAAAAAAACTAGTTTTCGAAGAAGATGGAAAAAGAAGTGCAATATAATTCAAAAAAATTTGAAAAAAAATATTTAGAATCTACAGACAAAATGTCACAAATCACTAGTTTGCATCATCTTCAAATTCATCACGGTTTAGCTGCTATAGGTACCTGAAAGTGAAGATTTAGTTAGAAAAAAATATTTCAGTGTCCAGTTTGGCCAAAAATTATAAACCAATTGATGAGTCTAGTTTTTGGCCTAGTTGGGGGGTAGAATCTCTTGTTATTTGCTAAAGTTACCACAAACTTTGATATTATATGTTGACACTTTTATATAGTTTCTCTCAAACATAAGACATTTGGGATTAATTTCATTTATGCCAGTTTTATTGATATTTACCTATTATGTGGACCATCTATATTAATCTTGTATGTGATTGATGGATGTTCTTTAAGGTGGTTATAGTTATGAAATTATTATGTGTACTCACATTTCCATGTAGACATGATTGAAATGCTAAGTTGAGAAACACAACTGCCAGTTGGTCAGGTTGAGGAGTCGTGTGACGGTCAACTAGGGACGATGGTGGAAGATTCCTGTGTCAGCCGCATGTAACCGCCTTGTACCGATCTTTAATGGGATTGAACATTGTGGGAATTACTCCAGTGGTTGAGTCCATGTTTGGGCATGCATGTATGAATGGATTCCCCTGCATGTGTAACCACCCTTCCACTCTCTTCTTTGCTTTCCCTAAATGGAATCCTCTTAGTTAGTGGGATTTGATGACCCTGTTTAGTTGGTATAAATAAGGTTTGAATGCTTCTTCCTCGGGAGTTAGCGAGTCGATCACCAAGTTACTGTACAAGATGATAATCAACCATACTTTTGTAATTACATTTTTTCGATGAATGAAATAAGATTTTGAGTTGAGTATCTGAATTTGCATTAGTTTAGAGGATAATCATCAAAGGGGGCCCACTTGGCAAGTAATCCATTCCTTTAGTTTGTTAGATTAGTATTAGTTTATGTTCAGTACTTAGTTAATATTTTGGCATTGACTATTCCTGCAACCACTAGAATTCCATTTTATGACTGCTCCTGCAACCAAAGCGGGCAGAGTAGTTTCCTGTTTGATGTTCATATTTTCCTTCTTGTTATGCATAATTAGTTTAGATTTTATTTAGTGATGTTCATTATTTACTTTGTTTCCTTTCATGCAACTTACTTTCAATATTAAGTATTTCTTAGTTTTAGAATGAAGGTGACTACTTTGAAGTTCCTAGTGCACATACTGTGTTGACCCATTTCAAGTTCGCGTCCCTGGATTGATAATTTAAATGTACCTTCGTGGTGGTTAAGATGGCTATTCAGGTTAGATGTCCAATATTTGAATCATGGTTGTAAGGGTTTAGTTATTAAAATCATTGTAGGAGGCTGGCATTTTTGGCGCCATTGTCGGGATGGTGTCAGACTAGGGAGTCCTTTGGAGTCATTGATAGTTTTTTTACTATGGTATTTCTAGAATTTTAGTGTTAGAAGTTATGATCCACTATTTTTTCCCCACCCATTCTTTGTGTGATTTGGTTGATATTGAGTTTATACCACATGCATAGAAGAAGAAGAGATGCTTATGGGAGATTCCTTCCTAATAATCTTGACCCATTTCAGCTAGTAGAGCTTCCAAATCTGCCAAAAAATGAAGAAGAAGAGCCACAACCCTTTGCTGATATATTCCCTGACTTGACTAGTTTTGAAGTTTCCCTTGAAGATCAAAATCCTATTGAAGAACCCTTTATTCTGGAATTTCATCAAGCAGTCATGGCTGATACAAATGGAGACAGGCCTAACAGGTAGAACCAACTGGCTTTTCCTTTTCCCATTGTTGAACAGAATGAAGTAGATAACCTCAAAAATATCCCTGCTTTAGTCCTTCCTAAATTCTATGGATCTGTCATAGAAGATCCTGATACCTTCTTATTTGAGTTTGATATACTCTACAGAAGCCATGAATATACCACTGATGCTTACAGACTTAAGATATTTCCTACTACTTTGAAAGAAGCTACAATGACATGGTTTATGGGCCTTGGTAGAAACACTGTGCAAACTTGGGAAGATATGAAGACAAAGTTTCTTGAGAAATACAAGGAGTAATGCAAAGGTAGTGATATGAGAGGAGGTGACATTTTTAGAATACAACAAAAGGAAGATGAGACCCTGAAGGATTTCATTTTAAGGTTTTTGTTTTGTCTGTAGAAATCTCCACATCATACACTTAATGAAGACTCGTAAAAGTTTCTTCTCCTAAGAGGAATTAGTGAAAGTTGCATTGATTCCTTGGACCTGATGGCAGGATGAGATATCACTCAAGTCCCTTGGGAGGATATCAAGAAGATATGCTAGAACTATTCTAGGGTAGCTTCAAAGAAAGGAAGAGCCTACCAATCCTCTATGGGTAAGTCATCCAATAGTGGAGTCTCAAGGATGGAGATTACTAACTTGTTGGCAGATTTTAAGCAGGATATAATCAACAATCTAGCTACTTAGCTGGATACACTTCAAGCTAAGAAGAAACATGAGGATGCAGAGGCAATTCTGACAAAATATTTCCCTCATTGTGGATAGAAGAAGAGGGACTGCAGATGCAAGGTGGTAGCTAACATTGATAGTAAGCTGATTCCACCTGAGTTCAAACCAATCCAGACTAATGAAGACCAAGTCTACTTTGTTGCACAAAAAATGCCATGGGCTTCAAGATAAGGTATGCCACCAAATCCATTATCTTTTGTAGGACCATATTTTAATTTGTATTCATCTGGTAACCAGTGGCAGCCACCCTGTCCATCCAACTATGAAGCATACCCACCCCAGTCTAGGAATAACCCTCCCAATGCTTGGTCCAATTATCAAAATTCATCACCTCAGTGGCAACAAGCTTAGGGGAATTGGCAGCAATTTCAGGGACCTTGACAACCACCTCCAACAAACTGGTAGCGAACATCTCAATGGAGAGGTGGCCAACAATGGCCAAACCAGAAAACCAGCTATATGCAACCATCTTCTCAACCCCAACAACCTGCTATAATGTCTCTTCCTGCTAGTCCAAGTGCAAATGTACCCAAACCTACCCAGTTACCAGCCCAACCCACACCAAACCCAAATAATAAACCACAACAGTAGCCTGTATATTTTGCTGATCCAAATCAATTTTTTGCATATGTTGTGAGTTTAAGTGAAATACGTCTATGATCAAAAACCACCTTGTCAGCTCCTTCCACCCCCATTATCACTGAGCTCCCCGTGGAAGAGCAAGAAGAATATTTGACTGATCCCATTTAGCCTTGTGCAACTAAAAATCTTGAACCAATTCCAGCTAAGCAAACAACACAAGAACCACCATTCCCTCAGAGATTAGAAGCTGCCAAGCAAAAATAAGACAAGGAGGAAACTAGTTTTGATATCCTAGATCAGCTAAAGCATATATGTGTCTAGATACCCCTATTCCAAGCCATAAAAGATGTCCCTATCTATGGAAAATATATTAAGGAAGCATGCCTTAAGAAACCAAGTAGGAAAAAGAAGGACCCAACTACAATTCATGTAGTAGGACAACTTGCTGACATCATGCTTGGAAAAGTAACTATCCCCAAGTACAATGATCTAGGTATCCCTATAGTTGAATTTGTTATAAATAGTATGAACATAAAGAATTCTTTGATTGAATTGGGTGCAACAATCAATGTGATGACTAAATAAATCTTGCAACAACTGAATATTGTAAACATGAGATCCACTCCTACTATCCTGTAGCTTGTTGATAGTTCCACTGTTAAGCCTAATGGCATATTAGAAGACCTTGTGGTGATTCTAGACTCCTAGGAGTATCCTACTGAGTTCATGGTTCTTTCCCCTAAAGCCACATTGGGAGGGTATCCAATTATCCTTGTTCGGCCATGGTTAGCAACTATAGATGCTTATATTGGATGTCAGTTTGGTGACATGACCATTTCTGATGGCAGGAACACTAAAAAGCTTGTTCTTTATCCTCCTTCTCAACCATCCCATAATGAGAAAAAAATTATATGGCCACATTAGTGAAGAGGCCGAAGAAGTCAACTATGTGGCGCAGCTCATGATGCTTGGAAGAAGTCCTTTCCTACAACTTCAAGATGAAGATGAAGTGTTATCTAGTATCATTCAGAACCATTGTCAGATAGAGGAATCATCACCCACTCATGTGTCTGGTTTTGCAGACATCAAACAATTAGTTCTGTTAGTTTTTGATGATCTTCCTGCAACATCTCTTCCAACAAACAGACTTCCTACAACCACCCTTCCTACAGCCACTATCTCTGTAGATAGACTTCCTACAACCACTCTTCCAACAGACAAAATTCCTGCAGCAACAAGTATGTTTTACACAATGCTACCACCTGAACTTAAGGTACCTTGTATTAATGAAGTAGCTATGATAGAGCTAGTTACACAAGTATAGGTGTCTGAAGGGCTATATCTAAACATCAATAGTAAATTGAGTGAGGGACAACACTTGACATTGGAAAAATTGATGAAAGCCCATCAAAAATCATTTTCCTGGGATTATCATGAAATGAAGAGATTAGATCCAAATCTCTACACTCATAGAATATATATCAAAGATGAGTGTACACCTGTAAGGAAACCACAACAGAGAATCAACCCTGCATTGAGAGAAATTGTCAAAACATAACTGCAAAAGCTACTAGACACATGATTTGTCTACCCTATTTCCGATAGCCAATGGGTGTCTCCATTGGTGATTGTGCCCAAGAAGGGAGGGAAATGGTGAGTTTGTGTTAACTATAGGGAACTCAATGCTGCCACTAAGAAGGATCATTTTCCCCTACCTTTTGTAGATCAATTTCTATACTCTCTTGCAAGAAAACAATACTTCTCTTTTCTTGATGGATTCTATTGGTGTTTTTTCTTGTAAACCAGGTTTGTCTCCTAATCTACCTATGGAATTGCCAAATTTCCAATCAAGGGCAACTCAGAGGACCTGGACCAACTGACGAGGATTTTAACAAATAACCTCCTACACTTTGGGCTCTGCAAGACCCGAGAGGGTGATCCCAGTAATGAGTTTACAACTTCTACAACAAAATCATAAACAATCATTAACTTCAAAAATAGATAATCTCACTTAATAGCTCAACAGAATGGGATAACACTGAAATGAATTGGTTGTTCATCAGTAATATCAACCACTTGGAGCGTGAGATATTTACAACACAGTTTCATGGTGAAGGATAATCATTATGTTTAAAATTTGTGGTAGCAAGCCCTAGGTGAAGACAAACAAAACATTGCATCACAAAGAACATATGCAAATTAAACCAGTGCCATATCCATTGGAGGATTCAAATTCATCAACACCTAATGGTTCATAGCAGATTTTAACACATAACATGTAATATCTCTAATCATACTACCTTACAGTATCACCAATTTGTACCTCATCTCAATACTTCTTACCCAATCCTTGTACATAACATATCAATTTGCAATCTCATTTAAGCAATTTAATTAATTCTTTGAATCAAAGGTAAAACCAGAATTGCACACACCACAACAGTGAGAAGAATAGAATAATCCTTGATTACTTCATTCAAAATTCGAATAGATTTACACATAGGAGAGACATGAGCATAGATTTGTCAGCTAAACTCAAATGCCAGTACTATTATGAAACACTAAATCCCAATAAACTCAAATCCTACAACAAAATGACACAAAACCCACTTGCATTGCCTCTGTAACTACATATTTTATAATTTGAAATGCAGCTCCACACCATAATTTTGACTAGCTAACTTGCTAATCTAACTTGCTAACTTGCCAACTCTTTTACAATGAGAAGAGAAAAGAATAAGAAGAGGAGAAAAGAATAAGAAGAGGAGAAAAGATTCCAGAAGAAACCCTAAATCCGAACAGAAATATCCATCTGGAAACATCTCCACCATTGAACAGTGATCTGCAGAATATTCTCTCCATTTCCCTATAAAAAACTTGATTCTGTTCTCAAAACAACATGTGCTCAATTTATTCTTCAACAGAAAAATGCCATGTGTCCACTCCACTCATTGCAATAAATAGATTTTGCAGTTGAAAGAAAACTCCATTTCCATGAAAAAACCATTTTCCTCTGTTTTCTGTTTTTCCCCTTTGCTGCATTTTAATCTATATTTTCACTCACTGTTGTATTTACTTTACTTACCATCAATAAGTAAAATATTTCATTTATATGCAAAGTATTTTAAATACTTTACCCAGCAGTAAAGTAATTTACATTTCACTTGAATAAAATATTTTACCCTAGCATAGTAACAAGTTTCACCCAAAAAATAAAACAGGCCCCAATCTCCATTTAAAATAAAACATTTTACAATACAATGTCGGGTTGTTTTAAATTTTTCCCACATTAAGCACTTTTGGTAAAATATATTTTTTTATAAATTTACCCCCAAAAGTAAATGTCAATTCCCATCAAAAATACTTGGCATTCAACTTGAAATAACCATGCCATTTAAATTCCATGCTGGGACCCATCTCCCATTCCCTTCCCATGGAGAACAAATATAATATTAATTTGGAGGCTCCCATTTTACCCAATTAAACATTGCACGTTGCAATATTTTAAAAATAATGCAAAACAACAAGTCACGGGCCCAAACGCCTCTCCTCGCAATCTCGCAATCAAAAATTTGGGCTTACTTGTGGATTGAGATATGGCGGGAAACAGTCACGTTTTTGTTTCATAAACCTTACGAAATCATTTAATATTACATGTTTTAATTTCACTGTGGAAAATTTTTTTAAAAGAAAATCAACCGGAGGCGCCTCTTTAATTTCTAACCAAACTATAGTCAAAGCATTTAATATTAAATGCTTTATTCATTTCTCTTCCCATCTCCCCGCCATCCCGCAATCAATAACCCTCAGGCAATTCTTGATCGTGATATGGCGGGCAACGATGGAGATTGAGCTGCATTCACCCCCCATCCTCCACCATTGAATTCTTCTCTGCCCTTCACCTGTTTGTTTCCATTTTGCCCTAATTCCTTCCTTTTCCATTTGGTGTCCCCATGCGTGGTCTCTTCCCTGTGGGCACCTCTTCTAGCGTGGCGTGAGCCTTCATTCTCACTAGTGCAGGCTCCATTTATCTCCTCCTCCTGCAGCACGGGTCTCCCCGTGCCTTCTTTGTTTGACCGCGGGCTCCTTCCTGGGCTTTGTGAGCCTCCTTTTTCTGACTGGCGCCTCTATATTTCAAGCCAACCCAGGCTCCTTAGTCTTCTCCAGCATGCGCCCAACAACCATGGTGGCTCCCTTCACCACTGGCGTGGGTTCCCTCATGTTACAAGCCGCACTCCTCCTCTTCACCTATTTGGTTGCACCCACCACCACTGTTTCGAGCCTCCCCCAATTGGCGCGTGAGCCTCCATTTCTCACCTGTGTTTTCATGGACGTCTAGACCTGCTGCAAGGCCGTAACCCTCATTACTGGCTTTGCCTCCATGAATACTATCGAGCCTTCTCACTTGCATTCGCCTTGAGCAACATTCCTAATCTCACTTCTTCTGCTAGCTGCGAAACTCCCTCCATTACATTTGCTAGAAAACTCCTAAAGCCTTTTCTATGAATCCATTTCTCCTCTGTCAATCATGCCCAATCAAGCCAAAAGATTTCTCCATATTTACACCAAGCATTCAGTATGTTTTTTTTTTATTCTCTGTGTGATGGCGCCCCTGCACATCTTCATCATAGATGAAGACATTTTCTGATAAGTGTGGCCTTAATATTTACAAATCATAGATGACTTGTAAGTATTCATGACTTTATTTGCAAAGGATGATCTGAGAACCCAAAACTTCCTTCCCCTCGTTCAAAGAAAGCCACATCATCTTCAATAATCATTAAAACATTTGCATTTAGGCTCCCTCGGAGTATTTGAAACAAGAACAGCTGTGATGTGACTTTATCTCAAAGTAATCCAAGTGAAGCAATATCTACACTCTTTATGCCTTAGACCAAAAGCACCATACTTTGTCTTAAACTTCCCAATGGTAGCATGCTCAAGCAATTTAATAAGATTACAAAGAAAATTTTGACTTGAATGAACTTATTGTCAATATACCCCCTATCACTCTATCATATAACAGGTGCTCCCCTCAACATCACTGACATTCAAAATCTCAATTAAAACATTATGCTCAAATTTGGTCTCCGATACATCTTCCTCTTTCAACAAGTGAAAGCCAGTGTTAGAAACTTGTTGACAACCTCCCTTTTGCATCATTGTGTGACTCATATAAGGCCATTAAAAGGTGTGATCAACATCACAAAGACCATCATTTTTGTCATCATACTTAAGAGAACCTAATACCATGTCTAGCCCACCAAAATAATTTATTCTGAAGCAGCTACAACATTGCAAACACTTGCATCATCACAACTATGCAAAGCATGTCGGGCCCCATGTGGCCCGGCTAAAAAAATTTTGTTTTCAAACAAGTTTCGAACTCAAATCATCCCAGGACAACATCTGGATGCATTTGAAGTGAAATGGTAAATTCGATTGCCATTAAAAACTGCTTTCTAGCACATTTGGAAAATGGTCAAAACAGGCCAGGTTAGCTCAGGAATCAACCTTGAAAATTGGGCAAACGACCTCGTGAAACCTTAAAAAGTTGCAAACATATAGTCATTTGATCCAAAAGTATAGTGAAAAAGACGGATCAGATAAATGTATCACGAGATGGAAAATATTAATCGGCAAAGTTGCCCAGTCAGGCTTTTCTGAAACAACAGCTGTTTTGAACCAACACAAACTGACTCAACTGCTAATTTGCAATAATAGCAAATCAACCCCTGACGAGCTGCCATCAAACACAGTGGAACATTAAGATACCCTGTGCACGTGTGCAAAAATAATTTCCATGAAACATCTTTGATCGAAAGATATTAATGAGCAAAGTTGACCACTCAAAAGGGCTATCAAGAATGCAGATGTGAAACTGAACAAACTGCATTTGGTTTCGGTCTGCTAAAAATAGCAAATCAAATCATTAGGCTCTAAAAAATGACACCCAAGATCATTTAGGTATGGAGAACATAGAACAACATTCATTTTGACATAACAGTCAACTGGTTGCGAAATCCAAGCTCAAAAAGGAGGCTGTTTCACAAACTGACAAATCTCAAACAACAGAATAGTGCAAAAACCCTCTAGCTTCACTTTTCAAAACCCTGACAGAACCTATCGTGGGAGGCTGAAAATTGACACACACGTTCACATATGTCAACCAAACATGTCTGCAAATGGGTTTTGCTTGGAAAACAACATGCCTTTAGTTATGATTCTCCAAAGTGGGTCATTCAAACTGACCCCTCAAGTGCACTTCTGAAAGTGCAGAGGCAAAATTCTCGAAATGGGCACCTCAAATTTGCAAAATTTGAGAGTGCCAATAGATTCAATGGATACAACCAGATTCAAATTGCACCAGAAGACCAAGAGAATACTACATTTACATTTCCATGGGAGACATGCATATTCAGTACTTCCCTTTGGGTTATGCAATGCACCTACCACTTTTTAGAGAGCAGTCATCAACATATTCTTAGATATCTCCCTTGATTGCATGGGGATCTATATGGACGATTTTACTACCTATGGTGCCATTTTTGATGAAGCATTGGACAATTTGAAGAAATTTCTACAAATATGTGAAGACCAAAATATGTCCTTAAACAATGAAAAGTCCTTTATGAGTATATAGGAAGGTGTAGTTCTTGGTCACTACATTTCCCACCTCGGAATTCAAGTTGATCCTACAAAAATTGAGGTAATCAATAATCTGCCTATACCTGCAAAACAAAAGGATGTTAGGATTTTCTTAGGACATGCAGGATACTATAGACATTTCATCAAGGATTTTAGCAAAATAGCAGCCCCACTATATAGTCTCCTGACTAAAGATGTTGAGTTCCAATGGATAGAAAGTTGTGATAAAGCATTTTATGATTTAAAGACAGCTCTAACTCATGCTCCTGTACTTAAGGGACCAAATTGGAAAATTACTTTCCACATCCATACTGATTCCTTAGATTATTCCATAGGATTAGTCCTAGGACAAAAAGCAGAAGCTATTGAAAATGCAATTTATTTTGTCAGCAAAAACTTGCAGGGAGCTGAATTCAATTATACATTAACATAGAAAGAAATTATGGCAATAATCTATGCCTTGAATAAATTCAGGTACTATATAGCAGGCTATCATATTTTTGTGCACACAGATCATGCATGCATTAGATACCTCATGAACAAACCCCTAATCTCAGGGAGGTTAGCTAGATGGTTGTTATTAATTCAAGAATTTGACATAAGTATTATAGACAAACCAGGAAAGGCCAACGTTGTTGCATATTTTATTTCAAGGTTGACCACATTAGAAGATAGTCAAGCCATAGATGACTCCTTTCCTGATGAGAATCTATTCTCTATTAGTGTGCATACACCCTAGTATGCTGACATAGATAATTACCTTGTGATAGGGAGAGTTCCTCCTCACTTCTCCCCAAAAGAGAGAAGAGTGTTGATTGAAAAATCATTCCCTTTTTTATGGATAATTGGATGCCTGTTTTATACTAGACTAGATCACGTTATGAGAAGGTGTGTGAGGGAAGATGAGACCTATGACATTCTACATGTATGCCATGATGAACCCTGTGGAGGAAATTTCACAAGTAAAAGGAAAACAATGAAAATCTTGAACATAGGATACTATTGGCCTACATTACACAAAGATGGAAGAAAATATACAAGGAGATGTGATAGATGCCAATGGATGGGTAGGAAAAAAATTCAAATGAGATGCCACTTTGTCCCCAAGTAGTAGTCATTCCATTTGACAAGTGGGGTTTGGACTTTGTGGGACCCATTGATCCTCCATCCAATGGTAAGTCTTATATTTTGGTGTGCACTGATTATGTAATTAATTAGGTAGAAGTCAAAGTCATGAAACATGCAAGAGACAACAAGGTTGCATAATTTCTTTATGAAGAAAGTTTCACACGATATGGAGTACCCAGAGAAATAGCACAACAACACAATAGGCAATTAGCGCCGACTTTTGCGTCGAAATTTAGTGTATTTGAGTGCATAAATTGAATAATTTGGTTAGTGCCCAACTCAGCGCAAACATGCATGGTCATCTCAGCGTCGGATTTTGCACCGAGTTTTACACTGTATTTAGCGCTAGTACATCATAACGCCTTTGTTGGTGCTTAAAATTGCGCAGGTAGTAGCGTCGGAAATTGTGCCGAAATGGGCACTCAATTTGGCTTCCAATTTTACTTCCATGTCTACTCCCATTTTTGCTTCTAGTTTTGCTTCCAATTTGACGTCCAATTTTGCTTCTAGTTTTGCCTCTAGGTTTGCTTCCAGTTTTGCTTCCAGTTTTGCTTATGGTTTTCCTTCCAGTTTTGCTTCTGGTTTTGCTTCCAGTTTTGCTTATAGGTTTGCTTTCAAGTTTGCTTCCGGGTTTGCTTCTAGTTTTGCTTCCGATTTTGCTTCTAGTTTTTCTTCTATTTTTTATTCCAAGTTTGCTTCCGATTTTGCTTCCAGTTTTGCTTCCGATTTTGCTTCCATGTTTGCTTTTGGTTTTGCTTCCAAGTTTGCTTCTAGGTTTGCTTCTGGTTTTTCTTCCAATTTTGCTTTGAGTTTTTCTTCGAGGTTTGCTTCCGGTTTTGCTTCTAATTTTGATTTCAAGATTGCTTCTAGTTTGGCTTCCATTGTTGCTTCCTTTTTTGCTTCTAAAAATGCTTCTTTTTTTGCTTCCATTTATTAATTTAATATGTTTTATTTCAATTTGATTAGTTAAATATATCGTGCCTCTTAAATAACTCATATGATTATAGAGTAAGTAATTTAATTATTTAACTCATATGATTAAATACCAATATAATTATTGTAACATGATCATCATCTATAATTAAAACAAGTGAGTCAAATATTTATAATTTAATTGAATTTGACAACATCCATCCTGAGCAGTAAATTAAAATCATCATACTTTATAAATATCCATCCAAAAATCATCGACCACTTTTAATATATATAAATTGACAAGTCAATACTGATAAGATCATCATCATATATAACTAAAACAAGTGAAATTCAAATATGTTAGTACATCAAAAACATGTCAAAATGATACATTTCCAATAGTCAACATAAGTGAAAATGATACATGTACAAATGATATAAATAAAATTGATACAAGTCAAGATGATACATGTCCAAATGATATAGTGTTGAAAATGATACATGTCAATATGATACAACTCAACAATATAGTACAATAGGCCATGAAAATGATACCTATGATACTAACCATGAAAAGAGTCATCATAACGATATATCAGCAATGATCCATGATGTAGTCTATATGATCATGAATGTCACTGGTTACTATCACCAAATATCTCATCATCATCATTGTCATCAACCTAGGTGTCTTATGTATTTGTGTCATCATCATCCTTTGTCATGTGATCTGTACCAGCAGAATCAATATTTTGTGGATCTATATCATGTTCAGGATCATCTTGATCTTCTGGAAAACCCGTGTTCTGCAAAAGAAAATATTTAAAATGAAAATTTATTGCAATAATTTATTTTTCTGTTATATATCTAATATTACAACATATGATATGAAACCATAATCATATTACATCATATCAAAGTGCACATACCATATTAAAAATTTTAAAAAGTTACAGCTAATACTGGTGAGTTAGGAGAAACTTCATCTTTCAAAATTAAAGCCAATTAGGCTGGAAAACTTGTGGATCAGGACAACATTTGGTGGAAGAGGAAGAAAGATGACTGGAACTCTAGAGGCCCACCATAATGGATTTCAGTATTCAACCATGAGAGCAGAAGAGAGAGCTAATATCACATATCAAAACATTAAGCATGCATTCTTCCAACCAATGAAGAAAGAGATTATTACTTTGCTTCATTTTCATTTGCATAACCATATCATGACGTGGGAACCAAGAAGACCAAGGATGTCCATTTTTATGTGGAGGTAATGGATGTGGTCCAAACTTTAGGAGGGGAAAGAAGGTCAATGTATGATCTTGATGAAATTGAGGAAGAACAACAAGAGAGGGACAAGACTGCAGAAACACAAAACATGTAAGAGAGCTATGGGAACAGCCTCATCTAAAAGATTAGATTACATAATCATGGACTGCAGAAACACAAAACATGTAAAAAAGGAAAGATTCTAAAACTATAGACTGATTATATCTCACAAATAAGATCATTCTAACCATAATGCACACACTCATTGTAAGGAATTCAAAAAACAAAATAAAGATATAGTCTCCCCACTAAAATACAAGCATGCATAGTAACCAAGGATTAAATTCCTTTAACAGTTTTCTCAAAAACATATGATGATAAAATAATTAGCTTTGAATTAACAAGGATAAGGACAAGAACTTACGATTTCCTCTAGATGTAGAAGGGCACTTCATTTGAGCACCCCCATGTGTAGCTCTCATCCATCTCTTCATTTATATGACCACCAGTCTCACCTCAAGCTACTCTTGCAAAAAAAATATATATATCATATTAATTACAATTAGTCTAGGTTTCTTGTTTCTACAAACCCCTCCTCCTCCTTCCCTTACAATCACAAAAAGAATGAATCCTTCACAAACAAAATCCCAAATTCTCAACAGTCAAAATGGATATAAATTCAAAACCCAAAAAAACAAACCCAATAAAAACACATAATACTCAAACACCAAAATTAAGATTAGGCTCCTCTAAAACCCAAGAAGACAACGAAAAAAAGAATCACATAAAATTGAAGCTTCTTGAACAAAATTATTTGACCACATATTTATGTCCAAAGATCAAGAGATCGAGACTCGCGGAGCTTATTTCATTTTCACTACCTTGTCTCACATTTTTTCTTTCTTTATTAGATCCTTGCAAGCTTAATGGCAGATTAAAAATAAATGCTTTCATTGAAACCCCAACTATTACTAAAGCCTTCTTAAAAAGGAGCATCAATTTAAAACATATACATGCAAGGCCTTTTAGGGCTTAAATAGACTAGCCTCTACACTAAACACTTCCCACAAACAAACATACAACATTGCAATATAATACAAAATAAAATAAAAAACAAAAGTAAATTGTGAACCAAGATGAGTAACATAGACCTTGTTTTGAAGCACAAAAATTCATTATTCAAAAAAAATTGAACCTTTGTCGATCCGCTGCAATGAAAATCAATCACAATTCCATCAAATCCATGAAATACTAAGGCATAAACATATCTTCGTCCTCATGTGGCTCGTCCTCCTTAAATATTTTTCAAGTGAGTAAGAGAGCTATGGGAGCAGCCTCATCTAAAATATTTTAAACTAGAGTTTGATATACCATTTAGAGAGCTTGGTTTTCATGGAGTTCTCAAAAACATATGATGATAAAACAATTAGCTTTGAATTAACAAGGATAAGGACAAGAACTTACGATTGCCTCTAGATGTAGAAGGGTGCTTCACTTGAGCACCCCCCATGTACCTCTCCTCCCTTCCTCTCTTATTTGTACTACCACCAGTCTCACCTCAAGATGCTCTTGAAAAAAATATATATATCATATTCATTACAATTAGTCTAGGTTTCTTGTTTCTACAACCCCCTCCTCCTCCTTCCCTTACAATCACAAAAAGAATGAATCCTTCACAAACAAAATCCCAAATTCTCAATAGTCAAAATGGATATAAATTCAAAACCCAAAAAAACAAACCCAATAAAAACACAAAATACTCAAACACCAAAATTAAGATCAGGCTCCTCTAAAACCCAAGAAGAAAAAGAAAAAAAGAATCACATAAAATTGAAGCTTCTGGAACAAAATTATTCGACCACATATTTATGTGCAGAGGTCAAGAGATCGAGACTCGCAGAGCTTATTTCATTTTCACTACCTTGTCTCACTTTTTTTTATTTCTTTAGTAGATCCCTGCAAGCTTAATGGAAGATTAAAAATAAATGCTTTCATTGAAACCCCAACTATTACTAAAGCCTTCTTAAAAAGGAGCATCAATTTAAAACATATACATGCAAGGCCTTTCAGGTCTTAAATAGACTAGCCTCTGCACTAAACACTTTCCACAAACAAACAGAGGGCATTGCAATATAATACAAAAGAAAATAAAAAATAAAAGTAAATTGTGAACCAAGATGAGCACCACAGACCTTGTTTTGAAGCACAAAAATCCGTTGTTCAAAAAAATTTGAACCTCCGTCGATTTGCTGCAACAAAAATCAATCACAATTCCATCAAATCCATGAAATACTAAGGCATAAACATATCCTCGTCCTCCTGCTGCTCCTCCCCCTTAAATATTTGTCAAGCAAGTAAGAGAGTTATGGGAGAAACCTCATCTAAAATATTTTGAACTAGAGTTTGATATACCATTTAGAGAGCTTGGTTTTCATGGAGTTCTCAAAAACATACAATGATAATACAATTAGCTTTGAATTAACAAGGATAAGGACAAGAACTTATGATTGCCTCTAGATTTAGAAGGGCGCTTCACTTGAGCACCCCACATGTAGCTCTCCTCCCTTCCTCTCTTCATTTATATGACCACCAGTCTCACCTCAAGCTGCTCTTGCAAAAAAAAAAATATATCATATTCATTACAATTAGTCTAGGTTTCTTGTTTCTACAACCCCCTCCTCCTCCTTCCCTTACAATCACAAAAAGCATGAATCCTTCATAGACAAAACTCCAAATTATCAATAGTCAAAATGGATATAAATTCAAAACCCAAAAAAACAAACCCAATAAAAACACAAAATACTTAAACACCAAAATTAAAACTAGGCTCCTCTAAAACCCAAGAAGAAAAAGAAAAAAAAAATCATATAAAATTGAAGCTTTTGGAGTAAAAGTATTCGACCACATATTTGTGTCCAGAGGTCAAGAGATCGAGACTCGCGGAGCTTATTTCATTTGCACTACCTTGTCTCACATTTTTTTCTTTCTTTAACAGATCCTTGTAAGCTTAATGGTAGATTAAAAATAAATTATTTCATTGAAACCCCAACTATTACTAAAGCCTTCTTAAAAAGGAGAATCAATTTAAAACATATACATGCAAGGCCTTTGAGGGCTTAAATAGACTAGCCTCTACACTAAACAATTTCCACAAACAAATAGAGGGCATTGCAATATAATACAAAAAAACAAAAGTAAATTGTGAACCAAGATGAGCACCACACACCTTGTTTTGAAGCACATAAATCCATTGTTCAAAAAAATTTGAACCTCCGCCAATCCACTGCAATGATTATAAATCAAAATTCCATCAAATCCATGAAATACTAAGTCATAAACATATCCTCATCCTCCTGTTGCTCCTCCTCCTTAAAGATTTGTCAAGCGAGTAAGAGAGCTATGGGAGCAGCCTCATCTAAAAGATTTTGAACTAGAGTTTGATATACCATTTAGATAGCTTGGTTTTCATGGAGTTCCTTTCAAAGCCTCTTCTTTTATTATTCCTATGGTAAAACATTTGGTAGAGTTGGTGGAATTACCTTTCTTAGTAATCACTATTAGTGAGATTGAGAATTGTTAACCTTGAGAGAGTAGGACTTGTCAAAAAGGCATTTGATATGGCTATTGTTTTCAAAGACTTCAAGTGGGATGTACTCCGAATGTACGTCATTCCTCAATCTTCATTTGATGGCATCAAGGAATGGATGAACTCCATGGATGTAAAGTATTATGAAAGCATAATGAACTTGAACTGGTGGCCAATTTTAAGGAAATTTCCTTTAGATGCAAGGATTCAAAGCACATCAACCATGTGGTACAAATGATTAAATCCCAAAGATGATTTTTAGAAATGAAAGAGTTTGAAAAGGCAGAGAGAGCTACACTGGTGACTCAGGAGAAACTTCAACTTTAAAAAAAAAAAGCCAATTAGGCTGGCAGATGTGTGGATCAGGCCAGCATTTGGTGGAAGAGGAAGAAAGATGACTGGAACTCTGGAGGCCCACCATAATGGTTTTCGGTATTCAACCATGAGAAAGAAGAGAGAGCTGATATCATGTATCAAAACATTAAGCATGCATTCTTCCAGCCAGAGGAGAAGGAGATGATTACTTTGCTTCATTTTCATTTGCATAACCATATCATGGCGTGGGAACCAAGAAGACCAAGGATGTCCAGTTTTATGTGGAGGTAATGGATGTGGTCCAAAATTTAGGAGGGGCAAGAAGGTGAATGTATGATCCTGATGAAATTGAGGAAGAACAACAAGAGAGGGACAAGACTGTAGAAATTTAAAACATGTAAGAGAGCTATGGGAGCAGCCTCATCTAAAAGATTAGATTACATAATCATGGATGCAAAAACACAAAACATGTAAAAAAGGAAAGATGCTAAAACTGTAGACTGATTATATCCTGCAAATAAGATCATGCTATCCATAATGCACACACTCATTTTAAGGCATTCAAAAAACAAAATAGAGATATAGTTCTCCCCACTAAAATACAAGCATACATAGTAACCAGGGATTAAATTCCTTTAACAGTTTTCTCAAAAACATATGATGATAAAACAATTAGCTTTGAATTAACAAGGATAAGGACAAGAACTTATGATTCACCTCTAGATGTAGAAGGGCGCTTCATTGAGCACCCCCCATGTAGCTCTCCTCCCTTCCTCTCTTCATTTATATGACCACCAGTCTCACCTCAAGTTGCTCTTGCAAAAAAAAAAAAAATCATAATCATTAAAATTAGTCTAGGTTTCTTGTTTCTATAGTCCCCTCCTCCTCCTTCCCTTACAATCACAAAAAGCATGAATCCTTCATAGACAAAATCCCAACTTCTCAATAGTCAAAATGGATATAAATTCAAAACCCAAAAAATAAACCCAATAAAAACACAAAATATTCAAACACCAAAATTAAGATCAAGCTACTCTAAAACCTAAGAAGAAAAAAAAAAAAAAAGAATCACATAAAATTGAAGCTTTTGGAACAAAAGTATTCAACCACATATTTATGTCCAGAGGTCAAGAGATAAAGACTTGCAGAGCTTATTTCATTTTCACTACCTTGTCTCACATTTTTTTTCTTTCTTTAATAGATCCTTACAAGATTAATGGCTGAATAAAAATAAATGCTTTCATTGAAACCCCAACTATTACTAAAGCCTTCTTAAAAAGGAGCATCAATTTAAAACATATACATGCAAGGCCTTTCAGGGCTTAAATAGACTAGCCTCTGCACTAAACACTTTCCATAAACAAATAAAGGGTATTGCAATATAATATAAAAGAAAAGAAAAGAAAAAATAAATTTTGAACCAAGATGAGCACCAAAGACCTTGTTTTGAAGCACATAAATCCATTGTTCAAAAAAAATTGAACCTCTGACGATCCGCTGCAATGAAAATCAATCACAATTCCATAAAATCCATGAAATACTAAGGCATAAACATATCCTTGTCCTCATGTTTCTCCTCCTCTTCAAATATTTTTCAAGCGAGTAAGAGAGCTATGGGAGCAACCTCATCTAAAATATTTTGAACTAGAGTTTGATATACCATTTAGAGAGCTTGGTTTTCATGGAGTTCTCAAGAAAATACGATGATAAAATAATTAGCTTTGAATTAACAAGGATAAGGAAAAAAGTTACGATTTCCTCTATATGTAGAAGGGCGCTTCACTTGAGCACCCACCATGTAGCTCCCCTCCCTTCCTCTCTTCATTTATATGACCAATAGTCTCATCTCAAGTTGCTCTTGCAAAAAGAATATATATCATATTCATTACAATTAGTCTAGGTTTCTTTTTTCTACAACCCCCTCCTCCTCCTTCCCTTTCAATCACAAAAATCATGAATCCTTCACAGACAAAACCCCAAATTCTCAACAGTCAAAATGGATATAAATTCAAAACCCAAAAAAACAAACCCAATAAAAACACAAAATACTCAAACACCAAAATTAAGCTCAAGGTCCTCTAAAACCCAAGAAGAAAAAGAAAAAAAGAATCATATAAAATTGAAGCTTCTAGAACAAAAGTATTCGACCACATATTTGTGTCCAAAGGTCAAGAGATTGAGACTCGCAGAGTTTATTTCATTTTCACTACCTTGTCTCACATTTTTTTGTTTCTTTAACAGATCCTTGCAAGCTTAATGGTAGATTAAAAATAAATGCTTTCATTGAAACCCCAAATATTTCTAAAGCCTTCTTAAAAAGGAGTATCAATTTAAAACATATACATGCAAGGCCTTTCAGGGCTTAAATAGACTAGCATTTGCACTAAACACTTTCCACAAACAAATAGAGGGCATTGCAATATAATACAAAATAAAATAAAATAAAAAATTTAATTGTGAACCAAGATGAGCACCACAAACCTTGTTTTGAAGCACAGGAATCCGTTGTTCAAAAAAATTTGAACCTCCATCGATCCGTTGCAATGAAAATCAATCACAATTCCATCAACTCCATGAAATACTAAGGCATAAACATATCCTCATCCTCCTACTGCTCCTCCTCCTAAAGGAATTGTGAAGTGAGTAAGAGAGCTATGGGAGAAGCCTCATCTAAAATATTTTGAACTAGAGTTTGATATACCATTTAGAGAGCTTGGTTTTCTTGGAGTTCCTTTCAAAGATTTTGATTTTATTGTTCCTACGGTAAACTATTTGGTAGAGTTGGTGGAATTACCTTTCTTAGTAATCTCTATTAGTGAGATTGAGAATTTTTAACCTTGAGAGAGTAGGGCTTGGGAAAGAGGCATTTTATATGGCTATTGTTTTCAAAAAATTCAAGTGGGATGTACTCTAAATGTACGCCATTCCTTAATCTTCATTTGATGGCATCAAGGAATGGTTGAAATCCATGGATATAAAGTATTATGAAAGCAGAATGAACTTGAAATGGTGGCCAATTTTAAGGAAATTTCCTTTAGATGCAAGGATTCAAAGTGCATCAACCACATGGTACAAATGATTAAATCCCAGAGATGATTTGTAGAATGAAAGAGTCTGAAAAGGCAGAGAGAGCTACACTAGTAAATCAGGAGAAACTTCAGCTTTCAAAAAAAAAGCCAATTAGGCTGGCAGACATGTGGATGAGGCCAACATTTGGTGGAAGAGGAAGAAAGATGACTGGAACTCTTGAGGCCCACCATAATGGATTTCGGTATTCAACCATGAGAGCAAAAGAGAGAGATGATATAATGTATCAAAACATTAAGCATGCATTCTTCTAGCTAGAGGAGAAGGAGATGATTACTTTGCTTCATTTTCATTTGCATAACCATATCATGGCATGGGAACCAATAAGACCAAGGATGTGCAATTTTATGTGGAGGTAATGGATGTGGTCCAAAATTTAGGAGGGGCAAGAAGGCCAATGTATGATCATGATCAAATTGAGGAATAATAACAAGAGAGGGATGAGACTGCAGAAATTTAAAACATGTATGAGATCTATGGGAGCGACCTCATCTAAAAGATTAGATTACATAATCATGGACTACAGGAACACAAAACATGTAAAAAAGGAAAGATGCTAAAACTGTAGGCTAATTATATCCCACAAATAAGATCATGCTATCCATAATGCACATACTTATTTTAATGAATTCAAAAAACAAAATAGAGATATAGTCTCCCCACTAAGATACAAGCATACATAGTAACCAGGGATTAAATTCCTTTAACAGTTTTCTCAAAAACATATGGTGATAAAACTATTAGCTTTGAATTAACAAGGATAAGGACAAGAACTTATGATTCACCTCTAGATGTAGAAGGGCACTTCATTGAGCATCCCCAATGTAGCTCTCCTCCCTTCCTCTCTTCATTTATATGACCACTAGTCTCACCTCAAGCTGCTCTTGCAAAATAAAATATATATCATATTCATTACAATTAGTCTAGGTTTCTTGTTTCTACAACCCCCTCCTCCTCCTTCCCTTACAATCACAAAAAGCATGAATCCTTCACATAAAAAACCCCAAATTCTCAATAATCAAACTGGATATAAATTCAAAATCCAAAAAACCAAACCCAATAAAAACAAAAAATACTCAAACACCAAAATTAAGATCAGGGTCCTCTAAAACCCAAGAAGAAAGAACAAAAAAGAATCACATAAAATTGAAGCTTCTGGAACACAAGTATTCAACCACATATTTGTGTCCAGAGGTCAAGAGATCAAGACTCATGAAGCTTATTTCATTTTCACTACCTTCTCTCGCATGTTTTCTTTCTTTAATAGATCCTTGCAAGCTTAATGACAGATTAAAAATAAATGCTTTCATTGAAACCCAAACTAGTACTAAAGCCTTCTTAAAAAGGAGCATCAATTTAAAACATATCCATGCAAGGCCTTTCAAGGCTTAAATAGACTAGCCTCTGCACTAAACACTTTCGACAAACAAACAAAGGGTATTGCAATATAATACAAAATAAAATAAAAAACAAAAGTAAATTGTGAACTAAGATGAGCACCACAGACCTTGTTTTGAAGCACATAAATTGTTGTTTAAATTTTTTTGAACCTCTATTGATCCACTATAATGAAAATCAATCACAATTCCATGAAATCCATGAAATACTAAGGCATAAAAATACCCTCGTCCTCCTGTTGCTCCTTCTCCTTAAGGATTTTTCAAGCAAGTAAGAGAGCCTTGTCTTGAAACATATACTAATTCAATTTAAATATTGTTTAATAAATTTGATATAATCTTATGAGAAAATTCAAATACTTGCGTACTCTCCTCACCGGACTTCCTCTATGCATCATAATTTTGTGCTGGCACGTGAGTCTTCCTTATGTTCCTGGCAGTGTTGCGGTGACTCTCTCATTTCTTCTACTAATGGTGTGTGGTAGTGCAGTAACCACCGCTATCCCATGGCTCCTTCATCAACTCGATGTGGTAGAGCAATTTTTACCTCAGTCCCGCAAGTTACTTCTTCCTTCTCGGCGGTAGTGCGGTGAAAGCTTCTGTTGCAGAATTTTTATTCACGAAGGAGGCCATGGAGAGAGGACATTGATGGCATACAAATACTAAATCAATGAGAGGAAAGTGGGTGGACATTGTAGCAGACAATAATTTTAATGACCAAGACTTCTAAATTTTCAAAATTATTTGCAATCCATGTTTAAAAAAGGATGATTCTTATGGCCTAAACTTTGAAATGCTTCAGTAATATTATGTTGTACTTGGACAATTGAAAACCTATTTTATTCTCCTAGAAAACTTATTTATTTTCCATTATAATTCTAGACCAAACAACATTTGTGGGGATGGCCTTTTACAGCAATCTTAATTTGTATAAAATTCATGAACCTGTTGTCAAGCAATAAATTCCTTTCATAGATAGGTGATGTAAAGGCTTCTTCTAAGAAAAGATAAGTATTCTCTTTCTAAGGGTAATCCACATGAAAAAATTAAAAAGCACATAAAAAACCAATTGTACAGTAGAAAATCATATTCAATCAGTTATGTCTTATTTCGCTTGCACACTTATCTAAAAGACATAGGGTATTCACCATACATTTCCCTTGACAAAGAAAACACATGCTTTCATTTATTTTTACTATATATCTCAAAAGTGAAATTGTTGTTACATAATGATGCACTGAGAAAATAATATATACAAAAAACTGCAAAGAAAATGTTTAAAATTTATCATGCAACCTACTGTGTTTTTTTTTACCAATGATAATATTTTATTTTATTAATAATAATGCATAATTTATATCAAATTCAAAAATTAAGTCCAGGCAGAAGCTTCTAAAATATGTTTGTTTAACCACCACAATTCCCAACAAACTAGAAAAAAGCTACTGAATCTACCTGTAAACAACCCTATCTACTATTACCCATACCCCATACTATTTACATTTTCAAATCAAAACCAAGGTTTAACCCCAAAAAACATACAACAAAAACTAAGATATAAATTGTATTTTAACCAAAATTGAGCTTTAGTTTATGTGGAAGTTCTTGATGTGCTACCTAGATGCATTGGGCATATTTCCTTGATTGGCTTCATCTTCTTCCTTGGGCACAAACCTTTCTTCTCTCGCAGCTCCTCTTTGGTGACATCTTTGAGCCCCTCAATGAATGTGTTGACCTCCATTATTTATACACAAAGTTTCAGGGATTTCCATCCTAGCTTCACTCCTTCTCTCCACATAACTTTGGTGATTCCTTTTGGCCACCTAATGAAGTGACGATTTATCTTTGCTACTTCAGGGTCCACATGATCTTCCATGCCTTCACTCACACCAAAGCCTTCTCCTAGTACAACCCATTTCAAGATACTTTCCATATTCACTAAGAAATCATTGTGTACCAATCCCTTCATTACTTTCCTCACTTCCTCCATCGACTCTCCTAAGTCCAGTCCCCATGCCATGATCAGTGAGTAAATATCCATATTAGTAAGATACCTATGTGTCAAATATTTGAAGCCAGTACCCAATATTTTTTGCACAAATCATGCCACCTTCACATCATTGGAGAGGAACAATCCTCTCAGCCTCTTCCTAGTTGCTTTTCCAACAAAAGGGTCTAATTTTCTCCTCGAATGTAGAGTGAAATTGGCCTCCATTTCTTCTCTGGTATGCTAGCTTCCAAATTGCCTCACACCGCAAACCTATTATATTCCTTTCCACTGCAAACCGAGAAGCATCAAATGAAATGCCTTGTGTGTCTTCAAAACACATCATATTTTCAGCCCTCACCATTAATTCCGAACGTGCGTCCAATGCCGCCAACAATACCTTCATCAATGCTTCAAGTCCTTCGAGAATTTAAAACACATTCCTCTACTTGCTAGTGTTAAATCCTTCCTGCATTAATTACAACAAAAAAATTCCTCCAAATGAATTCCACTAAAATCTTCTATTCTTTTTTCCTCCACCTCTGCAAAAGATAGAGCCCATTTCAATAGGGTATCTACTTCGGAAATGTCTGTGTAGGCAACAAATTTTATTTGACTGTATTTATTAATTAATTGAAAATAAAAAGTGTATTCACTTTTTATTTTCAATTAATTAATAAATACAGTCAAATCAATTAATGGTGGAATGTGTTGCCTGCATAGACAATAGTTTTCCTAATCACAACCTGCAAATACCAAGCATTAATTCCTCCTTTTATTATTGCTTGGATTACTTGGATGAATTTTTGGTAGAAAAAAATAGGATTACTTGGATGCTTCTTCCATTCATTTTGTATCAACATATGTTCGTGAAGACACAAAATTTAATAACTCAATCAGGTAGAGCTTTTGTGATTTTCAAATGAAGAGTAAGGTACATTTTAATTTTTGCTACATTACATTCATGTACATAAACAAAATCAAAAGATTACATTACTAGATTGCACTTGTGCAAATGCATATAATATAGGAAAGATTGCACAATCCTTTCAAAAATGTAGTCTTTATTGATAATATAAATGTATGTTGTTCCACACAAGCTGTGGAACTGACTATTTGAATGCATATAATTAAAAAACTATACATTTATAGATAGAAAAGAGAAAAATGCACAAAAAGAGAAAGGGAGCCCGTCATTGCCTCAATGACGAATCCTAATTGCTTTGTTCTACATCATCTTCAGTCTTCCCACTTGTATAAGCCTCCAAGTTGATGTCTTCCTTGATTCTCATAGGTTTCCTAAATTTGAGTGATAAGAGTGTTGTTAGAGCAATGAAGGATCACCAATCAAAATATGTGCATACATCTATAAACATATAATTTGATCATCATGTGTATTAAAATAACTTGCATACCATAGATGTTTAGGAAAACAAGAAAGTTATCAACATAACCATGATTTTGACAAAACTGATCATCGAGGATTCCAAGACAATTTTCATTACTAGTCTGGTTAAAAGTAAGCAACCCCAAGCATCATAACAGTCATAAGAATTGAACATGAGGGGCAATTATGTAGATTAAAATATTACACAATAGTCATCACTTGCAAATATAGAGACAACATGTTTCCATAGAAAATTAAATCGAATGCATGAAAGTTGCAATGATTAAGCCCATAATAGTGAATGTTGTTTATAAAGAGGGATTGTAGGACAACATTTTGTATCAAGGATAACAAGGTAATCTCAAACTTTGTTGTACCTGAGTATGATATTACCTGAGCTTCTGGTGTTTCTAGATGGAACCTATAGCAGAAAAGTGTAGTCTCCATCTAAAGGAACCATCTTTATGATCTCTTCCCTGAAATGAGGATTGAAAACATTAGAAGAAAAGAAATTCCATAATTCTAAAGTAACAATTTGTATCAAGACAAATCCTAGAAAGTATAGTTAAAAAGACAAATCCTTACAATTGCACCTCAAATTGGACCAAATAACAACAACAAATGTGCCATGATAAATCTTCCAAATTTAAATAACTTGAAAAGACCACTTTGGAGACAACAAAGCAATAAATAAGCATGACACATAAATTGAACACTGGAGATGGATTACGAATTATAATGTATCTACTCCATTATATTGCTCAAAATATAAACATACATAACATGAGTTCTTTTGATATGAATAAGTGGATGAGATAGTCTAGTATCTATTCTAATGGATTAAAATGGTGATGATATGATGATCAAAATCGGACCTTGGTTTCCCTATTTGTACGAGAAGCAACAAGCTTTAGGTTCGTTCATAAAAGTTACATCATTTCTTAACTAAAGCATAATTAACACAACATAGAAACTTAAAAAGATAGGTCCATTCCAATTTTTTCCAAACATTAAATAATACTTGCGTTTTTTGATAGGTAGAATATTTTGATGAAACACATACTAATACCCAAGATCCAACTGGGTTATTAAGATTTGGAAGGGATTATCCAAACCATCCTTTAAATGATACCAGGGCCAAAAGAGCAAGATTAAAGAGAACACCCAAAAGTGTTTCACACTGGCTCAAGATACAATCCAACCTGGTTATGACACTGATAATGATCCAAATTTTCTTGAACCATCCATACCCAAATGTTGCATAAAAATATATTCTTCTTGCACATAAAAATGCCACATGTTAACCCCTTCTAAATAAAACTCAAAATATCATAAAACAATGAGTCCCCTATATTAGTAAGTAAGTAGGCAGTCTATAGGGCATAGTTTGATTTTATACAAGGATTCTCATGAAAGGAATCTTCAAGTGACAGTGAGTGAGTTTTTTGAGATTGCAGTTGATGGTGCAATATCTAGTCTTAAAGGTAGTTATCAAAGTAGTAAATGTGCAAGAAAATCAAATTGTACACAACAAACAATTCAAAATATTATCTTGTATAATGCCTTAAGTTTGAAGACAAAAATCTCATTGTATCTTGATGAAAGTAGTGACCTTAATGGTCAATCACTTGCAACCATGATTTTAAAACATGGTATTGTGCTTATGGAGGCAACATTTTAAGCAAGGCGGTGAGTGGTGGTTTAGAACAATGGAAAGTATGAAGGACTTGCTTTATATGCATACTATGCAATCTAGCTTAAGACAACATTCTTAGAAGAGATTGAAGGTGGATTAGGAACTCAAGGGTTACCATGATAAAGATTAAAGAAAAGATTGAGATATATATCAAAGCCACTATCATGAAGATATTAAATATGTCAAATGCAACACCCTAGCAACTAGAGTAATGAACATATTGTGAAAGAGGACAGTGTCCTAGGGTAGATTATGTTTATTAGAGTTTTAGAGTATTTTGGTAGGCTATATTCTTGATTCAAATGGATTGTGACTGACATGATTTTCTACCACGAGTACCATACTATTGTCGTCTCTTATTATACCCTTTGTGGTATGGTGATGTTTTTCCCTTCCCTTCTGTTGTTTACCATACTACTGCCTTGCTCAAGGCTTCTTACTACGGGGTTGTGGTGTATACTACTCTACCACATATGTTTCTCACCTTCCCAATGGTATAACATTGTATGCTTTTGATCATTACCTGAAGAGTGTCGACGAGACAATCTTCTTTGTCTTACCGATATCTCAATGTCTCATCAACATTAGATCTTATGTTCCTTTGATGTTGGTTGCCAGTGTCGATGAGACAAGTTAATATCTCTTGTTGATATGCCACTGTCTCATCGATATTTTCCTTCAACGGTATTTCTTTATATATCAGTGTAACTCTGCCATGTCGGGGAGACTCATGATTATCACTATGGTATGATGATGTTTTTCCCTTCCCTTTTGTTTTTTACCGCACATTTGTCTTGCTCAAGGTTTCTTGTTGTGGGGTTGTGGTGTATACCACTCTACTGTATATGTTTCTCACCTTCTCGATGGCATAGCGGTGTATGCTTTTGATCATTACCTGAACAATATCGATGAGACAATCTTCTTTGTCTTACTGATCTCTCAATGTCTCATCTATATTAGATCTTATGCTCCTCTGGCGTTGGTTTCAG